>OZ025276.1:6173119-6562119 GCA_964019165.1 Mastigias papua
GCTCTGGTTAAGTTTCCTAACTACTGCAATAACACTAGCACTTCCTCCTTTGGTAGTAAAATAGCATGATGCAGACAGAGGTTCATCCCAAGGACTGGAATTCCATGAAAATCCATTCTCATCTGTGTTCAAATATAAACTACAGTGGCATAAGGCTTTACCACCTTTATACAAATAGTTCTCAACTGATATTTTCTGATTATGATCCAGATCCTCTATCTGGTCTAAAACTAGTAACGAGGTATATGGCTTCCAAAGGTCTTTCCCAAGGTCTTGTCTCTCCAACTCATAAATGACATATGATTCACTTGATAGAACATTTTTCAACAGTTGTCTCCAATAAAAAATTGACTCCCTTCTTTCAGTAACAACTAAAATGTTTGGGGGCTTGGAAATACCTAAATGAAAAGAAAAATAAAGTAGTACCTATTCTTCAATTAGCTTCATAACATGTCTGCCATTACACTGTGGTGCAGGAGCAGCATGAAATACATAAACAGAATAACAAAACAGTTTGATACCAAGAAACAATTGAAAGCTGCTCTCTAAAGAAACTCAGTAACAAAAATTTAACGAATGGTCATGAAGAAGCTAACGACCATTGAAAGATTGCAGTCCTGTCACAAGCAGAGGAAACAGGATATTTGACCTAACTCCTCTTCCGATTTCTTGCAAAACATGTAATCTGCTTATAAACTTTTATAGGGCTATGTACATGGAATAAAAATGAAACATCTACCTTTCCGATCATTTAACTATGACTACAAAGGCCTGTCATCACATTGTCTCACAATCAAATGATAACTCTATGTCTTTTAACAATATACTGCCATTGCATGCTTCAAACACTTCATCCTATTATCTAGTCCAAGTACCATAAAAGCCCGCATATAGGCTGCACCTTGTTCCTAATTTTGGCTTCAAAACTTGGGGTGTGGTCAATGTGCAGACTGCATCATTTCTCGGGGAAAATTGAACTCTTTGTTCATAAAAGGATGTTTGCTATCATCATCAACAATTGAGAAACAAAAGATTATTACTACTATTTATATGTTGTTGGCATTTGACATTACTTTGCAACAAACACAGTGTAACTTCCAGTATTCAGTTTCAAGTAGAGACAAAAGGTCTTGTCACATATCATATCTGGATAAGTAATCTATACAAATAATATATCAAGTATTACAAATGTTCTGCATGGCAATGAGGATTATGCTCTTCAGTTAGGTGAAGGGTGAATATGGAAGAAGGCCAAGATAATGATGGTGATTCAGACATGCTTCACCAGGATGAGAGAGCTGACTTGAGCAATGAGTACACTTTCTGCTTGCAATCACTCCTTTCTTCCCATCAATAGGTTTCATGACATACATTAGTTCAAATTTTGCAGAGAACTTCATTAAATTGATAAAATCAAAGATATTTTCTTCTGATTTTGTATGTTGTAAAGCAGGGTTGTGGCAAATATGGATAATATGCATGGATGGCCTATACACACGTTTTTACAGTAACTACAAAAGCAACAATGTTCCATGATTTTCATAGGGAATATTCAACATTGCTAGTCACACAACCTGATATTCACAAATGCTTTCTCACCTGTCATGCATTTAGCTAAAATCCTGTAATCTTTTCTTGCCAAACCATGAATTAATTGGAAAGGACTTTTCTTGGCAATTGATAGATGGCTGCCTAGCATTTTCACCTATATTCTCATCATCATTTGAAGGCCTATAACATTATGAAATAAAGCACTCAATGAACCTGAAAAAATTAAAAAATACAGCTTATTCCCTGTTCTTACATCAAATTAGATAGATGTCATAAGTTCTAAAGAAAGTTATATATTAATGGTTCTATTGTAGTATGTAGGCTATGTTTCTGCTGCACATCCTCTACTGGGAAAGTACCTTAGGAATGGTCTTTACATAAAATTGAGGAGTTGTGGGGATGTTTTTCATGGTGATCTAATTCACTAACTGATACGGTAATAGAAACCAACAGAGCTATTTTCAAAAGTGAGAAAATATTTTGAATTTAACTTCAGAATCAAATATAGTTTTGTAAACATCAAACAAATTTTCTACTGGCAACATACTACCATGTGATCAACAGTGCAACAAATATCAAAGGATATACTAGTTTGTACCTTCTGACAATGACCTATGAATTGACCATTCCTATTCATGGAACATTCAAAATTATGATACTCCTATATTTGTAATGGGGATCTTGTACAAAATTAACTATAGGTCATATTGTAATTTCTGTTTTTCTTTAGGTGTAGGGCAGGGACATATCAATGCCATCAAAAGGAATAAAATGAAGCCCAGAGGAAGCACCATATGAAATTCCCAAGGGTCATTTTCAGTCCTTCAAAGTCTCATGCATTCTGCTCGAGACATAAACTTTGAACTGTTCTTACATAATTTTCATGCATTTTACAACACTATACATTTAATGCATTACATTTACATTTTTACTGATGAATCAAGATCTTCAGTGAGATAAATATGTAAACAGTAGCACATTCTGCCCAAAGTTTTAATGATAATAATCCACAACTAATAATAATGGTTGTAAAACCCACAAAAACTTTCATCAAATAATATTCTCCATAAAAGTATAGAAACATGTGTTAAGACAGACTGTTAGTTCTACAAGCAGATATACTGTGAATATGACTTTATGACATTTTCTACCTTTTCAGGTGAGTCGTTTGACCACCCCTTAGCAAAATTGGAATCCCCACCTTACTGAATTTCTCATTCATTTTTAACATTTAAACTTGACAGTAATGTATTTTGGGGGTAGAATTACCACATGACTCCCTTGACTGGCACATGAGAGTAGCAAGCAATAGCAGTCCAAAGTGGTAGGAGCCATGACCTCCCAAACAATAACAATCCATCATAATTTTACCAAAGGCATGCCACAGCCAGGGGGTTGGAGGGACTGCAGCCCCCTCACTTTTCTGCTAATATGTGATGTCAAGATTGAGGCATTCGATCCAAATAGAAAGTAGATTTCATTTCTCCAAGTTAAAGTTCACTCACCATCAAGAAGTACCAGTGGCAGAGTCATCATGACCTAATGGAAAATACCCCCAAATATTTCAAAATGTGGTGCTATAGGCTGGGCCAAAAATCTCATAAAAATGAAAAGTCAGGGAAGGGTCTGTGTTCTTGGTCACCTAGTGCTTAGCATGATCTCATTGCTCTGAAAACTTATGTCTCTATCAGTCTACATACATGATCCAGCAACAATCCTTACAGAGTCTAGCAAAGAGGTCTATTCAATTTTCTCACAAACATTTCAATGATTAAATCTGCCATTTGTCTGGCATCTGACATTTTTTTCAGGGGCTCCACCCCTGACCACCTATTGCCTCTCCACTACTGCCATTATATGGACTGCAACTCATCCCCAGCCGCCCCCCCCCCACACTCAAAATATGATCCGCTCCGGCGTCCCAGTACCACCCCTTTTGAGCAAATATATCATTTTACCTAAATTCCCCGTGTTCATTGCTTGATCCGCCACCGATAACAAGTTCCCTAACGTGTATAATAGTAGAATGCCAAATCCTCGATACAATCCATCTATGTAAGACAGAATTTCTCCCTGTGCACAACAAAAATTTATGAAATTAAATCTTACAGCTGGTCTTTAGATATGTGGTAGCCGGTCCGTATGATCTCATCCATGTACAGGGATATTTGATTTCGGAAGTTACAGCACATCAAGATGCCTTCGAATGAACATTTTGAAAGTCTGGGGATACAAGATAAGGCCGTTCACAATCACTTCGATTCATGACACATGCACTCGCTACTCTACGCTTACAAAAATCAATACCCTCGTTTTCATGTCGTGTGCTTGGCGGCAAAAATGTAGAATTAGTGCTTGTCGGTAAGTTGATCGCAAGACAGCACTAACATGTATTTCCACCAGACTTGTCACGGCCAGGGGGGACTCCCAGGGGGGTCACTTGAACATTTTGCATACGGGGGGTCCATCCACAATTTCCCAAATTCACCTAAAAGTATCAAATAAAATTTCACAGCCCCAGAAGTATCAACTAAATATTTTTGATGAGACCCAAAGATATCAAAAATACTGATGATCAATGGATCGTGAAAGCCTCATTTTTACTGATGTTGAAAGAAATCCTAACTGTCTTTCATCTGTATGTGTTGGTTGAACCCTAAAGTATTAAAAGTCCATATTTTGTATATCAACTACCCATAAGTATCAGGAAGACATAATTTTAAATCAGCTACCCATAAGTATCGGATAACAAAGCAATTTCGCAATTTCTTACCCAGAAGCATCGGATGGACCCCCCGTATACAAAATGTCCAAGTGACCCCCTGGGGGGACTATAGGGACCAACAGCTCCCTCTGATATCTTTGCACGATTTATCGGATTTTCCGCATTTGTCAGAACATTTGCAAAATACTAGCTTTATATTAAAACATGAGCCAAATGGATTTGTGAGGGGATTTCTTCCTCGCCCCCTAATTCTGGAGGCCCACGACGCCTCAGACTACTATGAATGGATTTTCAATTCACATCGTTTAGTTTGCTGTAGAAGTACTGCCTAGGCTACGGCATTTCTGAATTGACCACTATTCTTTAGGTGGGTAGCACAGGCATCCGAGCATATTTTGCACAATTTTTTCTTGCAACTTTAGTTGAAAATTTTCTCATTCAACAAACGATGGGGTTCAAAAGGGTGTGTCTGGTGATCCTACATGCGTAACTGATGGCTCGTTTTAAGTTGACTAAGGAGAAAGAAACAGAGGCCGAAGAGTCTTTAAATGCATTCAAGCTAACAAAAGTTATTTTGGAAGCAATTGAAATCATTCGAGAACGAAGTAAACGCCAGATAAGGACTCCGTGACAGATTTTATCTGCTCGAAGCATGGCCTAGACCAGCCTGGCCTAGACAAAGGCGAATTCATTGATACCATAGATGGCCTGCTACTTTCTGGAATGATTGTTGCAGGAACAACAAGACGTAAAGAGTCTTATTTTATTAGCGAAAAAGCCAAATTAAAAATGAAATATGATATAGGGGATACTGGTCCACCTGTAGAGTCTGGATTGCAACTGGCAACTACAGACTGTACGTCTTCTAACGGTACAGCTTCTCCCTCAATTGTTCATAAAAAGACGAATGATTGCAGCATTATTGCGATCAGTGAAGTTAGTAAGCCAAACTATTCCAATATCACGCACTCTCGTTCAAATTCATCGAAGATTTTAGACAGGACTAGTTTCATCACTCGCTTAAGTGAAATAAGCTCATGCGATGATGTTGATTATGAAGCTATTCCGCGTATGGATATAAATGAATTTGCACATGTTATCTTGCAATTAAGTAACTAACTACAACTGGAAAGACAGCGATGCGATGATCTAAAAATGAGAATTTCAGCTTAAAAACTAAATTACTTCAGTACAAACACATATCGACAAGAGGGGATTGTAGAGAGATGGTAGCTGACACCTCTGGGAGTACTAAATTGAAAGCAATTGAAAAGATTCAAGAGCAATGGGTCACTTGCTTAGACGAAAGGAGAAAGAAGTATGAGCAGCATAAAATTGCCAGCAAACTAAACAGCTTAAACAATAAAAATCAAAGTTCAAAGGAAAGCTTATCATCACAGTTACACAACAGACCTGCAACCACTGAAGAAAGGGTTGTTAAATGTGCATGTGCTGCTAGGGAAATACGAACTACAAAAGTCAATCAACCACTCAAACGATGCTCTGAAGTTAAGTTAAACAGTTTGAAAGAATCTCACCTAACCAATTCTGATGGGCAAATGAATGGAAATATAAAACAAACATACGTAGAGCAGGAATCCTATTCATGGAAAAAGGGGACTGTCCTTATCCTGGGGGATAGCATGCTGCACGGGACAGATGAAAAGAAACTGAGCAAAAATGGTTTGCTGAAAGTTTGTTTTTTCCCGGGTTCCACTATTAAAATGAATAATTTTTATATGTAGCCGCTCTTATGCAAAAGGCCTATCAAAGTGATTTTACATGTAGGAACAAACGATGCTGCTATTAAAGAATCCACTGTATTCTTCATCTGACAGTATTCTTTATGGACTATTGGAGATAAAGAAGGAAACTGAATCAAAATTGCCTAGGGCAACCGTGTTGCTTTCTACCCCAGTGTACAAGAACAGATCAGGTGCGGTCATGAAAGGTTGTTGCTGCTATAAACAAGAAAATTCGCTGCCTTGGGCTGAACATCGTGCACAATAATAACTTAGGCTTAAAGGAAATTGGTCGCAAAGGACTGCACCTGAATGGTAACGGAGTAAGTAAACTCGCTTCCAATCTAGCTGCAAAACTATGTAGTTTTTAATACGAAAAATAGTATTTGCTCTGACTCGTTACATCAGCATCTAGGCTTTAAAAGATGATTTACAATTGCTTCTCTAAATGTAAATAGGCTCCGTAGCCATCGTGAGGAGATTCAACTGCTACTTAGGGATCACGATATACAAATAATCGCCATAAATGATACTAAAGTAGATTCTAGCTATTCCACACAACTCACTAGAATTAATGGTTTCCAGCATGAGCGTAAGGATAGGACGTCCCATGGAGGAGGCGTAGCGATCTATATTAAGGATTCCATTAAGTACAAGCTGCGAAATTATATTCCTGATGTAACCTTGAATTGATCTGCGTAAAAATTTTACCTCCCAAAGCTAAGCCCTATTTCCTCGTAGCCTGGTACCGACCACCTAGTGATCTAGTTGACTCTTTCAACAAGCTGGAACAAATTCTATCTTTCTTAGACAAGGAAGAAAAGGAAGTAATTCTACTTGGCGATACAAATTGTGATCTTACAGTGAAAGAAGGTATCACATTGGATAGCAACGCTAAACATCTTCCAGATATTTACGACCTTTTCACTTATCAGCAGCTCATTACAGGACCAACTCGCGTCACCCCAAATTCATCTTCTATTATTGATCATATTGCTACCACAATTCCAAAGAACATAGTAAAATCTGGGGTATTCCCAATTTCTTTGAGTGACCATTTCATGGTCTAGTGTGTAAAAATTTAATGAACAAATGTTCCTAATGGATGTTGCTAGTATTAATTGGGTAAAGGCTCTTGGTCAAACTGATGACATCAACGTACTAGTGAGCAACTGGTCCAAACTCCTTTCATCGGTCATCGAGAAACATGCCCCTGTTCAAAAGATGCGGGTCTCGGACAAGTATTGCTCCTGGGTTAATGCTGATCTTAGGGCACTTATAAAGTCCAGAGATAAGCTAAAGCTAGCTGCTTGCAAAAGTAAGTCAACATTATTAATAAGCTCTTGCTGACAACTAAGAAATAAAGTCAATAGTCTTAACACAAAACTCAAGAGGCAGTACTTTTCAGCTAGAGATTCAAAGTTTAAAGTAGGCAGGTCACACGTGCCGCGAAACGCACTGAAATCGGAAGAATATTGCATGATTGTTTTATCTTTGCTTCCCTTACACCTCCAGTTCTCGCAAATCTATCAAAATTTCAAAGTTTAAAGGTAATATGAAGGAGACTTGGAAAACTATAAACCTGCTTCTCAA
The DNA here is from genome assembly GCA_964019165.1 of Mastigias papua. Classification (NCBI taxonomy): domain Eukaryota; kingdom Metazoa; phylum Cnidaria; class Scyphozoa; order Rhizostomeae; family Mastigiidae; genus Mastigias; species Mastigias papua. The sequence goes on from OZ025276.1 coordinate 6,180,731, forward strand.
TAAAAGATCTAAATCCACTAACATAGAGATTCTTCGAGACCAAAATAAGACTATTTCCAATAATCGAGAAATATCCCAGTCTATGAATAGTTTCTTTTGTTCAATCGGTAAAGACTTAGCAAGTAATATAGACGGTGGATATGATCCTCAGCTTTTGTGTGACTACTTCCAAAATACCAAAATAGCAATGCTGCAAAATTTACATTTAAATCAATATATGCTAAACAAATTATAGAAGCAACTGGTAAGCTCAAAACGTTGGGAACGACGGCACCTCCAGTTACTTCCTGAAACTGATGATACCTTTTGTTGAAGATTCCCCGGTATATTTATTCAACACTTCACTCGAAAGAAGTCTATTTCCTGACCTTTGGAAAATTGCTCGAGTTTCACCGATTTTCAAAGATGGTGATAAGACCGAAAGTCTAATTAAAGGACTATATCAGTACTACCCGTTGTCTCTAGGCTCTTCGAAAAACTTGTGTTCAAACAGTTGTACCAGTATCTGAATGATAATTGTTTCATCACCTCTAACCAGTCTGGTTTTAGAAAATTTCATTCCACTATTACATGCTTGCTTAAGAACACGGATGACTGGTACAACGGGATGGATACAGGTAATCTGGTGGGTATGAGCGTTGTAGATCTGAAAAGATTTTCGACACTGTCGATCATTAAATTCTATGTAGGAAACTGGAATCTTATGGCGTTCTTCATAGGGAACTGGCCTGGTTTGGATTCTACTTATTAGATAGAACCCAATACTGCAGTGTAAATGGTATCGACTAGCAAATTGAAATATCAAAGTTGGAGTGCCTCAAGGTTCGTGCCTTGGTCCACTCCGTTTTCTTGTTTACATTAATGATCTACCTAGAGCAGTAAATAATTCCACTACTTCTATGTATGCTGATGACACGAGTCTGTGCTTGCAATCCAAGGATTTTATCCCGGCTAAATGAGGCTTTAAATGAAGATCTCACACGCCTAGATACTTGGTTGATTAGCAATAAACTGTCCCCTAATGTAGCAAAAACTCAATCAATGTTGGTTTCTACTAAAGCTAAAAGGAACGTTCTTAATATGTCCAACAAGAATCTACAAATAAAAATACACGGAACGGAGCTTGAGGTTTTGAACAAACTTAAGTACCTTGAAGTTCAGGTAGACAACAGCCTTAATTGGAAGTGTCAAGTCCAGGCTGCGTCTTTAAAAGTTTCTAGAGGGCTTGGACTCCTAAAACATGCTAAGAAATTTTTACCTTTCTCAGCCTTAACAAACCTCTATACTAGCATACTAGAGCCCCATTTCCGATATTGCTGTTCTGCATGGGGCTGTGCAGGTACAACTCAGATTAATCGTTTGCAAAAGCTACAAAACAGGGCTGCTAGAATTGTAACAAACAGTAGTTTTGACACTCCCAGCAATCTATTAATTGAGACACTTGGGTGGAAAACTATCAATGAGCTAACTGATACCGAACCAAAACTACGGTTTTTAAGAGCTTGAATGAACTTGCTCCTCTATATTTACGCAGTTTGCTTATGAAAAATTCTCAAATTACCTCATATAAGCTGCGCAATACGTCAACAGATCTTAGGTTACCAAAAAAAGCACAGTTAACGGTAACAAATCTTTTTCATTTAGAGGTGCAAAACTCTGGAACAGCCTCCCACCCAACTGCAAGCAAGCAATCTCCCTTAGAGCTTTAAAGCATGCTAGTTTTTAATTCGTATTTCTTTTATATTTTATAATGTTTGTTTTTAAAGCTAATATTTGTATTTTGTATTTAAATTTTAAACTTTTTTAAACTTTTTTAACTTTTATTTTCCATTGTATTATTGTATTTTAGATGGAGAGACCCTTGAAAATCAGCATCTTTGCTAAAGGGCCCCCCTCCGTAAAGAATTAAAAATGAAATCAAACGAATGAAATCAGCCTTCGACTTTCTTCAGAGCATTGTTTCAAGTAGGAGCCCTGCGTTCATTTAGTGCTAATTTCCATTAAAATGAAATATTAATGAAACAAATCTAAACAGTTAAAAAGGCAAATATAATCTCTCATCACTGGAGTCCTCAATAGAAATGACATCAGAAACTTCCAATTCACTTTAGTTGCTTGAATTATCTTTTGTCATTCAGTCAGTTATAGCATCACTAGAATCTTTATCACCTCCCCTTCCACTGCTATTTACAATGCTCAATGTTTCTAGGAGCATCCTCTCTTTCGTATCATAGTCTTAAATGATAATCTGCAGCAGATGTTTGTCGAACCTAAGGAAGCAGATCATCCAAGCTAATTCTTTTTCTTTCCACCCCTAATCAGCGTATGAGCCTTCTTCCCACGCAGGCCGTTGCTCTGGATCACTAATTTTATCATCAGCTGCACTTCCATCTCTTGCTTTTTCACTGTTCCTATGAGGGTTGTGCATTTATGGTGGAAACTGATCGGTCGCCCACAAACCAGACTAGTGCCACTTCCCTCTCTTGGAACGGTCTATCCACAGTCCTCCAAATCAAAGTAATTAATCATTTGTTGCCCACAACTAGATTTAACCATGTCATTCATAAGCTTCATAAGCTTGGTACTGAGCCCTTTTGATAACTTGAAGAACAGAATCTGGATCAGGAGGCAAGGACATTGAGGATTTATCTTTCAGCAACCTAATTCTTGTGTCGATATGATCTCCATCATCCTTGCCAGTGTGGATTACCAAATGTATGAACTCTGATATTTTCAAACTTTGATCTGCCAGCTTCTGGTCTTGTCCCAGTGACTCTAGTAGCCATAGTCTTGTTTGTCAGCCAAAATGTTCCTGAAAATGAGAAGCTTGCCAGTTTGATAGAAGTATGATGTGGTGTTAAAGCCAGTACGAAAAGCAGGACAAGCTAGGTAAATGTCGTTTCCCAAGAAATAACAAATGACACAAACTTCTGTATATTTTTCTATATCGTACATGAAAGACCATTCATCTTTTATGTTGTACTGTGAATATGCCTATGTCAACAACACTAATACATGGCACCCTAGACGATATCGGTCTGTTCTCCTGGAGCCAAATGCACAAGTTTTGTATCAGCCTCTTTGTGGTTACATTCTTCTTCAACATAAGAAGTTTCCTGTCTTCTTCCACCTAATACTATAAATAGGGTGGACTGCTACTCCCGAGTGCAATATACGTAATTGGAAAATGAACAACTTCTGTCAACTTCAGTGACTTTGAGAAAATAATCCCAGTGCTTGGCAGTCGTCTGTAAAAATTTCCTGAGTTTTTGGTGCCTTCTTCTTTTTGATCCCAGTTCGCATCTTGTTTTCTTGATTGGTGCAAAGAAGTAGGCCATTCTATTTACCAGTAACTCTTCACTAAATGCTTGAGCTGTGCCATGCCAACCACGCCAACGAATTCTATTAAGCCTTGAAATATGTCTGATTCCTTGCACAGTTGCTACAAAGGACATAATCAACAAAGCATCTTTGAGATAACTCATGGTCAGTTCTGAATCATTGTCTTGTACGTATCGAAGGACATTATTTACAATATCCTCCAACTCTTGCAACTGCGTTAAATGCAGGAGAGTTTCAAGAGAATGGTTAACTCTCAAACTTGGTTCACACTTGCGAAGCAAACGCTGAAGCAAACGAAATAAGCATGCACATAAGGGACTTTTCACGTTCAAGTTCCTCCTGCGCAGCTCATTTAGCTAGCTTCATCTCTTGCTTCACAAACGTATGAACCATGCTTTAGTGATCTCATTGCCACTAACAAAGACGAGCTTAATTTGTTAAGGTCAGCTGGGAGGTTTTCAATTCCATATTGAACGAGTGGATTAAAGCATTAAATCCCCTAACTTAGGTTGATTTCAAGAAAGGCCCATAGTCAATGATAATAGCTAATAATAGGTAATGTTTAAAGTGGGTAGCCTGTACTAATCGAGCTAAATTTCAATTTTTACAACAGGGCCCACTATAAATAAAAATTGGTTGTTAGTTAAAATACTTGAATTATAATAAAAAGAATCGTAAGAACCACTAATTACAATAAATATGGATTAAAAGTCATGGACATAAAAGTCTAATTAAAGTGCTGTTTTGAAAAGTAGCAAACTGTTCAGCTTTGTTGTTGATGCTGGTAATTGTCACCCCTTGACAACAGGATCCCAGCTTTTTGCCACCTTTAGAAATTTGTCTGCAGTACTTTATTATTGCTTTATCATGTAGCTAAGGAGATATCTCTTGAAGTGTAGTTGATCTCAATTTTTGCCTTTACCAGACAGCTCATTCTTCCTTTGTGCACACATTTATCCACTTGATTCTGACCACTGTGATAACATAAGTCTACAATAGACCCTCAGGTTTGTGCCAAATGATTCCCCACGACTATGTTGCCACCCCTGAAATAGAGGCCTGGCTAAAGGCTAGTAACTTAAGAACATCAGTCTGGGAGGTGGTTCTGCTCTTCATCTAATGTTAATCTTACAACTCAGGAAAAGGAACCAATAACTTTCAAATCATACAGTGCATCACATTTCCATGTCTGCAGTATATACATGATGAAACGGAATTAGCACTAAATGGACTCAGAACTCCTACTTGAAGAAAATCAGGGATACCAATGAAATGTCTTAGCTCCATAATTCGGCCAAATCCCATAATTTTGTATAGAATATGCTACACTATAGCGAAGCCAAATAACAACACAACTGTGTAGAGTTAGCTAACCCCTGAAGCTCTGAAGCTTAACTAGATTATATCCTTATGCCTGTACAATTTTAGGATATGGTTAACATGGTTGACATGACCTCTAATGGGCATCCTAAAAATGTTATCAGATTTAACATTTGAAAAGATTAAATTTTATCTGATTGTGACCTACTATGTAATTGTATAAATCACTTTCATGTGACAATTTTTAAAACTGTCTCAACTTGCAATTCTGGTCCCTTATACCTAATCTGTGTGTGATCCATAAACCCAGACAACCTGGAGGCGCGGTGTCATGGGCAGTGGGAACTCCGGGGGGAGGCAGGAACAGCAGCAATTATTGCTGTTGTTGGTTGCTCTCTCGGCCGGAGTTTCTAATGTTCAGCATCAGGAGCCTCCGTCGCTGGTCTGGTGCCGGGTGTGGAACAGACTCCAGGATCTGTCAGTATCGTATAGTGTGTGTATCGTTCTGTGGGTGTGTATTTAGTTGAATTGTATGTCTTAATGTGTTGCCATGGGGTAGACATCGTCTTTTGCTCCCCATGGTATAGTTCCTTGTAGTATTGTATAGTAATTAGAGTATAGTAGAATGTAGCATTATATTGTAACTTTTTATATTGATATAAAAAAAAAAAAAAAAAAAAAATCTGTCATTCTAGAAAATGGAATTTCAGGTTACCCAGGCCCTTAGATTGTTATGGGGGAATCCCTGCCTACACTTTTCAACCTTTTCAGGGCACCTTTTTAACATTCACAAATAATGGTGGTCACATGACCCCAATTATCCCTGGCCCTTGCATCTCTGAATTTGGGGAATAAAACAACCAACAAATTGGGTCGATGTTGAAGTCCCTCATGTTTGACAGTAATACTGCAAGCAAACACATAATAACAGCAGTTACAAATAGAGGTCATTTTGATAAGAACCGTTCTTGACTGTAACAAAAAATCATACAACAGTAACTGTTGGTTTGTCAGGTTTAAGTCAAGAGCAGAAAAAGGAGCTAGGATCTGTGGAGTTCATGATATAAACCTCTGAAGTATGCATATCCTACAGTTTCTCAACAACTAGCATTCATGATATACTACTGTCTACATGAAGTCACAAATCACACATAATTAATTATTACTATCAAAGCCATGATCTGGACTAAACATCATGAACACAAATGCTTTGGCAGTGACACAACTGTAGGAAATGGGAAGCCTAATAGCCTGTTACACAACAATGCTCCTTCTTTCTTCTATTGTGGATGCTGTTTGCAAAACAACACAAACCTACTTTTTGCATTGGCTAAGGCTGGTATGGAATGGAAAGTGTGATTAACATTCATAAACATATGGGAATGATGGAGTAGAATATGCTGCATTTTATAAATTGGCTTCAATTTGACTCAGAGCAGAAGAAGCTCTGTAACTTGTTTTGCTGGCATATAAGGCTCCTCATACAAAAATAGAAGCACTTCATAATTTTCAAACAAAACTCATAAGAAACTCATGCCAATACCAACTTGCAATCCAGGCTTAATACCATCACTAGTTTTGGCATTTTTTGGAATGCAATAATTCACTTCTAATCTTGCAATTCCTCCAATCATCATCATAATACCCAGTCCATAAGACCATCTTGCTTCTTTTACCATCTTATTTAGCTCATTAGAATTATAACTTGTCAGCCTCATGTTCTGTGCATTGCCCGCATTTGCAAAGAAATGTAATCGAAACAGGTCACCAAATCCACCTCTCCCTGGTCTAAATGGAAGTGGTGTGTACAAATGAAGTCCAGCTGCCCAACATGCATCTGCTCCTAGTGATGCTTCCTTTATTCTTGGGCCTATTCCTTTCATCTGAAAGCCACGAATTGACAAAGGGCCACCAACAAAAAACCTATCATTGATTGCAGTGCCTTCATCTCCTATTGAATGCATGGCACCAGCTTGAAATGACATTCCAAAAATTATGTCATTGATTATTTCCTTATTCAATTGCAACTCCAGTTCACTCTTTATATACTTGACATTCCCACCAAGTCCAGCAAACTCAACAAGGTGCTTAAATAGGTTCCCACTTGTTGGCAAAATTGGATCATTTCTACCATCACTGATAATGGAATGCTGGATAGCTGACCTTAAAGTATGCCCACATTGCTCACGGACTGAAAATGGTGCTTTTAATGGCACATCTAAGTTCTCTCTCCATTGACCATCATACTTTAAACTGTGCAGGCCTATAAGACTAGGCACTGTTAACTCAAATCTAACCCCTCTTGACTTTTCCTTGAAAAAAGATTGAACAAATTCAACTGACGACTGGTACAATCTTGCTGTGAACTTACAATCTGGATTCTTAAAGAGAGGCTTGGCAAATGTCAATTCATATGATGATGATGATCTTGTCCCAACAGACATGTCAGCTCTTACGCATTCACCAAGGCCTCTCAAGTTATTCAATTTCGCTCCGAAAACTACACTTCCTTCATTATTTCCAACATTTGTACCTGCATTTGCACTGACTTTTCTTGACTCTTCAACTATAAAATAAACATCCAGGCCATCTGGAGAAGCATCTGTTTCCCGGCTAATATCAATGAAAACTTCAACAGCTTTAAAGATTCCAAGCCTCTGCAAACGCAATTTTGCTTCATTTGCACCATCTAACAACTCATCAAAGGTCTTCGCATCTAAAATATTCTTTAACTGGTTTGCTATAAGACTCGAATCGGTTCTGTTAACGCCATCTATGTGAACTTTTTCAACTTTAACTGGCGCCGAGATGTCCAAGACGTCTTCTTCCAAGTCGTTCTCCTCTCTGTTGATAGACTCATTTTGGCGAGGAAGTGAACTTTGCGATTTTGCCAACACAAGTCCCATCTGATCGAACAAATTACTTCACAAAGAACCGATCTTGTTAGAAAATATACCGCGCGACCAACCATAGAAGGTAGGACATCTACTTTCTCGACGAACTCTTGAGCTAGCCTCGTTTTGGTATTGCACGAGCGACGGCCAATCATTGGCGACGGCAGAGCGACTGGTGATGGTCCATGCATATGATGATTCGATTGATCTGATAACATCATATATGATTGATATGATATGATATGATATGATATGATATGATATGATATGATATGATATGATATGATATGATATGATATGATATGATATGATATGATATGATATGATATGATATGATATGATATGATATGATATGATATGATATGATATGATATGATATGATATGATATGATATGATATGATATGATATGATATGATATGATATGATATGATATGATATGATATGATATGATATGATATGATATGATATGATATGACATGATATGACATGACATGATATGATATGATATGACATGATATGACATGACATGATATGATATGATATGATATGATATATGATATGATATGATATGATATATGATATGATATGATATGATATGATATGATATGATATGATATATGATATGATATGATATGATATGATATATGATATGATATGATATGATATGATATGATATGATATGATATGATATGATATGATATGATATGATATGATATGATATGATATGATATGATATGATATGATATGATATGATGTGATATGATATGGTATGATTCTTATACCATGTTTAAAATATCTTTAAACATTTCTACATCTTCTAACGAACAAAAGGTGATGCAATTGCAAAATAATGTGCTTTTAGTACTGGGGGTGTGTTCTCTCCTTGATTAGTATAACAATTGAGGGAGCTCTTCCTTAAGAAATTCCATACTTACAAATTCCCTTTAAATTAAATTAGATTTGGTATCGCAGTAAATTATCATATCATTTTGTTGTTTTTAATGTTGCCTTGTGTTTGTGTTTAGCTTTCTTGTAAACTATTACTTTATTTTTGTTGTTGATAATGTTATTTGTAGCTGTTGATTGAAAGGGATTTGTAATTTGTTTTGGAACTTTAAAATGAATACAACTTGAACTTGAACTTGATATAGTATGACTGATGTGATATGATGGCTAATGATTCGGCGGGAAAGTGTTTGTTGCATTTCTTACTTGATATTACGTGGCTGTGCATGTATAAATAATAGCCTATGCTTTCATTTCCTTTGCTTTTCAAACTGCTCTTCAAGAAGTGTACCTAAATCGCAAAATGTTTGATAAAAGCAACTAAATGTCAAATCATTTAAGAAAAAGCAGTATTTACTGTCCATAAATTGAGGCAAGTGCTGGATTTCATTATATCAGTTATGGATCTACAAGAATTTCACAATATCTGACTTTATTCTGTCCACACCTAAAGGTGCTCGCTTAAAACATTAATCAAACCAAGGAAAAAATTTGTATGCCAGGCTTCCAAGAAGCTCAGGTTTGTAAGTTTACAACAACATCATAAGAATATTCAGCAACGTTTTCAGCAAAATATTCCTGAACTACTGTAGAAAGACCTATTTTACAAATAATTGCATTAAGTCTTACAAAAACATGAAGAAATTGTTTGTTTCTGTAGCTTTTGCTACACCAGTAGTGGGTTTGGGTATTTGGTCACTGCAGAGTCAAAAAAGTCACGGCTCCACAGCTCTGAGCTGGAGGAAAATTTTGCTCTTCATTTCGTATTTGAGGAAGATTTTAAAATTTGTATCAACAATCCAATTTCAGCAAAGCTTTCATATAATGCGACATCAACTGTAAAAGGCATAGCCCATTTACAGTAAAAGCTTCCATGACATACCCATCGTAGAGTTGAGAAGCTTTGGCTAGTTTTCATAGTCTTATAAGAGGAAGGTTTATCAGGAAGATTTGACAGCCGGAGGAAGGTTGGGCATTTTTCTGGACTCTGGGTCACTGGAAGATAGACAGTAGGGAAGTGGTTTCTTTTTCAGATAAGTGTTCTTTGTTTAGAACAGAAGAAGCCAATAGCACAATATCTTCAGCTCAGCTTTAGTAATTCAGTCTCTGCTACGTTTCGGACGTATACAAGGCTTATTGGTTTAGGCCATTTTTCCGAATCTAGTAAAAGCCAGTGCATTTATAAAAAATTTAATTCTTGACAGTAAGCTCTTTCAGAAGCTAATTATCACATTAACCAGCAGTGGGGAAGGCCAGCTACCTTTAATCATGGCAATAAATCTCCATAGCAAACTAATCCACTAAAATAGGGAAACATCGGTTTTAAATATAATTGATCCATTTTCCAATTGAAATAATTGAGAGGGAAAGTTCACCAATTATTATGGCTGCTCACTGTAGCTCGACTAGGAAGCTTCACGAAGGAATGATAGAAAATCAATGAGCATTTGCTATCACTTATACTGCTTTAGCTATGTATATGATAATGATGGGATGTCTTTCAAATCATTTGAATGGCTGCAAAATATCCATCAAAGTACAAAATAACAACTTTACTTTTTTGAAGCCACATATGTAGGCTCTTCTTTAACAATACGTGAAAAATGGACAGGGGCTATAGCTACTGCTAGCACAATGGCTTAGTGGTTCATAATGCTCTTCAAAATTTATCATAAGAATATGTATTTTTCCAGGCATAAACTATTATGGAAGGTACAACTTAATGATAATCTATACATTTAACAACAAATTTATTCATAAAATTTCTTTCACGATATGGATCACTTTTAAGCAAATCAAAGTGAAAGAAAGGAGCATGCATTAGGGGGGGCAGTATAAAATATTGTAGCTGGGAGGCAAGATTGTGAACTCTGGGGGCAAGTGCCCCCTAGTTTGTATGCTAAAAAGGCTTTGATGCATTGTTTTTCTGCATAAGACGCAGAAGTCTTATCTCTTGAAGAAATCTCCAGAATAAATTTAAACATATGACAAGCTCCTGGTCTTCCAAGCTATATTGTACATATCGCGTCAGCTAATCTACCATTTGAATAGTAGTCCGAATTGTTCGTACCTGGGCTGCCTTTCTTTCTTCTTCTGATTCATTGTCACTACTGTCACTGGGGACACCAATTTTCTTTGCACCGTCAATGTTACTCGATAGTACTTTCTTGCGAAGGCGAGCTCGCCAATCAAACGTGCTAGTGTCAAAATTAATCACCGTCAACCGAAAACGAAGGAAGCCGCTTACAGGATACGTGATATTCTTTTTTCTAAAAGTAAAAGAAATCATTGACATTCAATGTGCAACAAGTGCTGGAATCATTGTTTGTTAGATTTATCTTCAACCCTGGAATGGCACTCAGCGTCATAGCATACTGTGACGTCGTCAGTCTGATACTTTTGGGTAGAAGTTTTTCCTTTTCGATATTTTTGGGTTATGAAACTTTCCAGAATGAGTTCTGATACTCGTAGGTATTGAATTTTTAAATTTGACTTGTTTGCATTCTCTGATTCTCTGACACAGTCCACTGATTTTCAAGATTATTTATTGGCATTATGACTTATGTATGACAGAATGCTGATATTTTAGGGTTTTATAGAAATGGGTTGGTATTGTTAGGTCATTTATAAATTTTGCTGGGCTGAAGTCCCCTATGCTATGATGCTGAGTGTCAATCCTGGGATCTTCAAACCATTGCTTTAACCAGGCACGAAGCCAGGGGTGGGTTCTCGGATATTGCTTGCCCATCTAGAGAACTTTGTCCCTCTTTGCCCACAAAGATTACTGAGCTGAAAGTACTTTTTGCCCAAAAACTTAGAAAAGAGAGGATTAGACGCAAAAGGAACTTGAATTTCGACATATCTCACACGCATATCTATGACTTCATCATTCTTTGTCATTCAGGAATGGGTATATCTTGAACAATAATTTTACACAATCTACCGCTGCATATATTTCGCTGCATAATTTGATGTGTTGCTTCAGCTCAATTAGAGTAGAAGAACTTTCTACTCCTTTTGGTAGAGAAGGCCATAATAAGTAGCCTCTGTATATAGTATTTTCAGTACCGTATCTTGTGATGACAACATTTGGCAACTGCAAGTGATTTTCACTTCATCGGTCGTAACTGCTACGGAATAAGCTACCTTTCATGAATTGTGGACTGAGATTATTTTTTACTTTGTAGATTTCAGTCATTAACAACTGCGGACTTCTTTGGTGATTATCTAAGTACCATTCTTTCTATCGTTCTAGTTCTCTTCCGCTATCTTTAGATATCAAAGACTTTATCCTGAATTCGATTTATTCCTGAACTACTACCGGTGTCGCGGAAAATTAACACCAAGGGGCATAATTAAATTGTGACTTGATGAAGGAGTTCATCGAAATTTCTACCTTAGTTGGATCTATAAAATTAGATATTCGAGCAAGTACATGGAGTTTTTGGTTACCTTTTTACATATGTTTTTGATATGCTTTTTAAGCTTTAGCTTAAAATTGATGCGAAACGACTTTTCACTGTTACCCTGTTTTGTCTCTGAATTTCCACTTTTGATTATTGCTTCCATTTTTTTGTTACCAACAGTTTTACAGTGCCATTTATCATCATTGGGCTTGTTCTGGGGGGGGGGGGTTGGAGGGCAATTGAAAGTTCTAGAATAATAATGTAGAAGCATGGAATGCGCTAGATAACTATGATTCTAAAGAGAGACAAAATCATCAGTGTAGTAAATGGGTAAAAACAATTTGCCACATAAGGGTGCTGGAATGTAAGGGTTCCCAAGGGTGGTGCCAGCAACTACAGGCTGGGGGAGGGTATTTGAAGGACCATGCATTCTAGGACCACAACCTTTAGCAAGGCATTTTATTAAATATGCAACTGACAAGTGACAGACAGCAATGTCAACGGCAACGTAACAATGAAATATATCCATCCTCAAGGACTTTTCTATTCGAACTTGGACATGCTACAAAATTGAGCTTGGAGGAGACTTGGGAACTAGTCCACAGCAGTCCCCCCCCCCCCTAAGTGCCACCGCCTCTCTCAGTGTTATTTAGAGTGCAACAATACGTAAAGTCAGGATTGTCGACATCTGGAAATATCCTCTTATAATCTGACAGTTTGGTGCAAGAATTTGGGATAAGTTGGTACTTGGGCCTAGGAATATCTCATGAAAATCTTAAGACCATGCCAAGAAGCCATGTTCCAAGAATAATTTTAGTTGAAATGGGTACCAAAATCGTCTAGTGATATTTTTAGTTGAAAATCATGTTTTATGCTATTCTTTAGTTGCTGAATTTTGAAAATTCAGCTTGAAGAGTACTTTGGGACCATATATTTCTTACTATCCGTTTAAAAAATGTAAGGTTTCATTTGCATTTGACTTGCCATTATTCGCTTGCTTTCACTTAGCCAGAACATTTATAAAACTATGTCGATTAGAAGGACGAGGGGAATAATTATTCTAAATGTCACTGGCTGAATCACAATATTGATACATTTAGTTCAATAACATGGCATCTAGAACTCTTATAAATATGTTAATAAAGCATTTATCACCATCGGGTTGAATTGAATTGAAATTGAATTGAGCATCCCCAAAGGAAAAAATTTTAGGAGCATGATGCGAGCAAAAATTCATGAAGTGTACTACTGAAAATATTGCAAAGCCTTCTGAAAAGTCTAACTCTTAGAATGAAATAAAAGAAGTAAAACCATGAGTTTTAATTTTAATTTTACGTTACATCACTTGTTGAATACGTAAGTCTTATTCTAAGCAATTTAGAATATTTTGAGAGCCATGTATGATGAAGTATTCCGTGAACAAGCAGAACTGAATAAATATAATACATATGAGGGATCCTTCAAAACATACGTAACAGAAACATGGTCTCTTCACCCACCCCCAACCTCCCTTGTGACAGCTTGTCATACTAGGGTTGATACCCCTCATTGCTACGTAATATTCTTATAAGATGCCACCTCCTATACACGAGACTTGTCTGTAAGCTTCTTTTCACGTCTTATAGTATGATATTATACGACAGAGGAAAACTAATTTTATATAGCATTACATAGAATAGAATAATACTATATAGTATGAGGTAATAAAATATAATGTAATAAAGCAAAGAACAGTATGCTAAAAAATTAGTATTATACATATAGTAACATATATTATTTAAGTAGCATATCTTTCAGTGGTGTTTAGACTGTCCCAAAATTTAATTTCAAGATTTTCTAAAAACAAACTTTTAAAAATAACTTTGTCAAAATTTGACTTTTGGACTTGAAATTCTCGGGCATCTTGTCGTTCTGCCTCAAAAACATGTGACCAAAATCTTTGGAGCTCTTTAAGCAATTGTCCAAAATGACTGTTTGTGTGTATTTGATCCTATAAATCCTCAGATGCTCATTTCGGTTAATTTTATGAGTTGATGATAATCTTAAATATATTTATTTCCAAAATTCATTTGCAGGAGCACATTAGAGTGAATTATTAATATAATTAAAGCTGCTGTGGACTAGTTTCCAAGTCTCCTCCAAGCTCAGTTTTTGTAGCATGTCCAAGTTCGAATAGAAAAGTCCTTGAGGATGGATATATTTCATTGTTACATTGCCGTTGACATTGCTGTCTGTCACTTGTCAGTTGCATATTTTACAAAAATAATTAAAGCTTGACTACTCGATTTACTCCTTTTTAAAATGAAATTATGACTTGTGTAAGATCATAATAACCCCTAGTTTGATAAGAATGAATAGAGCAAAATAATTCGGAGCACCACAGAAAGAATAATTTCAAAGTAAAATTTATGATGATATAACAATCATTTACAGAATATGAACGTAGGGTAAATGGTTAGGCTCATATATTGTTTACTATACCTTTGATTATTGTAATTTTTCTCTTGTAAATACTCTTATATATGCATTATCCGGCAAATTTATATATCGGTGTCTACATTTAACTTTTTACTTTATTTTAATACAATGACAAATAGGATTGAGCCTCAAATCACTCGCTCATGTGTTGATGTTTGAATTATTAATGTAACAAACATCAAACAATTTTTGTGGAATATGCTATTCTTCAAAGAATCCAAGAATCACTGTAACCTTTGTCCTAAAAAATGCAATGCATTATCAAGGATAATACATAAAGTTTTGTGAGCAGAAATAGAAAATAACAGCCTCTATGTTTCATATACAGAGTTATTTTTACTTGCACTTGGAATATCTATTCCTACGATGTTCTTAATTAATAATATCATTTTGGAACGAACAAAAGTCGTAGTACTTCGCTACTCTGGTACAAATTTTTAAATCCGTAACTATCATAGATTTTGAATAATGGACGTTGGAATATTTCGTCATTTTGTCAGATTGTATAATTCCTCCTCAGGAGCTCCTAGCTTTAGGATGTCATAGAATGTGCTGGAATGACATAAAAAGCTCGGGAATAAAAATGTGGAATGTTTCATGCTTCATGTATAGCTTTGCATAATTCTCTCTGTCGATGGATTCTAAATTATTCCTAGAGAGCTCCTAAAAAAGGGCATGTGAAAAATTAAATTTAGGGACAGTCTAAAAAGAACACTGACATATACTCTAATATACATCTTGGGAGAAGTGAATTTTTACAAATTACTCCCTCATTTACTCAATTTGCTATGGTGTGATTGTCAGCTCAAAGATTTATTGATTATATAAAGGAGTCAGGCCTCAATCTTCTTTGATCAGATTGGGTCAACATAGTAGTTCGAACATTGTGCTCCAACATTAAGGTGGGCACTAAACATATTTGAAGCTCATATGCCTCGACATCAGCATAATCGATCGAAATCCATTACATTCATTACACAATCATTTCTCGCACTAACTTCCACTGTCAAAATGCTGTAATTCGTACTTTTTGACCGACAAATAGAAATACGGTAAATCCTCGAAATGGCCCCCCTCGAAGAAGCTTCCATGCTAGAACTTCAAACTGTTAATATCCTCCCTCCCTCCCTCCCTGGAATAAGCTCCCAACCAAGATGATGATGAAGACATTGATAAAGACCAATGCTTAATCTGTGATTTCATTTAATATTATGGAGAAAAGGAACTATGGCAATGAGCCTTTTATGCCACAAATGTCAAATAATTTTATAAGTCCCCATCGGAGACTTATAGGTCCCCATCGGAGACTTATAAGTCCCCTGGGGCTAATTTGAGGTGTTACGCTATTCCACATATCTTTTAGCGTTACGTAACTGATGTAACCTTACAGGCATATAATTTCGTAACAACTTGTCACAAAAATGAGAGCTACTTCCACCCTCTTACTGTTACGTACTTATTGAATGACCCGTAAGAGAAAGATATATGTGTTGTTCTAAATTGATTTGAGAAAGGAATAGATATTCCTAGGAGGCTATTTTACTTCTTTTTGTGATAACAAAGCTGTTAATATTTTGACCTTCCTACATACAGTTTTTGATAAAATCTTAATCATGCAATATTTCAATATTCTACTGTATCTTATAAAATTACGTCGTTAAGATGCTATTTTTAAAAAACTGATGACTGAAATAATCCAAGGAAGCTCCTGTTTTGCCATTTTAAAGAACCACAGGTTACATTTTTAAATTTCGAATATCCCTTCTTCAGGTGCTCCATGGGAGATATGCAATTTCAAGAAAGTAAAAATCTTTAGCTGTGCTTTCCTGAAAAAATTCCCGATCAAAGCTAATATAGTTCTTGAATAAGCGATATCGGAATACTTGAAATCAAGAAGGACTAATTCTTCCCAGAAAGCTTCTAACTTTAGAGAAATATAAAGGACGACTAGGTTATCCAAAAAACTTCCATAAAAAAGTCTTGGAATATCCAATCTTTCCTTAAACTTAATATATAACCCATGTATAAAGATCAAGAAAATTCCTTTGGTGCTCCTGAAAATAAAAATATGTAGAATTACATTTTGACGCACTCAGTAACAAACACTGGAATCTGAAAGTTGCACATTAAAATTAAGGTTTTGAAGATTCTACAAACAACCCAGAAAAGTAAATATTTTTCACTCTTCGTGATTCAAGTAGGACTTGTCCATTGATGATAGTGAATCTCTTGTGACAAACTTTTCTGTTACTTGCATGTTCTTAAGATTGAAAGCATTGATTCAATTCATTCATCGGGATTGAACTTTCCTATCTTTTTGATTAGCCGAGTACTACTTTTTATAAATCGTTCTGCTACAAAAAATGCACCCACTGTGTGAAAAACTTTTATTGTAAATAAACGTATATAATTAAACTACAGAAAGGAGAAATGTGCGAAGAATAAAGCTTCAGTTAAAACCGCTAGTAACAGACTGGCTATTCTAATAGTGCGCTCAACAATGACCTGGAACTTTGACAGACTACCGATTTTGCCCCCCCCCGCCATTCTGCAGGGTAAAATTTTCAATGCAAAAATTCTACAAGGTTTTGACACGGTAATGAAAAGGTAGCGTCAATGACAACATTAACGGATCAAGTGAAATTCTGTCTCAAAATTGAGAGAGAAAAGTTTGAAAAAAGGGCTCGAATACCTGCAATGGGGCATAGAACTATAGAGAAACCAGACACAACGTGAGAAGCGAAGAGAAAAGCAGTTTTTTGAGTTGCTGCAATCAGATGTATTTTGTCTAGTTGTTTTTCTGCAGAAAAGTATTAGGTCAATACCTGGCTTTATTGCGTCTAGATGTTACAGGTAAATATGATAATCTACATCTACAGTAATGCTGAGAAGAATTCTATTGGTCTATTATGCTTCAAATGTAAGTATAACAATAATAAACTATTAAATTATGCAACAGAGTTTTTAAGTATATTTTAGAGCTGTATATTATTCTGCGATTACCATATCGGTGAATAGCCCTTGATTCTCAGTCAAAGGCGTAAACAACAATGGTTAGCCAAACCCGTCCAAAATAATCAAAATTTGAAGATGATAATTAAAACCATTGTGTGTATTCAGAACTTGTGGTTGCAATCAGATCGATAAAGTCGATAGTTAAAAGTTTATGGTATATGTTAAAATGGTCTTTTTGATTTCAAAAATATCAAGATTTGATATCAAAAGTTTCAGCTTTTGATTTGAAAAATTTTAGGTTTTGATTTCAAAAGTTTCAGCTTTTGATTTCAAAGTCTCAATTTCTGATTTCAAAAAATTCAAGATTGATTTCAAAAATATCAAGTTATGATGTAAAAGGCTTCAGTTTTTTATATTAAGAGTCTCAATTTTTGATTTCAAAAGTTTTAGATTTCGATTTCAAAAGTTTCAGGTTTGATTTCAGAAATTAAATTTTGATTTAAAAAATATCAAGGTTTGATACCAAAAGTTTCAATTTTTGATTTGAAAGTTTCATTTTTTGATATCAAAAGTATAAAACCAAGCCTCACTTTCGCACAGAGGGTATTTATTCAATGATATGGAAGCGTCGAAGCACGTCGTTGACTTGCAGACAGAGGCAAATTTTGTAATAGCCAATCAAAAGCGATCCTCAACAACCAATCAGAAACCTAAACGGTGACTTTATTTGTTTACATTTTGCCCGTCACCCTCTCTAGCAATGGTAAAACATTGCTCCACATAAAAGGCCGTCATCAATACATACTTTCTTGAAACTCTCCAACTTTTTGGTAGCATTTTTATAAAGTAATGAGCTATGAAATCCTCGCAGACCTAAGCGATAGCTCCATGAAAATTTTCTATAGCGACGTTCAAATTTCATCCTTCCTAAATTCTAATCTGACATGAACTTTATTTATCTTCTTGTGCACATGTTGAATTGTAAGAAACATATTCTGTTTGAGCCAGAAAACTTAGTGCCCTTTCTTGTCGCATTTGGTCACAGTGTAACCAACGTAAGTTGTAGTTTTAAAATTCCTATAAGATATAAAAGGAAAAAAGAGGCTATTGTGAAAGGGATTTCAGGAATTTTGCGATATTGATAGTGAATTATGAACAGTTCTTTTGGGGTTGGGAGCCACTTTCCCTGGGTAGCTAAACCTTTTTGATATACAATTTAGGAAGGATGAAATTTGAACGTCGGTGTAGAAAAAATGGGTGCCAATATCGCTTAGGGCCTCGAGGAATTCATACACTATTTTCTTACAAAAATGCTGCTAAAAACTGGGAGAGATTTATATATGTGTAAATGCCCTCATAACAAAGCGAGACTAGGCTTTATAATTTTAACATCAAGAAATCAAACTTTTGAAATCAAAAACTTAAACTTTGAAATCAACCGCTGGAACCTTTTATATCAAAACTTGATATTTTTGAAATCAAATAGAACATTTCAACATATAGCCTAGCACAAACTTTTCACTATCGACTTTATCGATCTGATTACAACGACTAGCACTAAATACACGCAGCGGTTTTGATTGTCATCTTCACAATGTAATTACTGTTGACGGGTTTGGCGTGTCATAAACAACATACAACTGATGAGCAGGCACTGAAACCATGCATGTTTTGTTGCCGTGCATTTTGGAAATGAAAATGTATAAAAATCTTGTAGAACGTGAAGTCTCGTTTTCGTTTGCTTACTGACAAGAAGCGGCGTTTCCATTAGCAACCATAGCCTTTTTCCCTAGGTTACAGTTAAAGAGGACAGATTTCAGGAACCATGTTTATCAGCAGTATGGCTCGCAAAAATGTAGACAAGCAAAGATATTTGGAAAAGAAAACTCGAGAGAGGAAAAGAAGAAATGAAGGTACTGGAGGACTCTCGATCAATGGTGAAACTTCAAAGCTGAAGTAAGTGTATAGGCCTATAGTTACCATGTTATCAATAGTGCTGTCAATATAGACTTGTCTGCTTCGAATATATAAATTTGCATATGTTGCTTTTCTATACTGTTCTACACGCTTCAAAATCATGTTAGCATTTGTTGCAAATGTTATGTTTGTTTTACTTATTGGCACATTTGGACTCAGCCTATAGGTGGAATCGGGCACTTTTGTACGCCACAGATCTGCGCCTCTTTGCACACTTAATCCCATACATATCTTCTATTTTCTTATTAAAATACACCGGCGTACAACAAACTCTGAATTTCTGTACGCCTCATATCTGTGGCATGATCCTCCTCTAGTCCAGATTGGATTTTGGAGTCAATTGAAAAGATACACCTGCGACTTGTCATGTGATCAGGTGCACATTTATGTAGTCAGTAAAACTGATACTGTTGATAGTGATTTCTTTATACTTCCATTCATTTCTTGAATATGCATTGTCTATGGCATACATGCTATATTTTTATTTTCATTTGTTAATATATTATGCATATGTGCCATATATAGATGTCTTTTCTAGCACCAAAGGATTTAGGAAGAATGGACGTCTTGGTACAGTGAATATAACAGGCCATCATAGAACACATTCTGCCCCATTGCTACTAGGTCCTCCAAAGTCTAGTGGCACACATTTACCAACTGGCAATACTTCTTCATATGGTGACATTGAGCTGCACCCTGAAAACATTGATGTAGTTAGCGACATACGTGATAATGCAGATAGGTTTTGGAAAGAGAAATTAGATAAAGAACATGAGTGGTACCTAAATCCTGTACATCGCCCCAACAGCCTTCAAGTACCATTTTCAGAACTTGTAAAAAGAAAGCCACTTACAGCATCTGTTATGAAAGCAACAACTGATGGTACTCTTACTAGGGCTTATGATGAGGACATTTCAGCATTGCCTTTGGATGAATTTGATATGGATTTATTTAAAGAAACTGACAAGGAGATTTATAGAAATGAAATAAGGAAATCCTTGAAGTTACACTCACCTTTTGAACTACAGCTTGCCAAACTGAAGCAAGAAAAATTAAAACTGGAAGAAGCTTATCTATTGCAGCAGAAATGTAAAGCAGAGCTTGAGGAAACTAGGGGCCCCATACCCAGATGGTATGAAATGAAAACAAGTCAATTTACCACTGAACACAGAAAGCATAATAACCTGTTAGCAATTCCAGGGCATTGGGAGCCTCTGATAGATTACAGGAATAGCCTCATCCAAGCCTCTGGGAGATGGAAAGATCTTTCCCAGTAGTATTGGATAGATACACTACATATAGGTTGATGTAAAGACTGGATTTGACTTTGTTATGGAAAAATTTGTTGGCTACCTTTCATGTTGTTGTTATTGATGTGGATAGTAATTAGTATTGTAATTTTAAAAAAATATTGGTAGGATGTATTCAAACAACAGACCAATGCTTTAAGCTTATAACAAAGGAACACAAAAGGAATAGAATTGAATTTTTCATATTGAATGGTAAGAAATAGTAATATGAAATATTGGAAACCATTAGAAGATCTTGATATGAAAGGGAAGAAGGATCATGTTATGCAACAACACTGTCAGACCTGTCTAAAATTTGTAAGGAATTGAGGTGATTATGATAAAAAATTGCTCAAAGGTAAAATGAAAGTGTGAGAAAGTGTATGACTGGGACAAACTCGAGTGTGTGACTTGTGGCTTTGTATGCTAAACACACTAACACTGAGCTTTGTTTTTGAGCCCTCAAGTCAAATGTTCAAATGTTCTGCCATTGCCTACTTTCAGCACTCATAATTGATGAGTGTATATACTAACTCTGCAAACCAAATAATAATGATAATCTGACATAAACAATGTCTCTAGTAAATTCTATCATTTTGTCCAACTTCTAGCATAGCTCTGAAGTTTCAAATTTCAACTTTCCTAGTCCTTTTCTGGAAGATCATCAATCATGCTATTAGTACAGTCATAGATTTCTTTTACTATTTGTTTATTGATTTTTAGTCCTATATAATGCAGGCTTTTCAAAGTGTAAATTAAATGCATGCTGCTGATCACATACATAGGATCATTTGCACATGCTAAACAGTCAATTGTGAGAGCTTTCCTTAGTATTTACATGTATATTTTGGATATAGCTGGCGTGAGTGACAAATCATGCTGATGAACTGAGCTGAGCCTGTGCGCTCATTCACAATAGTGAGTGTCTCATTGAAAGGCCTGACAATGGCATGGCAGTGGGTGTCATTAAGGTTCATCCTCAAGTGATCTGTTGGAATTTTTGATAGAGCAATAAATATCTGATTTTCAGCATTTTTGATGGTTTCAGCTAATATTCAAAATCACACAGTAACAGGCCCAAGCCTACTTCCCTAGCTTAATTTAATACCAACTATTCAGCTTCAGTGGATGACAATAGAATTGTTGCTAGTCATGTTCTTTTTCAACTAACTAAACATGCTAATGTAGATATAGATGCATATGTCCTTCCAATAAAGATTTTTACACATTTTTTGCAAGACAGTTGTTTCTGGTCTAGTACTGAAATCTTCATAGCTTTCTCATGATTTCAGTGCAACAACATTCTTAGCAAAAGCGTTTCAGTTTGCATATCACTGCAGTGCCACATAGACAGGTCCAAAACCCAAATTCTGAATTTTCTCAACTTCTGAGAATTTGGATACTGCTTTTATATCAACCACTTTTTCAAATAAAAACATACATTCTTTATAACAAGAAATGGCATATATGCCAATACAAAGAGTACATACCTCATCATAAAGCCATCCTAGAAGAGAGAAGAGCAATCAATATTCAAAAACATCTTTGAAAAGTCAGGGGAACATGGGGCCAGAAAAATTCTGGGTGGCTATGATCCCTCATGGCCCTTCCTTAGCAATTGAACTGAATCAGTGCTTTAAGTGAATCAGTGCAATCTCTGAAATGACATTATTGCAGATTTCACCAGGTTTGATTCAGTAGTTTAGCAAGACCAATATATATATATTCGTGATTGTGATGGGTGTTGTTTCTGTCCTGTTTTCTATCAACCACGATGAATAGAAAAAGCAAATTAGTTTGCATATTGTCCCGTACTATCCAGATCTCAGCAATGCCGGAAGCGATGAAAGGCAAAGGGAGCAGACTTTCTTTGAAGGGCACTTTGGAATATGATACTAGCAGTTTGTTGGTACAGACGCCCCACTCCGCAAAATTACAAGGATAGTTTTGCGGTCATAAGGAAAGTGCTCTCTGCTGTAGGTGCAGAAGGTAAGAGATTATCTTGATAGGTAATCCAAACTGTAACCTAAAATATCGTAAGAAGTGGTGCATTAAAAGCATAAAATCAATACAATCTTAGTTCCATTTGAACAGAAAATACAGTAATTAATTAAATTTTCACGCGAATGTAAACTTCGCGCAACGCATTTATTGCACCTGGATTTCGCGACATCTAATTTTTGCCAACACCATAGTGAGGGAAAACAATATATGACCTTCATATGCAATTCTACCTAAATTTTTTACATTTGTCACATTCATCTACGATTAGATACAATAAGCTAGTGATGAAGCATGGAGTGTTAAACGAACAATGCCCTGAAAAATCCATTTACATGCAGACAATCATCTGTTTATTCCTTGTTTACAATTTTGCGCAATCTAATTTCTGCGCAACTCCTGAAAGGAAATAGTTCGAGCACACAAATTTTTCATGCAGGAAAATACGCTTAACTATTTTCCCGCAACCAATTATTCGATGAGCACGAAAATTTCATGAATTAAACCAGATGAATACACTAGAGTAGCTGCGATGGAGGAAGATGGGGCTCCCCCCATACCTCCAAGATAGAGAATATCATTAGCCAGCCTTTGGGTGATCCTGTTAAATACCTAGGAAGCGAAATCAATAGTATCGAATTAAAATTACAACCAGTAAGAGTAGGAAATGTGGAACGTACTAAAAGATCATTGAATAAGTCCAAGTCTCCTTCTGCTGATAGCATCCCCATCAAAATATTGAAATATGCTATAAATTTAGTCTCAAAGCCATTAACACTCATATACAATGCATCTTTAGAAGCCCATATTTGCAAATTGGCCAAAGTAACACCAAATTATAGAACGGGATCTAAAACAGATGTAAACAACTACCGGCCTATCTCAGTATTATCAGCTGTATCGAGGATACTAGAAACGATTGTACACGAACAAGTAATGGAGTATCTAATAGGGTACAACAGACTGTATTTAAACCAGCTTGTATTTCAGAAGCTGCACAAATACAATGACAAGTCTATTGAAAGTTATAGACCCTAGGTTGAGGAAGTCTGTTAAGGAGAAAATAAACTTGAGCATATGTCTTGACCTGAAAAAAGATTTCAATACCGTTGACCATAAAACGTTAATGTTGAAGCGACGAAGGCATGGTGTCGAGGATACTTCCCAATACTGGAGCCATTGTGAACGACTTGACTCAGTTGATCTCAAAAACCCACACTTATCTCTGACCACTTACGAGACAAGGCAAATACCCTTGGTCTTTTTCTTACATCAAACCCAAACATTTACTCCAAACCCACTGTAGACTTTCCTCTTTGTCACTCTGATCATTGCCTCGTCACCTTGCACCATGAGATCCTTGTCTCCAATCAGGGCAAGTCTTTCTCTACTCAAAGGTAGTCCACTTTAGCAAAGCTGATTGGGACTCTCTTCGCACCGTCTACTCCTCAAATTCCTGGTACTCTGGCTTCTCTAATGATCCTTCCTCTTTTGCCACTTTTATTGATAATGAAATTCTACTTGATATGGATCTTTTCATTCCCTCTTCCTGTAAACCCGGCAAGAAAATTCCCCAAAATGGTTTAATTCACAGTGTGCTAAAGCTGTAAAGAATAAAAACCATTGCTTTAAATAGAGAAAGTTCTTTCAACCTCCACTACCTAGAGCATTATCTGTGCAAGCTCGAAATCTATGCTCCAAAGCCATTAACAGTGCCAAAACCTCTTTTGTCAACCGTATCAACCATAAAAGATCGCTTCCTGCCAGACTGGATCTCGCTCCTCCTTTCCTTAGCCAAAGCTTTCTCACAAAACTTTTGCTACTCTTCTTTTCCGCCTCTGAAACACAACTCTGGCTCTTCTTCATGCACTCCTTCATCTAAGGCCAACCTTTTTTCATCTATCTTTGCTTCCAGTTCCAATATGAATGATGAAGAATCCCAACCTCATCTCTACCCTACATCCACCATCACAATGCCACCTGTTAAGTTCTCTACACACAAGGTTCGAAAAACCCTTCTCCAGCTCAATACCTCTAAATCTAAAGGCCCCGATGGTATACCAGCTATAGTTCTTAAACCCTGTGCCCCTGAGCTCGTCCCTGTTCTCAACAAACTCTCTCAGCATTCCTTCTCTGTTTGTACATTTCCCTTTTCTTGAAAATTTGCCCACTTTTTTCCTATCCCCAAAAAAGAGAAAGTCTAACCCTCTGAGCTATCGTCCAATTGCAATTGTGAGGGACTCAGAAATACTCGCTAGATTTAGCTTAGTTGTTTTTTTGCTGTATATACAAAATGGGTGATTCGTCATGATTTTAGAGTAGAATACTATTTTGGTCTCTGATTTCATCCCACCGTGTGATTACGTAATGGCGTAGGAGTATGTAGTAATCTACCTGTACGTAAGGCCCAAAATTTATTTTATACTTAGTTTGGTCCATGGCAGCATATGCTAAGTATCCATTCTTACCTTGTATGCATATATTGCAATTCTCTCTGTATAGTTTCATAGTTCTCAGGAATAATCTACAACATATTAGTCACGCGTTTATTTGTCGTCCAATGTAGCTTAGAGGAACTATGCTAGGTATCTGTCGGTACTTCCATCTATTTCGCACATACCGAACGTCACTTCCTATGTAGCTACCGCTTTAGACATCCGGGTACAGCATTTCTCAGCAATAATTTAAAGCACTGTTATAATTCAATTCTCTTAGGTCTTTGCAATATTTTCACTGTTTTAATATACTTCACCTGTATTGTAGGTTTCCTTTCAATAAATTAGAGATTGTGATTCTTAACTAGCATATCTGTATACATTTGTGAATAAACACTTTGTATGTATTTAGGCTTACATCTTATGTTTGCATTTTTTTGTCATTTTAGAAGAATAATGTTAGTCGTTCCCGTTTATTTTGATTGAATTGATAAAAATATATAAAAACTCGTCTAGAAATCCTTGGACCTCTTTCGTTCCTACGAAACTCTCGGGCTCACCTGTTACACAATCACTTCACTCATCTCCAAGACTATTACCACCAAGCAACTGATTGCCTTACTTGAAACAAGCAACCTTCTTTCTGATCACCAGTACGGCTTACGACAAGCCAGATCTACTGGTGACCTTTTAGCTTACGCTGTTCATGGTCCTCTGCTCTAGAATCCTATGGTGAGAACAGAGTGATTTCTCTTGATAGCTCCAAAGCTTTTGATCGTGTTTGGCACAAAGGTCTATAGGAACGTGTGTTTGGGTCCTATAAGCTGCAAATGTTCGTTCAGTGACATCCTTCGTTGATCCATGTTGTTGTGTATCCTTATTTAACGTGCAGAGAACACGGAGGCAGAGAGAGGAGACAGTGATGTTGACTGTACTCTGACTCTACTCTGACTCCATGTTCTCTGCACGTTAAATAAGGATACACAACAACATGGATCAACGAAGGATGTCACTGAACGAACATTTGCAGCTTATAGGACCCAAACACACGTTCCTATAATGGTGACCGAGACGTGACCCACAAATCCTTCGTTGATCCAGCTTCAACATGCAAGCAAGAAAACAACCCGCACTCAACTCACCGCAGTGCCGCATCACAGCAAGTCAGGTTCCTGGTTGATCCTACACACAAGACCTCGCAAGCACGTAACTGTCGAACGCCTACATTCTGGTTCCTGGTCATCCTACTCATAAAACCTCGTACAACAACTCAATCATCGAACGCCGACATTCTGGTTCTTGGTCATTCAACTCAAAAAACCTTGACAACTTCGCAAGAGTCGCCGCGACTTCTTTGGACTTTAGTTTGTATTACGTTGGACATCTATTTCTAAATTTTACGTGTCTTATATTCTACTATATTCGTGTGTTTTCAATTATTATATATACGTTTTCATCAGGTTTTCATGTAACTACTTATCATTAGTCTAACTAGGGAAACTAACGCTATTCTCACATCTCGTCATCTCATCATTTCATTCTTCCTATAATGTTTACAATCCTACACTGCTTTCTCCCTTACGGATCGAATGCTTCTCATCCGCTTGCATTCTAAGGGGGGAGCTCTTGTAGTGACACGTAAACATTGTAACTTAGGCCATTTCTCAGTCAATCCCGATTTTCTTCTTTTCATTCATTCGCATTTCACAACATCGCACACCTTGGACATCACCATACGTCACGTCTCGGTCACCATTATAGGAACGTGTATTGGTGTTTAGGCACTACGGTGGTTCGAGTGCGAGTTGCTTGCTTGCTTGCTTGATTGCTTGATGAAGCTGGATCAACGAAGGATTTGCGGGTCACGTCTCGGTCACCATTATAGGAACGTGTGTTTGGGTCCTATAAGCTGCAAATGTTCGTTCAGTGACATCCTTCGTTGATCCATGTTGTTGTGTATCCTTATTTAACGTGCAGAGAACACGGAGTCAGAGTAGAGTCAGAGTACAGTCAACATCACTGTCTCCTCTCTCTGCCTCCGTGTTCTCTGCACGTTAAATAAGGATACACAACAACATGGATCAACGAAGGATGTCACTGAACGAACATTTGCAGCTTATAGGACACAAACACACGTTCCTATAGGTCTCCTTGCTAAACTACCAAAGTAGTGTCAGCACAACACCCTCATTTAATGGATTGCTAGCTGTCTTTCTGGCAGATCAATTGAAATTAGCGCGGATTGTCTCCTTTTTGAGCCTTCATCTATCAACTTATCAACTCTGGTGTACCTCAGGACTTTGTTATCTGACCTATTTTATTCATCCTCTTCTTAAATTACCTACTTTCCTCTACATCTTCCAGTATTTACTCTTTCGCTGTTGATACTTATCTAAGTTCATCTTTTTCATCTAATCCACAACACCTTTTCTACTCCAATGTTCCATCCTATCGTAACACCTCAGCTTCAGGCTTCACTTCTCACAAATGACTTGTTAACTATAGAGACGTGGGGTAACGACAACCTTGTTAAGTTCAATCAATGAAAGAGGATACAGGTTGTTATTTCACGTAAAGAATGATAGTGAAAATTAAGGAACTGCCCAGGAACTATTAGTACTACAATGTCACAATTGGAGGTCCAAAAACAAGGAAGCTTTTGAACTAGGCCTTCATCTATGTTCCCTATAAAATAGTGTGTATGCCTTATTTTGGAAAGAGTACCAAGCTTACTGAATAGAGACCTTAAGCATTCACTACGGAAACGATAACGGTAACGCTAGATGTGACGTTGCCGTTTCCGTTATCGATCTGACAAAATGTCATTAAGCATTATCATGAGAACGTTAGCACCTCCACGTGGTTACAAACAGGAACTAGGATGTTTCGTTTTAGCGGCGAAAATTTTCGATATCTTTTATCACTCTTTCAAGATGCCTTTATTACGCGAGGTAAGAGAAATGCTGTGTATTGCTTACAATTTCCAATACATCGATGAAGTAGAGTTTGCACTCCTTTATGATATTAACAAATCGAAGAATCCATACATTCCATACTGGCAATACAATAAATTTGATTTAGAAAATATGACTGATGATGAAAGTAGGACAGAGTATAGATTTGAGAAAGACCATATATTCAATCTTGTTGAGTCACTGCAACTTGATGAAGAGCAGACAATTTATAATCGACTAAAAGTAGATTCTATTGAAGCAGTCTGCATTCGTTTGAAGCGATTATCATACCCATGTAGATACACAGACATGATTCCGAGATTTGCTCGTCCAGCTCCAGAAATTTGCGCAATAAATAATCATATGATTACCTTAATACATAATCAGTGGGGTTTTTTACTACAAGATCTCAACAGAGAGTCGCTAGTTCCTGAAAATCTCCAAAGACATGCAAATGCAATTTATAACAAAGGGGCCCCTTTAAATAACTGTTGGGGATTTGTAGATGGAACTGTTCATCCTGTATCACGGCCAGGACAAAATCAAAGGGCAGTTTATAATGGACATAAGCGTGTGCATGCAATCAAGTTTCAGTCAGTAGCCACACCAGATGGACTTGTTGCATTGTTGCATGGGCCATATGAAGGGAAAAGGCATGACAGTGGCATCCTTCAGGAATCTGGTCTGCTCAGAGATCTGGAGCAATATTCAGTGTCTCCTAATGGGGAAATTTTATGCATTTACGGAGATCCTGCTTATCCCTTATGACCCCAACTTCAAGCACCTTTCAAAGGGGCTGTTCTTACTGACAATCAAAAGCAATGGAATAAAGACATGAGTTCAGTTAGAGTCAGTGTTGAATGGCTTTTTGGAGACATAGTGAACTACTTCAAATTTCTTGACTTTAAAAAGAACTTGAAAATCCAACTCAGTGCAGTAGGTAAAATGTACATGGTGGGGACACTCCTTCAAAATGCCAGAAGTTGTCTGTATGGGAGCAGTACATCTTCATATTTTGAATTGCAACCACCCACTTTGCAACACTACTTCACAAGACTGTGATCAATTGAAATCTATCACTTTGATGCTTTTGTTGCACTTTCTATGGAAATGGTATTTCTTCCCTGAAGCATCTGATCAAAGAAGCAAAAATTAGTTTGTAACAAATGTTTCCTCATTCTACATAGAATCACACAACATCACCATAAATGTCTATGTGCACTATACCAAAACTAGCTTCAGCGAGAAAGACAATTGTTAAGTTCTATTGGGCTTAAATGATAGCAATGTAGAATGAAAGAAAATATAGTAGAAACTAGTGCAATGATTCTTCTTTTCAATACTGCATAAAGTATAAGCAAGATTAATATCTGCATGTGTATTCTAAAATTTTCAACATTTCTCTACTGCTTACTATTTAACTGACTTAACATGCCAATTATCAAGTCATTTTGGTGTTTCAGATGCTGCATCATTTGTAAGACATTTTCCTTTAAACTATTTATTTGCTGTTTCATTTGTTCCACAGATGTAGCTAATTTAACTATATCAGCACCACTCTCTCCATTCTTTCCTTCTACCCTTTGCTCTCTTAATTCTCTTGCCTTTATATTTTCTGCTAATTCTTGCTCTTTCAGCTCAATTTCCCTTTTCCTGAATTCTGTCTCAACTACCATTCTTTCTCTTAACCATGAAATTGTGTCCTTCCCTGTATTTCTTGCCTTCTTTCCATACCCCACTGCTTCCTCCCCACTCATTCTTTTCCTTGTCTCTCCCAGAGTCTCTAAAGATTGCTGCCGCATTTCCTTAGCTTTGGCACTTTCAGCTGCTACCTTTTCTACTTTGTCTCTATCTATTGCCCTGAAATCATTTGCTGCTGTTTCAAAGAGACTTATAAGCTCATCTAAAATAGTATCTGCTTCTATCAGCTCATCAGGAGCAATACCACTTGCACGTTCTTCTTCTCTGTTCTTTGCTCTTCGCCTGTCATACAGAGCTTGAAAATGCTCCCTTACTGAACGTGAAGAAACTTCGAATTTGAGCCTCTCCATCCCATTTAATATGTCTGCCAACCTCTTCCAGCCTTCACCCCGCTCAGCACTTCCTGGTTTTGACAACCATATTTCAGAAGCTAAAACTTCCCTCAGCATATACGTATCATGCTCTTTAGTCCATTTGAAACGTTTCCTACAGTCAAATCAACGCACCTCAAGACTTGCGCACGATGGAGCTCATAGTTGAGCTTCATGTAAATTAAAGTGGTGACCAGTTAAGAGAAAATCCAAGACTTATACTCTAAAACAGCCAAATTTATTGCTATGGCCTACGCACGAGCAATGGGTCTGGCATTAGGCCAATATTCCATAGCTTTCCTTGTAGTTCAATTGTCGAAAATATAAATTTATGAACAATAACCGAGAAAAAGAGTTATGTTTACTTACCCAGTAGCCTTCAAGTTTGAGGAATGAGCCATAATATTCTAATTTCCTCTACAACGTTAGTGAACCACTGTTAACGTTCCAGTACTTTGATGGAAAACCTTAACGTTAGGGGTCTCCCCCTTCGCGCGTGCGCATTGATGAATTTCATGGTGCTAACGTTGCCGTTACCGTTCTCGTTGTGAATGCTTAAGGTCTCTAATAGTAGCCCAACACCGTCGACAAGCCTCTTTGCCATTTAATTTGCATATCATTATCTGAAAGGAGACTACGGTTGGTAACAAAAATTTTAAAATGGCGAGTGCATCCAATGCGCTTTTCGCCTGTACCAATTGTCATTCAAAGCATCCTTTTCATGAGTTATCTTCAGATCAACAGCTTTGCAAGGTAGGTACCTTACTATCTTTTCTGTAGATGAATCTTTCTTTAGCACTCAAGTGCAGGAATCCAGAAAATCTATGGACTATCTGTGTGCTAGCCTATTGAAATATAGCGCCAGGCGCCCTGTATGTATAACTGGTATTTACATCACGCAGTAATAGGAGCACTTCATGAATAGTAATTATCGAGAGCTATCGAATAGTGTATATTTATTGGGGTAGGCCTTCTACTCCTAGTAGGAGTTGATTAGGGCTTGACAAATTTTAAATATGACTATTGGGGTCTATTCCTCACACGCACTACGAGACTGTTGCGTTTGAAAATCATCTGCACGCAGGAAGTAGGTATGATTGCACACTGAATGTCGTGGTATATGCAAGCGTACACCTGGCAACTCATTGGGGACTTGATCATCACCTCGTACTTGACTACTTCTTCTTGGGGGACCCACCAAACAACTGGCAGTGATCAGAAAATTCATTGAATTTTTTTTAAAGCTGTTTGTGAATTGAAAGGTGCGTATTGTCAGGAATTGTAGTATTGGATCTGGCAGCATTGTCTATAGATTAAATGATAGGATTATTTTTTGTTCCCATTTTTGCATTCCTGTAGATATGCCCAAGTCACAGCCATCATAATGATAATGATGAAGTAAAAGTTGCTCTGAAATGTGTGCTATTCAATACAGAATTGTTTACTTTTCATTTCATTTTCATTTAATTTAATTGAATATCTATATACATTATTCAGCATTTAAAGGGATAAATAGAAGTTTATATTTACAAAACAAAAACAAAACAAACAAATGTTGAACTGTTCTACCAGGAGGTCATGTTTGGGGCTAGTTCATAGACTTTTTCTTTCTACATTAATTTTACTTTACTGACCCAAGAGGTAGGTTTTTATTATTTGTTTGAAAAGATAAGTAGATTCCACATTTCTTGCATCATTTGGGATATTATTCCAGACCTTTGTACTGAGATGTGAAAAGCTCTTTTCTGAGACTCCCTACCTTGGTTTGGGTATTTGCAGATCGTTTATTGTGTGAGTTTCATATTTTGATATCTTAGTTCTTCTCATGATCTTTCCTTTAAGATTTTCTGGGCAAAATTCCTTAAGAATGTTGTGTACCAATATGGACTGGTCATATGTAGTAACTTTCTCAACATTTATCCATGTGAATGGTATCTGATCCTTAATAGGAGTAGATTCAATGAGGTAAAATGCCCTCTTCTGTATCTTCTGCAATGCGCAGAGCTTCTTTTGGGCAAATGGTCCCATATCAAGTTTCCATATATCAGGCGGCTTTCCACTAATGCTTGGAATATACAAGAAATGATTGTGATCGTGGTAGTATTTCTCTGAGTTTTCTGATTGAGTCGAGGCCAACTATCAGTTTTCCCTTAACTACTTTATAAATTGTTATTTCCAGGAGAGACTCTGATATATTGTTAAACTAGATATTTTGTTATGTTCGCTCCTATGATTTCATCTTTGTCAGTTTTGATATTACCAATTTCAGAGATTTCACTTACTTCTTTGTCTTTACCAATAAACATGTATTTGCACTTTGCTATGTTAAGACTTAGTTTATTTTGTCTTAGCCACTCCAGGATCCACTCTACCTCCCTTCTGAGGTCTTCTAAAAGTTGTAGAAGATTTTCACTACTAGAGGAAATACTTCTGTCAATGGCATACATATTAGGGTAGAATGTTGATAGGGACTTTTCAAAATCATTCATATACAGAGTGAACAGGAATGGTCCCAAACATGACCCTGTCTTGCAACTCCTGAACTCCTAGGTATGATTTTTACCCACACTTACCAAACCATCTATCCAACTCTATATATAGGTCCACATATGTAGGAAATCACAAAGAACTAATTCACAGTTTACCCCTATATAGATGCTCTACCAAACAGTGGTCTTATAGACTCTTTCACATATTGTGCCATATTTGATATTGTTCAATCGACAGTGCCTCACACTATCACTAGTAGTGAAGCCTCATTGTTTAAGGCATGTGATCATATGTCTCAATGAGAATAGGTGGGAATTTTATTACATGCATCATTCTTGAAACTTGATTACACACCTTGGCATTAAACAGTGGATATACACTTACGTTCGAAAAGTATTTCACCACCTAGAACAAAATGGCGGCTAACAGCGGCCAAGGACCTAGTTTGGAAAAGTTACATAACAAAAATGTCGCGCTGTAAGGGCTTCTTGAATCTTTATTTAGGCGGGAAAAGATTCGTCAGTTTTTCAAGCTTCAAAGTGAAACAAACTATGCAGCTAAAACGATGTTTTTCTGTAGAAAAATTTGCGAGATTTTGAAACAATGCTATCTAAATTATGGGCCATAAATGTTCAAAGTAGGCATAGCAAATTAGAGCAGAATGAAGAGTTTTTGAATGCAGAAGCGTGATATTCCGGCAGTTCAAGATGAAAATGTTTCAGGCCTAGCATTCGAAGTGAATTTTTGGCAAAATCGCGTTTGCCACTCAGAGCGAAAAGGTTTTAGTTCATGACGCAGTTTCAGATGAGTTGATCTTGGAGATTCTACATGTTGTATGAAATAAGTCAAAGATTTATTAAAATAAGAATAAGGATTATCTAGAGAGCTTCATTGGCATATATGAAAAGTTTGATAGTAAACGGTACTAACAAGGCCAAATTTAACGCCTATGTTATTGTAAAAACGACATAAATGGAAGTTTACCAGAATTACATGACCAATGGCATAGCAACATATCACTCACCTGAAACTGTTCGCGATCTAAAATGATATTATTCTGACCGGAGTGAACTAAGCAAGGAAGAATTTTTCTACTATCGCGAGGCTTCATGAATTCTGGCTCTAAAAGCATTAAAATATCACACTCTTTCTTCAGAAAATGAGTGTTTCTACTCTATTTTGTTATGCTACCTTCAACTAATAAATGCCAAAAATTTTACAGCACTCCTTTAGTACAATTCCTATTATTTCCGTCAATATATCTCAGACTTACTATAAAATTAGGTTCACTTCAAAGCCGAGGAAACGAAGAATATTTTCTCACCACTGAATACGGCGAGAGAACGCTATGAAGCACCACAATCATGCTATTTAGATTGTCAAGAGCTAGCACTTCGCTACTGCTAGCCGCCATTTTAGCAGGGTGGTGAAATACTTTTCGAACGTAAGTGGATAGTACACCTTATCCATCATATTAGTACTGACGGATCTAGTTTGTAAAATCAGACCAATTTGGTATGTTTAGTGGTAATTTTTAAATTTCACCGTATCAATTATAAGAAAAATCATAAGCGATATATTTTGTTTTTTTCAGGTTTGCCGTAGTAAGCATCCATTAGTTTCGTGTAGTTTCTGCAGGACAGAGTTTCACCTCCTAAAGTAGGTATTTCATACTCTTTGTAATAAATCTTTATTGATACTCATTTGTGGGATCGTATTGCGCAATTCATGAACAGCGAAAATATATTTGTCACTGCTGATTAGCCTCTGTATTTGCGAAATTTTTTGGATTTTAAGCAGATATCATAGTCTCATACTTACCATTCCTGACTGGTTCATTTCAATTAGCGTCTTTTTATGCATTTATGGAGGTTGGTTTCATTTTTTCTTCTGATTTGATTTGATTTGATTTGATATATTTAAGAAAGGTAACTCTTCAGCAATTGCTGTTTTTCAAGGGGCCCTTCATTTAAAAAATACTACAATAAATACAATAAGTAAATTACCAAATATTCTAATGTTCATTCTGTGAAGGATTATCAGTCGAGACATATTTTAAGGTTTCCTAGGTACTGCGAAGGGATAAAGTCTACCCTTCTAATGACAAATAAATCAAAATGTAGTTTTGGATTTTTCTTCTGTCCATTGGATTTTTGTACATTGGTGGTTTACAAGTCAGTAACCCAGATAAAGCCCATCTCCATTAAATTTACTTTTTAAATATAGGCTTCTTTCGTTCCTGTCATCTGCGAAAAATGAACAAATCCAACAGTTTTGTTCGATGGTGAAAAGCAGTAGTGGCCTTCAATTCAATTGTTTACATGTTGCAAATCTCAAAAGTGCGCCAAGTTAACTGAAAAACCGCGTCGTAACCACTGGCCTATTCTCATTGGCTTACTTTAGCAATGAAATTCGTCCGATGAGCATTTTTTTTAAGTGTGAATGAGATTCAGTGTTCGGAATTCGGCGTTCGGATGCGAATTTTGAAACCCGAATGAAGTGGCCTTTGCTCAACTTTGAAATAGGCCAGCTATCATGTCATATGCATGATCAATGCAAATACCCTAAAGGTATATTAGAAGCTATTGGAATGAAAGACGCATAAGTGAAGAACCCTAGCCTAACAGCCCTAAGATTGGACTTGTTCTTTTATGAACGTTACTGTACTCAATTTTCCTCAATCCTTTCATCATGGAATTGTCTCACAATCCTGTATGTTTGGCTATAATGAAAATAAAGAACTGATTTTAGTTTATCATGAGACGATTCTACTGTTGATTGATCCATCCTCAGTTAGCGAGCTTTTAAATAGTTATATCTATATCTATTTGTCTAGTTGGTTAATTTCCCATTTGCTTTTGATTTATTTTTTAGAGCCAAATAAACGGGGGCACTTATTACTTTTAAGAAACTTTGCTCACCCCCAAGTTTACTAGCAATACCTCCCCCGCTTATTGATTTTCCTGTTTTCAATTCAAGCACGGCTTTTGTTG
Source organism: Mastigias papua (assembly GCA_964019165.1). Lineage (NCBI taxonomy): Eukaryota > Metazoa > Cnidaria > Scyphozoa > Rhizostomeae > Mastigiidae > Mastigias > Mastigias papua. The sequence continues at coordinate 6,216,344 of OZ025276.1, forward strand.
CCAGGAAGATCTTGGTCATAGCCCTAATGTTCGTCTCTACAAGATGGCATTATGATTATCTATCTGTACAAGATATACCTCTATAATTTTGACATAAATAAATACTGCATCGTAACTTTGGAAGTTCTTTTACTCTGTAGAGCTGAGCCTCCCCCCCCCCCTTATTAACACTCCACTTATTACATTCTTAAGCAAGAGCTCCCTCTGTTTATTGAAGTCTCCCCATGTATTTATGACTGAAGAGTGCATTGGTGCAAAAGACTATGAGCTGAAATGCTTTAAAGGGTAGCGTTAATGATGTTGTGAAACAAGATTTCAGATCAAGTGTTGCTGAAACCTTCTAGGAGCTAGAACTGGTGCAACTTTACTGTGCAGAGTAACACTTTGCTGTCAGTTGAATGTGTTCAGTGGCTTAGGCGCCACTATTTGTGTTTGTTCAGTAGTTAAGTGAATTTGGGCCAAAGACGATTGTACGTTGCGCAGATTTGCCACAAAGCAGAAGTACCAGTCATTAGTTAACAGTAGCTTTTGTGATTTTTACATTTGGTCTGCTGTTGTGATCCTGTGATGAAATTTTGGTTTTTAGGAAAGTGAGCGAAAAACCAGTTTGCAAAAGATGTAATGAAAATTTTAAAGCTCATGGCCAGGTGACTTAGCACCCTTAACTATGATGTTTTAATTTATATATAGTTTAATAGACAGGTACGATCGTAAATTTTCTGTTTTTGTTATAGTTTTATTCATTGGGAGAACTTACTTTTTATTCTTTTGTTGTGAAGTTGCATTATCTTCATCTCTGCATTATGGTTCACTATAATACAAGTTATGAAAAGATGACTGTATTTCATGGTAGATTTTTGTCACGTATCTTCTTGTATCTAATTTCATGAATGTCATGTTCGCCGAGTAGATTCTTGTGTTTTGCTGCCTGCTTATTAGGCTTTGCTAATTGATTAGAATTCAGGAAAGATACAAACCTCTTCAATTGCTATGGTATCATATCTATTTAGAAATATGTAGGTGTCTGTTCATATGTCATGCATAGATTTTGATTGGGAAATAGAAACGAAACACATTTTAGTAACTTTGCAGATTTTAGTAGTAGAGCTTCCAGCTAATATTTGTGACATGTGTATATTGTGTGTTTTTCTACTGTGAATATAGAAGTACCATGGAATATGATCTCTCTTGTAGAATAATTTTTGTGATACATGACGAATCACTAGAAATGGCTTCATTGCTTGAAGTTAAATCCCCTATGTAATAGGATTTTTATTTATTTGAAGCCAAAAAGTTGCCAGTACTGTCACATACGAGCTGCATTTAAAGGATCAAAATGTGCGAATTGTGTGAAATCAGAAAAGAAGTATGGATCCCCTGTTGTGTGTGAGCAGTGTAGAGTTAAGTGTGCTTTTGCAAAAAGTGAAGAATCAAGAGCCAAGGTATTAATTTGAATTCTTTCTGGTCTTTATATTCATTTGTACGTTTATGTTCATATTTATGTTAAGTTGGTGTAAGACTATGTTCTGAGGCAAATCTTGTCATCCATGGGATTGAAAGGTGGCCCCCAACGCTCTAGCCAATAGTTATTGTAGAATATATTCAGAAGGCTTTCCATTTAAGGATGCAAATGTACGTTGACTGAATAGCTATGACATAAATGTTATAAAGAGTCAGTTGTTAATAAGCTAATAGACACAGTACGTATGATGGATAGGGAAGCTCTTCTAGTAAATGCTGTTGAAAAATCATTCTCCAATATATGATTTCTTACTTAATTTTTTCGATTTACTGAAATAGCAATTGCGTTCTTTTGAATGAGGTAGTTCTTTTGCGAGTTTTTCTCGCAAGTTTTTTTTTTAAATGCAGTTGGGGAAGCTAACTATAACGGACAATATGATAAGATTCTGTTTGTACATGCATGACGTCTATCGTTCAGCAGTGTTTGAACCTAACAGATTTGCTTTAAGATAAGAGCAATGACAAGAAATAATTTTTTTCTAGTAGAATTAGTCATTCTGTATTGACAAATCCTGTGTTATTGGCGACAAGTTCGAGTTGAGAGGGTATTCCAGGTGACAATGTCACGGTAAAACGTTTTGACTCACACTGGAGTCATTATCAGGAAAGACCTGTGGGTTTATACAGGCTAGAAAAATAATGGGATCAAAAGTCACTTGAAAAGGAAGCACCAGAGAGCTCGATTGATAAAGCCAGAACATGGGAGCATCATAGGAGGAACTATTGTGCAGGAATTTGAATAAACGTGCCAAATAAGTAATTAGCAGACATGTTGGGAAGGATACAGTATTCGAGAGTTTCTGGTAAAACAAACTAGGCACTCACGTTCACATAAAGTAAATTTTAGAAGTAGTACACAATGACTCCATTTACACAATGCAATCTCAATACATTTCTCTACAGCATGATGTGCACCCGTATTCATACTGGCTTTAATTATCAGTTCATTAGTAAGTTTAGTGCTAACATTAATGTGTGTGTAAGCTTTCGGTGAGCTGGATGGTATGTTGTCAGATCGTCTATGATGTGTTCTCTTGATTTCACGATACACTGTCTTTTCCATGTGGAATCCATTTGATCCTTTCATCGCATTGTGACTGGCAGTTCGTTTTGATAGAATCCACCAGTATCTTTTTCAAATATCTGTACTCTTCTCTTGTGCATCATCAATCTATCTATTTTGCTTTTCGCCTCGCGGGTTGTCTCAGTGAGGGAAGTTAGGTCTCAATCGCACTTCTCTTAGCTCTTCATCCTCTTCTTCTTCTTTATGTTCTCTATTCAACCCGTCTCCTTGTTGGTCTGGTATTGTTTGTTGATAGTGCTTTCTTTGTCCTGATTATATATTTATAAAGATTGTGGTTCTGCATCTGTGTTGCCTTTAACTTCTATCAAACTCTTTAGAGTTCTATCTTTCTCGCATCTTGTGGCATCTTCTTGTAAGATTTTGGTACTAATTATGGTTGTTGTCATATATTGTGTATCACATTTCCTCTATCCTTTCCGTAATTCCCTCCTTTCTTTTGCTCTTGTTCTTTTGTTTCTATCAATTTCATTTTCATTTCATATGCCTGCCTGCTGTTTGGATCCCATTCGCTGTGAAAAGATAGATTTTTCGTACGAGTTTGGTAGCAAGCCTGAAAAATTTGCTGTCCTGCAAAATTCTCTGTTTGTTTGGAAAAATTGCGTTTGTGCTTGTAGATCTTGTCCTCCGCAAACTTCCTCAATATATCCGGTACGATCCGGTACGAACCGGTACGATAGAATTGATGGCCGTATGTAACAGTGCCAGCGAAATAGAAAGTTTGAAAAAGAAGTTGAAAATGGTAGCCTTCCTAGAATAAACAAACGAGGCCAAGAAATTTCAAAGATTTAGAGATTGTGGTGCACATAGATGGACACAATGGAGATGGTGATTATGGTGATAGCTTATGTAATATATAAGTCTCTATACGATATGCCTACGTTTCCTTTACCTGTATTATGTGTCCAACTATTTTTCCTATCCGACATATAGTTTCAATACAGGATATATTAAGCTGCGTTATTTGAAGCTGCTACAGTCTTATTAGGCCGTCTCATCAAGCCTCTGTCCTCAAATGCGGCCTTTCATTGTTGCTGTCTAATTTAACGCATTATTTTACGGCTTGAATTATTTTCTCCTTTTCCACAGTCTTCAGAGCTGGTCAATGCTCATCCACCTTTCTTTCTTGCTATTCATAGTCTGTCGATATCTTTTTTGCTATAAAATGCATCATTTATAGCTATCATCCATTTGAGCATAAACTTTAGCACTTGGTGCCAATGCACCCGGCAAACTGGGCCTACTATGGTATAAAAGCGTCACGTAAGCAGAACGAACATACTTCGTAAGAGCCTCAGCAAAGCACAGACAATGTCTTTTCCTTAAAAAGCCCCTTATAATGATATCATTTGTTATTTTGATAAGATAGGACTTCTGACTTTTGCTCACCTGTTTGTTGACTTTGATTGCCAATGAATTAATATAGCTCAGCATTTTTGTCATACTTTTAGTGCACAATTTCAAGTCAGACTGAAATGCCTGGTAGAAGAATTCTCCTTTTGTAACGAGGACCTTAGCACTTGTTAGGTTCATAGGAAATTCAAATATGGAAAGGTACATTTCTACGTAATTAAGTAATGTTTCGCCAGTGATCAGGCTTATTCAATCTGAAAAATTACCGTTGTTCAATTGAATTGAAGGTTGATGGAAAGATCCTGTGTTTCCTGTGTACCATGCATTTCAGAAGGCACCAACAAAAGCAGCGGAAACGAAAGAAGGAGAAAGTTGATCAGCACAAGATTCGTAATCATAACCACAAAAAACGAAGGTACGTGTTTAAGTTCTTAACCCGGTAATGCTGTTTTTTTTTCTATTCTCACTTATGGGCGTGTAAGAGAGAGCTATTTAACTGAAAATTTGGAATATCTGGTTATTCAGAGCCGTTTTGACTAGGAATTGTAGTTGAATAGATATCCAGAATTCAAAATGTTGGTTTACCTAGTTAATGTTGACCTCCACAAATCAGGCTTTCTTTATCTCTTCTGACTATCTTTGTTGTCCTATGTATCTTATTTACCTGTACTTCGCTTATCCTAACCTTTGAAACGCCGTTGTTGCTAGCAGTAATTTATTTTATGTGCTATTTGTATTTCAATAGCAGACAGCCCTGACAAATGTAAGTCTGCCGTTTTCTACTACATTCGGCTCCTAGGCAAAATGTCCCATCTGACTATTTTTGGTAAGAACCATTTGCTTGCAGCTACTAATAACACAATCTTTGATAATGTTTAGTAACATAGTGTTTCCTGTTTTTACAACCATTCACTTTTTCACAGGAGAAATGGCTTTTTGAGAGGAAAGGAGCTTTAGTTAGATATTTCAAGTTGCCGTTTATCAGAACAGTTCCCTTAACTCTTGGATAAACGAGGTTGCACTATAGTTACTTTTGATAGAGGATCTTGAATTGCCCCTGTTGAGCCATGAGTCATGAAATGGGTGAACTGGAGATATACGAAGTTTCACTCTTAATGAAAGTACTAGTACCAAGATTTTACTGTCAATTTACTATTAAGACTTTCCAGGCAATAAGCTTTTGATCCGCTGACCTTCTGTACTTCTTTTCCAAAGTTGGCATATGTTTTTCTTATCCTTGCTGTTTAATAATCTTCTTCTGTCCTTGGCCCTTCTTTGTCAATATTCTTTTGTCTTTTTCGTGGCCTAATTTATCTAATGGCTTTATTTCAATCAGGAGATTATGTCATGAAATTCGCCAGGCTTAGGATACCTTCTACATTTCTTTCGGTTGTTCAAGCGCACTCTTTGCTCTAGCAGTATTGAAGCGTACACCACCAATCAATATATTTTAGAAAAGACTATTGTCACAAACCAAATCAGCCCCCCCTGGAAAAGCTGAGTGTGGTATCCATAAGCCATTCTAATTATCGTATCTGATCCAACTTCTTGTGCACCGAAGCAAACTGGGCTGTCAGAGGTTTTGACTGAATTGATTCTGACTTTGTAGGAGTCTTGTGATAAAATTTATGATCAGAACGACGACAAAGAGCGATATCTTTGTTTTTTCATTTTGAATTGTGACAGCTTAGACATAAAGCTAAGCACTATATGCATGACTTATAAGAAAGGCTTGAAAACAGCGACGTATTTGGTGGCATACAACAAACGTTTCGATAACTGGCTAGAGGGTGGCTAAAGTTACCATCACCAAGTTAAATTAGAGGCCTAGGACCATATATTTTCATTTTTGTCTCATATGTATCCGACCAGTTCGATGTGTTTTCTTTTCAGATCATGAAGACCTTTAACGAGTTAGCATTAAAATTCTCGTATGAAACTGGTCGGTTAAAATGAGACTCAGAACTTTTCTTCTGATCAAGCCAGCAATCTTTTCTTTTTTCTTTTTGTGCTAGCGTTATCGGTAGTTTTATTCAGTCATTTTGTGTCATCATTTTACTATCATGGCCTCGAGGTACACATGATTTACTGCACCCTAAGGTATTGTTTTTGTAGTATTATAATGTATTCTCGCTTCCTTAAATTTACCAATGCAGATTTTCTACCACTATGAGTTTTATCGTTAAAAAAATTCTTACCATCTCAAAGACAGTCTACATACTGGATTTATGCAAAATTTCAAAACTTGATATCATGAATATATTCATATTTTTTCTTTAAAAACGAAGGGAATGAGAAATTGAAACTAAAACACCACCACTAATAAAGAACTGCTAAGTTCAGATGAGCTGACGATTAAGATTATATTCATGTTGTACATTAATCGTTTTCAAAATTATTTTGAAACTAAATGCAACACATCATATTCGATCTTTACCAAGTAATTTTTGTTAGCAATCTTAATTTCATGTCTCAGATATTTTTCTCCAGAAACCACATAAACTTTATGCCTCCAATAGGTTCTTCCAGAACTCCCATTAATTTGTTCCTCACAATATGATTTTTCGAGAAGACCGTTGATTTTTCCGCATTAGTTTTATCTCCTATTAATTTTGCAACCGCGTCAAGTTTGTGTAGTATGGTATGATTACATTTTGCAGGATCATTTTAGAAGACTAGCATGAAACGAGTTCTTCATGTAAATACATCAATATAAGTCATAACACAGGATATTCACACAGCACATAGTTCCAACTGTATGATGGAAGCTTTGAACACCATTTACTGTCTTATAGCCGGGCTATATGCTAAGCAATACAGGAATAGACAATAGATAAAATTGGCAGTAAATGTTAAAAAGTAAAGAGTAAGTAAAATAGAAATTTTCTCAAAATCAAATCTGATGTTTAAAACTATATAGGGAATGCGCATGTTTAGCTTCTTTTGTAAGATTATTCCATAGTTTAGTAGCGCGATATTAGTAGTTTAGCAGCATTTTTGTCCAATTTCAGAGGAGCTCATTCGTACCCTAAGGTCGTTGTTGACGTGTTTCTCAAGTTCCGTGAGGTACTTTCAAAGCTTCTTGAGAAAAGGTTGCACAAGTATTGTGTAGCCTGAGTATTTACAGACTTGATGGCCATGAGTTTCGAGTCTAATGAGATAAGTTGATGATTGAACTTCCAGCCTAAGCTCTTTATGAGAAAGCCTCCTGGGTCATCATAGCCACCATTTGTCGCTATTCAAGCTGCTCTGCTTTGGAGCCTTTGCAGCTGTGACCGTGTAGTAGATCCACTGCGATGCCATACAGAACAGCAATATCTAAACTGTGGTTCAACAATGCTAAAGTGCAATGTTTCTCAAATGGCCACGGGAGGAATTCTTTTAGCATGTATTAAAGCCTTTGATGCCTTGGAGGAAGCTACTTTGATGTGCTCCTTCCAATCAAGACTATTGGCCACCTCAACCTCTATGTGTGTGATCTTCTCCACTACCTCCTGTTCACTCCCAGAAATCTTCAAACTAAGTTCCCTATCAGCACAGTTAAGGTTTATGTGCGTATGTTTTGTACCAATCAGCATCGACTTGCTTTTTGGCACATTCAATGGAAGCTTTTTGCCTTACATCCATGAGTTTAGAAGATTGAGGTCATTGTTGAAAGCAATATTTTCTGGCCAGTATCGTCAGCATACATGGAGACAGTGGACGAAACGTCTTTCTCTGGGATTCCTATTGATGGCCTCATTCATTGAGCACCAATCCTCTAAATTGGCAAAGAATTAAATAATTGAAGAGATTTATTGAGCAATTTGTTTCTGTATTGAGTACAGTATATTATGCACTGTCTACTTTTGATGTGATACATGTATTTTGGTATATTATAATGATGTTTCCATGAATATTCTGCGTTTACGTCTCCTAGATCTATAGAGCACGGCGAATACCAGGCTGTGAACGACATGAAGTCGAGATTAGCTGCAGTAGAGTCTGCTTCAACGAATCGATCAGCAAGTAACAGTCCAATGGTGTTTGGCCTTCAAAATCTTCAAGATAGGTTAATACTGATTTAAATATTTTGAAAATTGTGTGCAGTTACACTTGTCAGACAAGGCTGTTTTCATGAGTTGGGCGCTTTTTTCACGCAAATTGTAAAGATTGAGGTTCAAATTGTCTTCTTTCGCCTTTGGGCCACACTTATTTGTGCCTTGTACAATACAAGATTATTTAGACATGTTGAGATTGTGCTGTTCAATATACCGTATTTGAAGAAACTAGAGATGCTACACAGGAATGTCCTGTTGCTTTCTTCTCAGATAAGATCACCTTAAGAGTAGCCATCTGATATATTCTTTTGATGCTTTTGCCATATAGTTGCCTTATGATAATTTTGTAGAGAAGGTAGTTTTCTAGTTATGTGCAACATTTATTAACTGTGCTAAAATTGTATCTCAAAATACGGAAAATTCCTAAAATGTTTTTATCCTTTTTCTTTCATAGCATTTCACCCAAAAGCATTACTGTAACAGCTCTATTAAACCTCGGTGGATTATTTGTTTTTTCCAAACTTAGAGGGGGCTTATAATAAATTAGAGTGGGGATTTTTTACTAGCACAAAGTAGAAATTTATACAAATGTTCTTATACATTTTTTCGGCAATCTTTATAACAAAAACATTGCTAGCTGCAGCGTTAGCTTATAGACAATCAGTCAATTATGATGTTCTCAACTTCATCAAAATTATTTAGGTCAATTGTTAACCATGGGACATAATAGCAATATAGTAATATAATAAACTTACTTATAGTTGGCTGAAAGAACCAATTCAAAACTAGCATAGGCCAACTGTTCTTCCTATTTACAATGGTTTTTGTTGCCTCTTTGCACATTAAACAATCGCATGTGGATCCCGTGCAATTTTTCATTCTGTTTCTAAACTGTCTGTAGTCTTTGGCAGAATTTATCTTATCAGGGAGTGCATTCCAAAGCATACTTCCTCTAAGTTTCAGTGAATTGTTCTCGTATTTGGTAACTGGACGACATCCTTTATTCTAAGATGGTAGTTTATGGGTCTACGTTCATAGAGGTCCCACAGGAAGGAGGGAGTATCTAGGGTTAAAAATTTGTACGCCTCTACTAGCAGTTTTGGTAGGTTTCTTGTATGGTTTGTAAGCTTACCTCTCTTCTATAGAGGCTACTCAATGTTAGACCCATTATCATCTAGTAGCACTCTCATGGCACGTTTGTGGATTCTATTGATTTGGTCTTTCAATGATTTTCTATTAAACATCCAGATCAATGGACAATAATTAAAATTTGACAATATGAAAGAATTAAAAAATATATTCGTAATCAAGGCTTTAAGCAATCCTGTAGAAAGTTCTCACTTTGCTTGAAGTCTTTGTAGATTAATTCTACATGCTAATTGAAGTTTAGCTTTGAGTCAATTGTCACACCCAATAGTTTTGCGCTATCAGTCATATTAATCACAATCCAGTTTTTGCCAATACGTAGCCTAGTGTCGTCTTTTAGACCTATGAACATTAATTGCAGTTTATCAGGGTTTGCAGCCATATCGTTGTTTTTTGTACCATTCAATTGCAATTTTCATGTCACTCTCGATGTTTCAAGCAACGGAATCGAAGTTTTGCATTTAGATTCTTTTTGAGAAACTTCGTCCTCTGGGGTTCCTTCTAATGGATCAATATCGATGTCCTCAAGACAATAATGATGCTCAAGTAACTCGTTACTTGAGTCATGCTTAATACACATGATCTTATCATAATCATACACGTTACGAGGACTACTAAATGTGCATATTTTGAAGCTCTTTAGAATATTCTCACAATCCGGACCTTGAATGCTAAAGGGTATGTTGAAGTGCCCTAGAGACATATGTTGAAGTGCCCTAGAGACATATGTTGAAGTGCCCTAGAGACATATGTTGAAGTGCCCTAGAGACATTAGATGAACAACTAAGAAAGGAAGCCTTGACTCTAAAGTATATTAAATTAGAAAATTGACGCATTAACAGTAAAACCATTATAAACTAATCACTAATTTCTGAAAGTTAGTGTCTTATTTCCTTTGCATCAGGGGGCTAAGAGGGGCTTATTTCCAAGATTTGCTTGAAAAGGGGTGATTAATAAAGAGGGGCTTAGAGACGGGGGCATCATAGAGCTTTTACGGTATTCAAATTTCACCACAATGCACTTTGACGTCATTAAAGCAACCAACATTTGAAACAGACATCCCTAACCCTTACCTTTTTAGGTATATCAACTATATTCATAAAATTGATTTCCAAGCATTCACCTTTTAATTTAATGTTTTAGGTATGACTCTATAAATGGCAATTTTATTATCTTGACTAGTTCTACCAATTCTTCGGGTTTTCTCAAATTACGTCCTATGCTCTTATGGACGATATGTCAATTGTATTGACAGTGACAATCGTGATACTCCAACAGACGCCACAATAACAAACCAAATAGCAGAGATTGCGTCACTGAAAGACGAGGTAACCTAACTTGTTCCTCTTGTTATTTATAGTTTCCACGTGTTAGTTTTGGATGTCAAATTGTATATCGTGTCTTCAGTTAGTGCTATTTCCTATTAGACTTTTAAGTTCTTTTCGTCAACTGATGACCCACAGTTTAACTGACGATATCTTGTCATCAGCGTAACTGTCAGCTGAGCTTTCAGTGCTTCTTGCAGCAATTACTCATTTCACACACACATTTTTTTATGAGTTACTCTGGCTGGACAACTCTGGGTCTGGTTGGGAAAATGTCCTCTTGGCTCAAAATTATTAAGCAGGGGTTGCAATAAGAATATCCTGGTATGCTTTTTTTTGACAAAATAAATAATCAGGGGGGGGGACATCTATTCCGGACTAGAGAGTACATATATAATCTCTCTACTACTGCTTGAAGCATTTGAAGGTGCTTTTTGAATATCTGATGTGCATGACATTTTTGCACAATGTTACAGTCATTAGGTCCAGCATATTGTTCAATGTGACTTAATTGCTCAGCAACGTTTGCTGTAATTGCAGCGAATATTTTGAGACATCCTTGCTAGTTTTTAATTTTGTCTTGTTGCGTAAAGTATTCTACCTCGTTGCATAGTTCTTCGGAAGTTGCAGTTCTGCCAATCTCAGGTTCATCTACGCTATCTTCCTTGTCGTGTAAATATATATGCAGAATAGCCTAGAATTCTGTATATATGACGAATCAAGTCATAATCCATGACACTTACCGTATTTCCTTGAATAGGTGCCCTCACTCTAATGAGCACTTCATATGGTTATGGTGCCTCTCGTTGAACTTTAATTGTTGAGTAAGTTCCCCCTTGAATAGGCACCCAACCGCCACAGACAAGTAAATTGGCAGAGATTGTTTAGTAACTCTTTAGCTCAAATATTGCTTTCTACAACAATTTAAGTGGCAGACGCATATCCTGCTGTTCATCTCTTGCACCTCAACAAATGATAATAAGAAGGATAAGAAGTATGTGCAAATATTTCAACTGGATAAGCACTTCGACTGCTTAAAGCTGTTATAAACGTGAATACAGTGAAGTAAAATGAGATAACAGATAGAAAGTATCCGGCATAAGAGGCGTTTATCAAATGTCAAAAGAAAGATACTTGTAATAGTTTTCTAAAAAAATTTAAAAATCTTGTCTTTTGAAACTACGACGTTCTAAGGGAAAACATCAAGGACTTCGAAATAGCTTTGCATAAACTACGGTCTTCCAAAGGAAGCACATTAAAGATTTTGCGCCATTGAAATGAAGAACATTTCTTCAATAGTCTGTTTTAATCTTTGGTACTGTTGTGATCTTTGGTTTCTTGCACGTGCTCTTTTGATGCGGAGAGCGAACAGTGTTCTTTGAAAGAACCATTAGCTCCTCCATCAAGGCAAGATTTCATAAACAGACAGGCTCCTTTCTTCTGTACATTGCTAACAGATCGAATCGCTATCAGATCGAATCGCTAACAGATCGAATTGCTATCAGATCGAATCGCTAACAGATCGAATCGCTAACAGATCGAATCGCTAACAGATCGAATTGCTATCAGATCGGTTGGTATACGCTGGCAGCACCATACTTTGGTAAATCGATTTGTCAACATCAACACCAATGAAGTATCTTACTTTCGCTAGCAGGTTCAGACGTCTTGACGCTTTCTTGTAACATTATTAAAGAACGGATCATAGGGCAAGCAAGATCGTCCTTTCATTTAAGTGTTTTGGAATCAGTTTACATAAAGACTCAGAACCCAGTCTTGTGTAAACTAAAAGAGTTCATTTTCTCACTTGGACTCTTCAAGTAAACAATGGTGAATAGGTGCCAAGTGGCCAATTATACGGCTAGCTGGACACATTATTCATCATATCACGTGTATCCGCATCTGGCTATATATTTCCGTTCACCTTTCGGTCGCTATCCGACGTTTCATACTCTGACGAGTGTCGGACGAAGAAAAGCTTTTCAGTATGTCTAACACATGGTACCGCTTTTTCGTGCTGTAGTGAATATCAAAGAATGGTGTCATTTTAAGGGAGCAACTAATAGTTACCCCTTGGTATTTGTATTTTTTGGTTACAGATGTCTTTGATTTATTGGCACACGCCTCGAAGTCCTTGATGTTTTACATGACTTTTCTGGAAGTCCGAAATAGTAAAGCCTCAATTTTGTCCTGTTTTAGTTTCATAAGGAGCTTATTTTACTTCGACCACCTGGAAATTGAAGACAGATCAAATTTTATTTCTCTTATCTTACATTTGTTGTTCTTACACTTTTTTTGTTAAGACTCTCCAACTTATCCATTTTCTCCATATGTCATCTGAATAGGATATGGAAGCAAGAAATTGTCTTTGTTATTTTTAGTAAGTGGATAAGGAGGGAGAATAGTTCAATTGCAACATGCCCAACCCATAGCTAAGTATTGACATCCATGGGTTTAAAGGTTCCTACTGCAAAGTGATCATGTTCTATGCCTCACCTCTCTTGTCTTTTTGCAAATAATCTCTTGTTTATCCAAGAAGGTAGTGCAATTAGCGACTTCTATATTTTCTCATTACTTTTGAACTTTTAAGCAGATGCCCGTTGAAGGAGCGCCCCTTACAGCTGGCCTTTTCATATAGATTTTTACGCGTGTCACTTCTCAAAATCAAGAATTTAAACTGGGCTGCATATTTGCAAGAGTTAGCAGCCTCGTGTCAACACAAACTCTAAAGCGGTGGTTAGTGTTTGTACTTCAACTTTGCTTCAATTAGTACTGGAAAATGTATGAAAAACACAATAGAAGTATCACATTTCTGGGCCACTTAGGGATTGCGCCCGGGTTGCATGTGGACCACGGGTAATCATTTGAATTGGCTAGGCCTACAAGGGAAAATAATGCTGAATAAACGTCCCGGGTGCCTTTTCAAGGACATGCGGTATCTTTTGTCTCTAAAACATTTAGTAATTGTGAAGTAAATTTTCTTATCAAATGTTTAGATTTATGATTTACGATATGCTTTAGTTTATTTATTTACAATTGACAACAAGCTGATAGAATGCGGTGTTTAGATTAAGAAGATACTGCTTATTATAGGCGAATACAATTGATCAAAAAGTAATCATGATATTTATGTAGAATTTATTCATGAAACTTAGTCTGGCCTGATAAGTTTTACACAGCTTAGAGTTGTTTTCCTATTTTTTCATACATTTTGCAGCAAAGGATTGGAAGATGACCGTGATAATCACAGGAATGTATTTTTAGTAGAATTCGACCTCCACATACATTTTGCCTAGCCATTTATTCCAATTGTTTGTTGGAATATTGTGTATGCGATCATTGTACATCTGAAGGCACAGCTTACAAAAGATATTGTTATCACCTAGGTTGCAGCATTGAAGAAACAAATCCAGCAAAAGGACAGACTAATAATTGAAAAAGATAAAAAGGTTTGCTCTTATCGCCTATCCTTGATTTACCCTGTGTACTCTTGTCAAAGACATAAAATCGAAGACACTAGTTGATACCCTTGCAGTAAATAGCCCGCGTATGAGAACCAGAATTTTCCACTTTAGCCTACATGTGTTCTTATGTAAAATAGGTTCTTATATTTTCATATCAGTTTCATCTGAATATACTATATAGCATGAATATAATATATTTAAGCTTGAAAGACAATAAGTTCTATCAAGTTACTTTTAAATAGCTGATGATCTTTATCCAGCAGTTTCTACCAATACGCTTTTACAGCAACCTCTCTGATGTAGACATAGTTCAAAAGTTTTAGCCTAAATAGGTTCTTATGTGCAGGAAGTTTGAGGTGAAAATTTTAGCCTATCAGTTTCTTAAAACCCTGTTTCTTTTTCGCGGATTATTTCTGTATCTGCTACCCACAATGAGAGCCTTAGGTATTTGATGTTGCAGAGGAGTACATTTTAAGTGCCTTTGCTCTATTACATGCATCAATAATTGTTTTGCTCTTCCCCTGTCCCTTCAAGCTATGTGTCATATATATCATACATAGTACGTGCAAATATCGAAGTACAGATTGCTTGATTTCTGTGTAATGCTTTACATCTAAGTAGAGCATTTATTAAGCTCAAGTTGTTGTCGCTGTTTAACGTTAGTGGTATGAAAGACACCTCATTAATATCTGAGCGAAACGTAAATCTTAAATTAAAATTTATTCCAGGGATGACGCAACGTGCTTAATATAAAGGAACGTATTGATATTATTGCTGAGCATCATATATTTGTCTATTTATTTGCTCTTCTGATCTAGTCTAATTTAATTTACTGATCTCATTTTCCATGTTGAAATTGAGGCATATGACTGAAGCCCCGGTCAGAAGAATGCAACATTTTACCGAGCAGCACACGATTTGCACACTGCTGCTCGCCCTTGCTCAGTGCTGCTCGTGTAGAATAGTCCATCGAACTAAACATTTCGGCCAAGATTTTTTGATTTTATGGGTGCCTGCGCGGCGCTCCATAAGAATTGAAACTTTCGCGCCAAATTTATTGTAAACAGAATGCCTACTTTTGACTAAAGTGGTGAATTTCCTTTATGCAATGAAACGAAAAGCAGAGCATGATTCAAACTCTTCATGGATTCCTGCCTAAAGCCTAGCATCGTCTTGATTTTCCCTTCCTTCAACCCTAAAGTCCTTTGGTGTTTGCATTCAAAATATTTTAGCTGGATATTCGCTTCTGAGAGCGAATACCAACAATGAACTTCAGAAATTTGCAAAATAATGCGAGAAAAGTCAATACCACGTGAAGACTGTGAATGCGGGAGTTTAAGTACTTGTACAACATGTTTGATCGCCACCAAACAGCGCAGAGCAGCACCGAGCAGCACCAAGCAGTACCGAGCAGTACTGAGCAGCACCGAGCATGGTCAAACAAGTGGCCAAACCAACACAACATTTCGTCGAGCGACAATGTTGTGCGCTGCTCGGTGAAATGTTGCATTCGTTTGACCGGGGCTTGAAATCTGTCGATGAGCAATGTGTATGTTCTTTGCAAGCACTCTATAAAGTTTTGCTAGACTGCAATGATGTTCGTCTTATTTGCTGTAGATACATAACCTTGAAGCTGCTAAATGGGAACATGGGAAGGAGCTACGCGAGAAAACACAGAAGCTGGAAAAGGAGTTCATGGATATAATAACTAATTTAAGAGTACGTGATTGTTTATCCACACTGTACTTGTCTTAGTCATGCTTAGATGAATATATAGATGTGCAGCAGTGTGCAATCCTAGAAGGTTTCATGCGAACAGCCATAACGACTCGATTAAGCCCTCAGAGACTTATTTGTCAGAAACGATTTTGCGGCTGCAGACTTATTGGAGGGGGAGGGGAGCTTATTCAAGGGGAAATTTATTCTTTCAGAGGATTGCGAATGGCAGAAGTAGATCCGTTCTACAAGATTTTCTTCATTGGTATTAAATCCAAAAACTGGGATTTGATCAAGTTTCTTTGGTTCTTTGATCATTACAAGTATAAATTTTCATCAGCGTGGCAGTTTGCCAAAATCATAAACTTCAAATTTTTCAGAAGAGTGTAATATTCTTGAAATTTATTCGTTGCTTAGTATTGGGAAGAATTCCCAATGAGATTGTTTAGTTTAATGTTTGAGTACGTTGTGTCACAAAGAGCTGTATTTTTGGATTGTTCTTAGTGCAAGCTGCAATGAAAATCTTTCGAATTAATCTACATGGCGTTTGCCATGTCTTTTTCATGTGCAATGAAAATTGCCGTTTTGCCTCGTTATTTTGTAATCATATGTAACAGTGTGTTTGCCATAGGATTCTTTTATTACATTATCTAAAGCAGGGTATAAAACTCACTTTGTTCCGAAGGCCTCATAAGACATAGTTTGATCTTACACGTGCCAGATAAGGTTAAGAGCCTTTAAGGTGTCAAAGAAAGATGAATGTAGCTAAACTTCTTGAAGAAATTGACATACCCTCAATAAAAGCTAAAGAGGCATCTTTCAACTATAATTTTAGCAAATAGTGTAGTGCTTAGGCGCAAATTCTGGGAAATCTACGACAAGAAATAGAAAGAAAATAGAATTTCTTAGATAAAATGTGGGCTTAGCTTCCCCCCCCCCCCCCCCAGTGGCCCTGTACTTGATGCATCAATCTAAAGTGGCATTCATTTGAATCAGCTAGTCTTGGAATGTCAGTTAAGTTGCAATGTGCACGGTTTGAGCGCATCTTTGTTGTACCATTGTTCATTATGGAGAAAAACTTACTCACATTTGTGGGTAGTCCTAAACCTACAAAAGAATCTACAGCCAGTGCTGTTATTTGGGCATCCTTGTAAAATATACTAAGAAAATATATCCAATTTCAGAAGCTATAGTTCACGCTTTCTTCATTCTCAGAACTTGTGGGTCCACAAGAGTGGGGACTGAATTGAACCATTGTCATTCTTTGATGCAGTATATTGTGATATCTTTGCATTTTGTCTAGGAAATATTCTCTTAGGCAATGAAAGATATGACATATAACGTATGCTAGATTTGTGTCCGTAAATAGCTTATAAGCTAAATATTTTAAAATTTTATTAAAGATTTTGCTTTTGATTTGATTTAATTTGTTGTAAGCGACATATAACTAGTTTGTTTGCAAATATATCTTGTAAGTCAGCATACAAGACTATTAACATTGGACGTATTTTTGTAATGAGCAAAGGTACATATAGTTATACAAAATGCTTGATGCTGCTGTTTAACATGTTATGTGACTTCTTTTTCAGAATGAGAATAGGACGTTAAAAAAGCAACTATCACAAGCAACAAGACCTTCAAAGAAATTAGATCCAAATCAGACATAATCACGCATCATCAGACAGACCGGCCTTGTTGTTTTTATGAAATAGTCTGGCGTGTGATCAGTCAGTCAGTTTGTTTTTATATTTAGAGGTAGTCTATCTTTAGTAAATTTTTGCATTTTTACATATCATTGTAAATTCTTTCAGATATATGTAAGTAGCAGTTTTTATTAATCATTTTATCCTCATATGGCTAAAATTTTTCTCATAGTGAGATGTATATATTGGAAAAGGTTATTCACAAAAAATGACATTTTTCCGTTTGCTGTATTATGCAAAAGTCCGATATTGAAAAGTCTTGCACTACTTGCATATTAGCGACCAGGGTGCTTATAAGCCTTCGTTGGTTTATTTGTGCCTGGCTGGTTTGTTTATTACCATTTTCCTGTGAAATTTCATCTTTAGATTTATTCCAGACGTTCAAGGTTAACATATTGACTTAGTGAAAAACTTTAGAGTTACGTTATGATATATAAAATACGAAATAGTTAGCTTTGATAACTTAAAGACTTCATCATTAGGAGAATTTAGAAATAACTTTCCACATATTTTTCATGTAAGTTTGTGGTTATATTTGGTAAAATGCTACCATCAACTTTAACTAAGAATTCACATTATTTGCAATTCCAACGGTTTTGACGCATTTATGTCGTGTTGCAACCGAATTTTATGTCAGTTCTGCATGAATTCAACTTTATTCCATGTTTTAATTGCATGTATTGTATCACTTTACTTAGAATGTGTCGTCAAAACTAATGCTTGAATGAGATTTAAGCAAGATTTACTATGATACATATTACGATTGCTATCTCTGAGATAGGAAAGTTAATATCTGCTCAGCAATATATCGTGTGTGTAGACCTAAGTATCTGCCCATCATAGTGCTATTCATTACCATAACAATGCAAGTGTATTTTATAGTAAGAGTTATATACACGACTTTGTGCTTCTTTGCCTACGGACTGTAGACCTAAAACTGTGTTCCATATAAACAATAAGCAATATGCCTCTTTAGCTGAAAAGGTGGAAATGAGAAACTATCTGCTCAAGCTGCTACCTACAATAATCGTCAAAAGTCCTGGGACACTGCACTTTTTGTCTTCTATATTCTACAATGAAGTTTCATCCCCTTCTCCACCCCCCCCCCCCCAAAAAAAACAAAAGAATTGTTGGTTTTTTGGAGAAGTGCATGCAATGAAAGGAAGATTTCACGTGCACGCCAACCACAATTGTCCGGTAGAGGAACCGTTCCTTTTTCTAGAGGGGAGAGAGGTGCCCGTATGTTACAACGATAACAGAATGTAGAGGAATATGTTTTTTTGTTATTTTTTCTAAGCGTACCTAGGACATTTGAGGAGTATTGCAAATTTTTGGAAATTCATTGTGGTAGAAAAACATCAAATTGTTTTTTATTTTCAATAGTTAAATCTAACATTACATAGTATCGTTGTCATCAGCAATGTATTCGATTGTCAACAAAATATGGTTCATATACCTCTTTTTCGCTCTCATTCCTCTCATCTCCCACCGACGCCTGATAAGAACAGAATCTCGATCAGAAATTGAAGTTGGAATAGCAAAGATGATATGTGATGATGATCCCATGTTTACAAAGTCAGGTATTTGCTATGAGTTGCTTTTGTTGATTTACTTATGAGCTTTCTCTGTCCAGATTAATTCCTTTTAGGATTTTAAGAAGTTGCTCGTGATATAACCAGAAGCTTCATTATCCAAAGATAAGAAAGTAAAGATGCTGCAACTTTCTTAACCATTATACTTTCGACTGTATAAACAAACAGTCGTTGACAGTGGCAACCTTCATGTGCTACTTGTTTCATTTGTAAAGGCGAGGAGTGATCGTGTTCCCAATTTCAGCTAATTGTTTTTGTTACTTATGGCTTTTTGTTGTAGTTCGTTTTTATTTAGACAGTTAGTCCGTGCATTATGTTTAAAAGAGCATTTAAGTTCACCTGTTCATCTTCAGCTTCCCGAGCAGATAATTTGGTGCATGATTTAGACACAGAGTAAATATCACATTGACGATGCCTGATTATTCTCCCATTCGAATGCATACTTTCTAAGAAGGTTTAGGCTCTTTTTGTTTCTAATTTACCACAATGAAGCTTCAGGCGATATTGTTTATAATCAGAGATGAGCAACATTTTATCTTAGTATCTTGAAGACACTTCATAGATATCCAAAAATGTCACAGTAGCTTGCAATACGAGAATCAAACCACGCGTAAAAATTCCAAGATACTTGAGTGAATTTTAAATCAATGAAGACAGTGGACGTGAACGCTGCCATCTAGTGATGCCAAGTAATGGTACGGCGGCCAGAACCTAGAAAGGGCATCTTGAGTGGTCAAGTGCATTACTGGCAGGAAAGTAGGGCATGCTACTCGTGGTTCAGAAACGTGATGGCCTAAGCATTCAATAAGGACGGCTAATGCAGCGTTCAGTAATAGTAAGTTTGCTTGAAGTCATAAATACTTTTAGAGAGGTCCATCACAATCCTATCAAGAGTGTCCTTGAATATCATCACACCCCTAACTCGCTCCAACTTCTTATTGCCAATCACTACGCTGACTTCCATTAATATATGATTTCAGACAGTTTTCAATGCCTGCTATTCCCTTTAGACGTGGTGTGCTTCAAGACGATTGTCTCAGCTTCCTTATATTTGATCTGTGCTTTTATACCTTCATCCAATGCATTGAACAGGAAGAGTATAACCAGTTCAGTTTCTCTCCTCATGATGAAAACGAGCGCTTATTTCATCCCGTTCATTGCTTTCAATTTGCAGATGACGCGGCTGAACTTACTGCTAATGAGAGGGAAAATCAATTATTACTAAATTGTTCCTCGAGATGGTGTCAATGGGCCGGTATGGTAATTCGTGTGGACAAATGTACTACCTTTGGGATTAAGATGTTTTCTACCAGCTCACTTCAGTTTCAACCTAATCTGTTGATCAATTCAGAACTCACTCCTCCTGTAAAACAAGGCGAATCATTCAGATATCTAGGAAGCTACTTCAACTTTGATATCGACAACAAGGGCCATAAAAATCTTTTAAATCAAGTCTTCAAACCATGCTTAAACCTACTGACAACCGATTGATGCCTCAACTTTAGGTAAAATATAGATTTGTGGAAACCTGGATAACATAACAAAGTATGTTCGCCAATGTCTTGATCTTCCAATTTCTCCAACATTAAGTTCTATTATTCCTTCACGTAATCATTTTGGACAAGCTTTTCTGTTACCTTCTATAAAATTTCTCAAATGTCAAACAACACTACGGTCTTCTTTGAAGTCGTCATGTAATGAAACAATAGCCAATTTTTGGAGAAATGCCAACTGTGGGGTAAATATTCAATGCGATATTTACTCAAACACAAAACAGGCTTTGAAATCCATTCATGCTGAACACACCAGTAGACTTCAGTTAAAGTCACAGGGGTTCATTATATAATTCCTCCTTGAGCACTCCCTACAAAAGCTCACTTCGCTGTAGTCTAAGGTGCAAAGCAAACTACCTGCGAATATCTTCAACTTTTCCTTCAAGTATCTAAACAACACGCTTGCTGCTAGAAAGAACGTCTCTCTATGGAACCTTTCAGCTACGTCTGATTGTTCTGTTTGTCTTCAGCCTGAGTCACTCCTTCATATTGTTGCTGCTTGCAATACCTTCCTAACTGAAGGGCGTTTCACATGGAGACAACTCTGCTTTAAAATTTCTGGATGAGTCGCTGCAGACTATATAGTATGCAAAACTATATGTTGATCTTCCTGGCTACCTTTCTCCCTGCATCGTTACTGGCAATAATCTTCGCCCTGATATCCTTCTGTCTACAGCTGACATTATCCTATGAAAAAAGATAAGTGCAGCTGGTTTCTGTCCTATCGGAAAATTCTTTAGCACATGATGTAATCTATACTCAGAAGGTGGCCTTCTTCTGGGCAGCTACAAAAGTAGTGTGATATAGAATTTGGAGCTCGGAGATCTTTCAATAAAAGTGAACTTTGACCTGATTATCATTTGCAATAAAGTTGTCATTGTTATGTGTATAGTATAAGAACTCTGGAATTTGCTTTCTTTTACGATTTCGTTCTCAATTCTCTGACCTCCAATATTGAATTCTTCTTACGCTTTACTTCTCAAACCCCAAATATTGACACGGATCCCGTATAGAGAAGTAAGGACACCCGCCCTGGGGTTCATGTTTGGTGCTAAAATAGGACTGCATAAGTCACATTCACAAAAGGATGGGAAACGATTTATTAAAGGAATGCAGTGGGTTTCAAAGACGGCAGATGGTTCTAGTGTAGGAGGAAAAGGATGGCTCACTGATTTGGTTATAGATTCTTCACACAACAATTATGGTTTTGCCATAAGATCAATATTCAGAAAATGCAGGATGCTGTCTGGGCAATTTATTATCATACCATACTTGGTAGGAATTCCTTGTTGTTTTTTACTTCTTTTTGAGGAGGCTGTTATATCGAGCTTTTTCAGCTAATTTAGATCTACTGCCCATGCCGCATCCAAGCTGGGACCCCTAGTTAAACGTCCCTTCCGAAGGACGGCGGAGTGAGCTGCTTTGGCTGTGTATCTGGAAAATCGCCCATCCAGTGGCTGACCTAACACAGGCAAATTTAGCTTCAGTTAGCTAATGGGAAACTAGCTAAGTAGCTTGACACCTCACCCCGTTATATAGCATTTATTGTGAAAAATAATAAAACTTGTGCATCAAATAAGAGTGGCCCATTAGCATAGCATAGTATAAATTAGGTACAGGTTAGGTGCATCACAGCTTATTATTGTGAAATTGAACTGAAACTGACACCATTGTAAAATTGATCAGAAATAAAATAAAAAGATCTAGTCTATGAAAAAATTGCAATCATGATGATGATGTTGACTTCGCGCTGCGGCCTTTGGCTTGTCATTGTCAGGATGCCTTGTTCCACGAGCGGTCTTTCGAGTCATTGTAGCTAATATATATCATGATAACTATTAACCTTTATCTACATTCAAATACCTATACAAGTGGTTCGGCTAGGAGACTCGCGTCCCTGCCATTGAGCCTTCTCCTTCTTCCCTCTATACTCTAAACTCGTCATATATATATTGGAGAGCATGCTTGGATTGCACAAGCATTGCAATTACAACATGCAATCATCACGCGCAACCGTGTTGTCGAAATCTAACCATACATAGTGTTATTCCAACCTTATCTTATTCTCGAACCATCCTAGCATTCAAGTCTGATACAAGGCTAGAGTTTACGAAATCTCAAACAAAGGAAAGCCTATAGTTTAATGCAAAGTGATGATATGGGGATTCCATATCATGCTGTCTAGAACTTGCGTCATATGGCGCAATGCGTACAGTAGATCTTGTTGCCTATACTAAGTAATATAACAATACCTAATCCAGTCATCTATTGATGCAAGAGTAAATAATCCTAAATCCTAAAACAATAGAATGGCGTGCTGCGTAATGCACAGTCACTGCAAAGAGGGTTTCTATCGTATGCCTAAAGTTTAATTCACAAGTGGAATTACTATGCCTAACCTAACTTACTTCTTATTAGCTAATACAAATACTTTTGGACATAATACAAGCGTCTTATAGCGTAAAGAATAGACCTAAATGATATTAACGTATGCCTAACATTCATGGAAGCTATAAAGGTTCTGTTGGCTCATTTACATTCGAGCCCCCGACGTATCTCACGAACAACTAATATGAACTGGCACTCCTCAGTCTTTCTCAAGCACCTAGAGTCCGAATATCTAATATAAATGCAACAAACAACGAGATGGCACTCCTCAGTCTTTCTCAAGCACTGAGAGTCCATAATACTAAATAACAAAATGTGAGACGTCCTAATAAAAGATACTAGTACTTCTACAAGCTACTAAATATCAGTCCAAATCTTCCAACTATAGCTCCAATCTATATTAGCAGTATTACATTATCCCCAATGATTTTTTCGTATTCTAGAAAGTAATGTGGTGAGTTTTCGAGTCAATTTTTGATGAAAAAGAGTATCGTAAATTTTGCGAAAGGATATCTCACATAAAATTCGAGATATTTAACTGAAATTTTGTGGTTCATTGCTTTGTGTCTCTGATTAGGATGAGCAGAGGAAATTTTTATATCTTTCTCGTTTTAGTCTGTATCTAAGAAAAAGCTCTTTCTATGATGTGTTATCATGACACCAACTTTTCTCTGTTCATCTACAATAGATTTCGATAGCAAGCTATTTGATACATTACTTCTAAATGTCGAAACAACCATTGGTCTAAAATGTTTTCACGTGCTAAAATGTGGTCAGATGACATGCTCTGTAAAATAGTGTGTAGTCACGTGATCCATGAATTTAGCGCAAAAACTGCGCTTCACACATAATTTGTCACTTATTGAAAATTTGAGCTTATTGAGGTTTACCAATCCTTAGATATTGTTAGAGTACTAGTTTTATAGTTTGTTTTATGTTTACGTAATGGTGTTTAAAATGTTGTTTCTATGTTCCCGTTGGTTCCGCTTTTTCGTAGTCACCATACTTCATGTTATTGCATCATACCATTACAAAGGGGTGGGATTCAAAATGACAACTTTTTCCGCTGCCCAATTTTTGAACGACCCCTGATCCCTTTTGTACTTGCAAACATACCTACTTTCCAGATCACATGGTAGTTGACTCTTTTTATTGAATTTAGTTACGTAATGTGGTTTTTTGGGAATTCTGAGAAGGAGACTTGGAACACACCATTGTGTTTGAAAATACATCGTATTTCGCTTTACCGAACTATTTCAGTCTATCAGTGCCTCTCTGTAGATGTGCTAACCACCGCAGTAATTCATTTTTGTGAAGACTACTATGTTTTACACTAAAGATGAACCCAGCGGAACCTGATCTTAGAGATAAAATCTCTGAAATAGCACAAAGTGTTGGGAAGAAGTTTGGCAAGTGTTTGGAAATTAACCTGTCAGCTTTTATCAAGAAATGGAGAGAAGAATATCCATCAATAAAAGTGAAAAAACTTGAGATTGCAACTATTCTACGGGCTGACTTTTCTGCTGAAGATGTGGAAGGAGACATACTTCGTGTTCAAGAGAGGCATATTGCCAAAAAGATACAAAAAGCGTCGCAAGAGGATTCATCCAGGAAAGAAAGGCCTAATCGCCCTGCAAAGAAATTGGAGAAGCTTGAAATTCAACTCGCGTTAGAAGTTTTAGGATACTTGCAAACTCACCTTGAGAAAAGCAAATTGGAGGATTCCTCGGTGAATTTCAACACAATTCATGAATTATGGCAAGTAAAGAATCCAAACAAAAGATTTAAAAGCTATCACGTTGGGACCTTCAAGAAATTTTTAACAACTGTGTGTGAGTTGCGGGAAGATGATTCGAACAAGGAGCTCTTTAATTGCAAAAAAAGTGAAATAGTAAATCGAATACGTTTGATGAAAGGAGATCAAGAAAACACTTGTAACAGGGATTATATGGATGCTAGTCATTTGAATGAGAAAGGCGAAGACAAGATAAATATTGCGGAAAGCCAGGGCATTGAGGTGAAGCCAGCGGCATGTGTTTTAGGTGGCAATCGTGAGACGGATATGCTTGAATCAAATGCAACAAAAGTCAAGTTAGCCACCCCATTACCTAGCAAGAAACATGAAATAAAAGATACCTCATCTATAGCAAGTATGGAGGAATGTGCTCAGGGCAGGTAAGCAATTTTTGCAGCAGAACGCAGTTTCTTTTATACTGTATCTTGAGTGGAGGGAGGCTATAAGTTAGAACAAATTATCCATGATTTCTACCTAATACTTTTGATGAATAGGAAAGCTACGATAGTGTCAACATAGACTTCCTAATTCCCATTGGTTGTAATCTAAGATTAAAAAAAAACATGACATTAGCAGTGACAAAAAACGTGACAAAAGACAAATATGTAACTTTAGAAAGAATGACACGTGGATATTATCGCTACACTTTGAACAATTGAGCATTACTTTACACTTTTATATCTCCATATCATTCTTAAGTTAAATGGGTCCATAAAATATCACTAACACAGTGTTTGTTCCTTATGCTGTGGCAGGAAGAGGAACAACCTTTCTGTATGATCACCGAAGCAGAAATATCGAAAGGTAGAAATCCAAAGTTAAGAACACATTACTATGAACGTCGTGATGCTCCAATATCAGACAAATCTCAGTTCTTGTTGTGGTTCTGATTTTATCACACTCTACTTAATCACAGAATCCATTAACTAAGTCATGCATGTTTTCAGAAGGATGCAGCCACATTTGTGACATACAAGTAGCTTGTTGTCACTATCATGTGAAAAATATCAGTGAATAGGGCTTATAACATAATATATTTAAATTAGCCAATCTCCTTTTTGTCTTTCTGCATACTGGCACATTTGTTGAGGATTTTCTTGGTAAAGCTTGAAGTTCTAAAACAGTTTAACTCAAACTATTGTTGGTGAAATCTACAGTACAACAGTAGGGTTCTAGAGAGTTTGGGAAACCTGGAAAAGTCAGCTAATACAATTTGAAATCAGGGAAAACCTGGAGATATCAGGGAATTTTTCCACATTCTGATTATTTTTGCTTCTTCTTCTTTGTACATATACCAAATTATTTCCCTGGTCCATCAAAAACTGCTGGAAAGAATGTAAAAAAATCGGAGAATTTTTAAACACTAACCCAGGAAAACCTGGAATAGTTAGGGAATTTTTATGAAAGGAGTCCTGAGAACCCTGAATAGTAAGTAAAGGTTAGAAGCTAAGGACAGGGTGCCTTTCTTATCAAGCACTAGCATCTGTCTACATGTCCTAGAGTACAATTATCATTTTTGTTATTGTTCATGGATATTCCATTTCTTATGACTTTCAGATGGATATGCATTTACAGTTATGGAACAGCATTTTAGCATACTCAGTTTTCATCAATTACTCTCGGGTGCTTAATACAATGGGGGCGCTTATTAATTTTCAGTGTTTTCCCACCCCCGGACCTTATTAAAACCCCTTATACATTTTAGTACGTTGAAGCGTCAAAGGTCAATGTCAGTTATAAATCAGGTATAAGTGTTTTCCTTTCGTATTTTCGGTAAGATAATATGCCATTGCATTGACGTTTTGAGAGGTCTATTTAGTTGGAACATGATGTTATATTACTTAACGAATGACAGGTTTCCCAACTGAAAAATGACACTTTATATACTCCTAAGTTTTATCAGTTTTATTAGTTTTTGAAAAAGTTCCCACCCCCAACCATTACGACCCCCCTTGTATTAAGCACCCGAGAGTAGTACAGCTCTATCAGCCTGAATCATCAGTAAAGTGGACATTCTGGCTTGTTAAATTCAAATCAATCCGTGGTAAAAAGATTTATATTTGAAGCATACAAAACACTAAAAGAGCTGCCATACTCTTTTAACACAAGGGGACGTCAAATAAACAGTTAAAATTGCTTTTCTAAGTAGAGCTTAACACCTTTCAGCAATTCACAATTTTAGACCTTATATAAATTCATAGTCATAAGGAATATATCACATCTGTTAACATTTCATTGTATTTTATGACCGTTTCTGGCATTTCTTCAGTGTTTGAAAAGGGACACGGTAATGGTGTAAAGTATTTAATTACATACAGAATTATCAGAAATTGGTATTACGTAGTTAAGGTTTTCTAGAAAGTGCATGATTGATTATTGAAAGCAATGTAGAGCCATTCCTACATTGGAGTGTTGCATCTTGACTAAAAGGAATAAGGCGTTAAGTGATACTACTAGATTTAGGGGGTAAATACAAATGCCGAAAGATGCCTGCAGTGATTTTTCAAAGCGTTGGCGACAAGGGTAAACTTCTGCAAGGGCATCGAAAGAATTCACGTCTATGGAGAAAGGGCATATTCCACGATTTTGATAGAGCTGATACTTACACATTATGAAACAATTTTCTTTACTTTGTATTGTTGCCAATACTAAGGACGACTACTAGTTTACCCCTGTATGGTTTGTGTACAAGACAGCGTAAACATGAATGTAGTGAAATGGCGGAGGCAGTGACCTGGGTGAGTAATTATTCATCTATAATTCCGCACCCCTCCCTAAAAGTGGCAGACTTTATTGCATATTCATGATGTACAGAATGGTTGCTTTCATATGGTATATAAATTATGTGAAAATTTCACTTGCAATGTTTTTAATATTCGTGGAAACGTGTGCTAGGCCCTACTATGAAAAACATCATAACTTCTAAATGCTGCCGTATTCCGCAAATATTATTGCACACTCTTACTAGGTAGGGCGAGACCTATCGATTGATATATAATTTATCAACATTTGGTGGGTTCCGTTCTCTTAAGATCCACAGACGCGGGTTCAACGCATGCAAAGTGTATTGACAATGCTGGGCTCTTTGGAAAGATATAAACAAAAATATTCAGATATCTTATCTCTCTTTTTTCAGGCATGTAGACAGCTGAACCGGATTGGGGGGGGGGGGCACAGATGTAGAAGTCAAGCTAGAATCCTTCGAGGGGGAGGATTACATGTTAAACATAAGTATATTGCAAAATGGTGGTTTTCATAGGCTTTCAAAGGAAAAATGGGGGTGTGGGGGCCTGCCCCCAGAAAAAGTTTTCAAAGTAACTCCCTAGAGAACATCAAAAAACGCCCTTCTGTAGAATAGAATGTACAATCCTCGCCAAAATTAGTTGGAACACCAACGGTTTAGTCATCCAGGAGAACAACGTTATTCCTGATTTACTACCAGTGGATAACTCTCCTGGTCCTATTTCTCTTCCATCCTCCCCCCATGAACAATGTTGATTTTTACGTAGGAAATGACCATCTACCAGTCATTAGCGAAAATAACTGTCAAAGCAGAACAATCTCGTTATACTTCAACATTGTATCAGGGGGAGGGATGGAGGAGGAGCAAAATTCTGTGACAATGCAGTAGGTGTTCCAACAATTTTGGCGAGGATTGTAAAATTGTACAGAACATATTAATACTAGTGAACTTTGAAATGGCATATTAAAAAATAAGACTAAGGACTGATTTATACGTCGTGCTTTACTCGCGTCGAATCAAGTGCTATTAAAATCGACGAAAGCGCGACTAAAGCTCATGAATAAAATCCAATTCGATTTATACGTCGAGCTTCTGTCGCGCTTTCACAAGTGTAAGCGAAGCAGCCTCGCTGTGGAGCGGTGGCGGGAACTTTCTTTGTTTACACTTCATTGCCTTATAGATATAACGAATATTATCAGTTAACCCTGCGGACTGCAATAAATTGTAATTGATTCGAAGCGAGTTAAGCGCGACGTTTAAATCAAAGCCGTGCTTTGGCCGTGTAGCACGGCCTACTGAGTCGAGCTTTAGTCGTGCTAAGTATTTGACCCGAGCTAAAAACAGGTCATGAGCTGTTTCGATTTATACGCCGTGCTACACTCGGACCAAATCAACACTTAGAGCTTTTCAGGTGCAAATAATTGATTCGACTCGAGTATAGCACGACGTATAAATCAGCCCTAAGTTGATTGGCACAGTCCAATAGATTCATATTGTTAGTAAAACACTTATTTCTATAATTATAACAATCTCTATCGATACTATTATTCACCTTATTATTATCGCTTGGTAACCTCGCTTGTTATTAGCCTCGTTTTGGTTTTGTTAATGGATTTGATAATTCAACATCAATGAACAGTAGGATATTCTTTTCCTACTATGCTCTGGTGTATCCAAAGCTGGCAAGTCAAAATTGATTAGCTTACATAGGGAATATGCAACAGGCTTTTGCTGGCCCTGCATTCCTGAAAGGCTTCTACCTATTCAACCATCTGAGCACTTGGTCGATACAGATTGGCAAAGATCTCTCAATCACCCTTTCATGTCACATATAAATAGAGCAACATTCTGTAAGCTAATTTGATACAGCATTTTCATCATCTGGAATCATCACCACAAAATCACTGTCCTTTTGTGAACTCCTTCTGAACCCTTTACTGCACAGTTTTGAGCATGGCGTCAAACAACTCCTTTCCAAAAGGTTTAAAAAATGCCCTAATCAAAGTAGCAACCTAGGTGATGACTCAAAAAAGAGTCAAGAGCTACTCTGTTTCTTAACATCAGGATTATGTAGAGCAGCGTATTCTCTGTTAGCTTGACATAGCTCTTTGGTACTATCTGGTTGATCAAATTATACCAGCTTTAGAAAATTCTGGGCATGGCTACTAAGATATGCCCTTTCTTTGGCCGAGTCAAAAGTCTGTCAAACCAGATTGGTTTCAAGCTTATTCTCCCTGAGAGTCTCTAGAAAGAAAAACAATAAAAGCAGTAAACTCTTATAGATTGGCCACAGCCACTGGGTCAAGTATACCTGAGTACCAAGCTCCAGCAAAGCGAAATTGACGAATAACCTAGTGTCACATCCCAGACTGCAGACTATGGCCTTTTTCGACTAGATTTCCTGTGTGCACGAGCAAAAGATCTGGTGTGCTAGTGTACAATAAATCTCAGGTGTGCACAACTGACTTTTTGGCTTTTAAATTAAAACCAATAAAAGTATTTTCCGTTGCTTTCTCACATTGAATAAGTCATTATCGAACATTATGGCCGTCAGTGCTAATTTTTCCTTAATGATTATTCTTACATTGTTAGCACACATTTTTTATTAGAAACCTCAATATCCTTTTCTTAGTATATTTTTCGCCTTGATCTCCGATAGGTGTTTAGTTTTTCTCTAGCACATCAGTTTTTGAGATACATAGGACACCTATTTCATGAGAATCAAACAAACTTCAACCACCCACATGAAACTAATACTGCTAACTGTATGCACAATTTAGTTTTTTGTTTGCAATAATTTTTTTGGGTGGATCAAATGCAAGCAGCGGATTACTCACCAATGTAATTTGATATTATTTTTCGAGTTGTTGTTGAGTTTTTGACGAAGATGGATTTGTTTGCACAGACTTTGTTGGCGTTAAACAAAAGTTAGTAAGTCAATCATTCAATCAACGATTCAATCAAGCAATAAATCAATCAATCGATCGATCGATCAGTAATTTAAACAGTTGAGGTTTTATTTGGAACCTCTATGACAGCATGTACCGCTAATGTAAAAACCATCCAGATAAATTCTACTATATATGTGGGAAGTTTACCACCAAATCAAATACGACATAGAAGAGAAATGCAAACTGCACCTTGGTTGCTCTCTGGGTGACAAAGGTTAGAACAGGACATTACATAGCATATTTTCTACATGCTATCGTGGGCTACGGAATTGGCTCCATAAAAAGAAATCAATGATGTCATTCACAATTCATATGATATGGTGGGAGCCCAAACTATCTCTAGGGCTGTTATTTCTGCCTTGTGGATATGAAAGGTTTCTCAAACAAGGATGGACGTGTACTTAGGTACCCTTCCCTGCATTCTACTCATAGGCCTGTACCCCAAGATGTACCCTGTATTATGATATTGTCAGCAAGACTTTCAAACGCATATCACATGTAGAAAGATTCGAAATCGTACAAATGCCACACAACAGGGTTTTACAGAAATCCTTTTACAGTATGGACCATTTCAATAGTTCATATAAGGAATGACCAATAAGAAGTAGAGCAATCTGCTACATAATCTGAAAAATTCGATGTGATAGAGAAACACTGAGTATTCACCTGAAATCAGAGCATGAAAATCAAATTCGAAAGGTATATTTAGACCTCTACTGATTAACATAAGTAAAAATTTGTCCACCAGTGTTATGATATCTTGAAAATATTCAAATCAATGAATTAAACCGCATCCTATCGCCTTTCACACACATTCAGAGTCTCCAGTTTTTTCCGGGAGACTCCCGTTTTTTCAGTAAATCTCCTGTTCTCCCGATTTTGATCACAAATCTCCCGCTTTTTAGTGCTTTACAGTAAACTCATTTGAAGAACAACTTTGACATTTCTGAGTGTCTTTAAAGGAAAAATTGTTTATTGTTTAAAATATTGCACATTTGAATTGATAATAATCGTTGATAAAGTTTAAATTTAACATTGAAATTTTGATAGAAAGTTGGTAAATTATGCTTTGACTGATAGTAGTTGCCTAGAAAACAGTACGAGAGGCTTTCAACAAGCTTCTGGGTATAAAAACAGGCTCGTAGACACTGGGGAGGGGCAGGGGGGCATTGCCCCCCAATAATTCACGGAGGTTGTATATAGAAGTATGGTACACTTTACTTTTTAATCATTTTCCATTTGAGTTCTACCCAATCTTGAACCTTGAAGCACCATAACACAAATATATGGCATGCAGGTATATTGATTTTGTTTTACGACAAACTGTTAAAAGGTTTCAAAGAGTTTCTGCTTGTGTAGATGGCAACCCTTTTAGGAAATAGGGCATTGTTTTTTTGAGTGCATTCCATGTAGCTCATGCCAGATATCTGAGGGTAAGAAATGTTTTTTCTTCAATGTGTTGGTAAGAGAGCTTTGCCTCTATCATTGGTGTACATGCATGTAGTACCGAAGAGAAAAGACGGTTTAGCGTTTTCCTTTGTCGTTATAAAACTACAAATTTCGATGAAACTAGGTTCATTCCTTTTTTATAAGAAAAATTTTATAAGCCCAACAGCCTCAAAATTGTTAGGGAATTAAGAACAAATTGAAGCTGAAGTACTATCGTAAAATGTACTTTTGCACAAAGATGCATACACTATCCAATAATATATTAACATGAAATGTCATTCCCTCATAAAATTAATACCTGTTTCATAGGCATCTAATTTTGTCTTGCATATTGTCTTATGTCTAAATTGTCTACACCTCACAAATTAAAGAACAAATTTTATGAACAATTCAGCCTCAAAAATTTAGAAAAAATTAAGAACAGCCAGCCTGAACCTCAATGTTACTGGTTCGTATAAAAAAGAGTGCAACGGAGTCAGTATCTCCATCTTAGCATGAAGATCAATGATGGAAAGTGCTACAATCCTCGCCAAAATTGTTGGAACACCTACTGCATTGTCACAGAATTTTGCTCCACCTCCATCCCTCCCCCTGATACAATGTTGAAGTATGACGAGATTGTTCCGCTTTGACAGTTATTTTCGCTAATGACTGGTAGATGGTCACTTCCTACGTAAAAATCAACATTGTTCATGGGGGAAGGGGGGAAGGGAAATAGGACCAGGAGAGTTATCCACTGGTAGTAAATCAGGAATAACGTTGTTCTCCTGGATGACTAAACCGTTGGTGTTCCAACTAATTTTGGCGAGGATTGTAGATACAATTTCAGCCTTATCTTTCATTCTCTAATGAGATTAGCATACTTTGGTGCTTGTTTGACGAAGAAAAGTACTAGATACATGCACAGATGACATCTCCAAAGTAGGATTTTGCCTACAGTTTTTAAGTATGCTGATGACTCTACGAGGTGCTATGAGTTGGTAATTAAAAACATTCGATCCGCAAATGTTTTCCCATCGGGTTTTAGTGATCATGAACTTATTGGCTGTGTTTGCAAAGTAAACCATCTGAGTTTTAAACCGAAAGAAATCCGCTGCCGCGACTATGGCCCGGCCCAATTGAATCGTGATCTTCTGGATGCGGATTGGACGGAAGTTTATGGCACAAATGACGTAAATTCAGCCTGGAAGGCATTTGATAAAATCACGTCGACACTCATTGATATTCATGCCCCTATGATAAACAAAAGAGTGAAATCTAAACCGGCTCCATGGCTTACCGTTCAAATAAAAATCCAAATGAATGACTGGGATAAGCTCTATAGACAGTATCGAAAGAGCAAACTAGACTGTGATTGGAGAGCATATCACGATAAACGAAACCAAGTAAATATGATGCTCCTCAAAGCAAGAAGTAACTACAACAAGGATTTGTTAAGGGAGAGCTCCAATGATTCGGACAAATTCTGGAAGTCTCTCAAGAGCATTTACCCAACATCATCAAAGGGTAACCAACAGTGCAAATCGTTTGACATTAACGGCGAGAATTGCACTGATGCGAAACAAATTGCCAATGGTTTCAGATCATTCTTCTCAAATGCCGTCAACCACATCAAGTCACAGGCCATGCGCCTTTCCAACTTCGCATGGCGGAAACAGAGTAGCATCAACTTTAAGACTTACAAAACATTTCGCTTTGAGGAGGTAACACCTGTGGAAATTTGTAGTCTTATTAAAAAACTGAGAAAGAAGAAATCAACGGGTTGTGACAATCTGCCAGTCATGTTCCTAAAGGACGCTAAGGATGAGATAAAACAGCCTCTCACCTACATTATCAACCTCTCAATCAGAAATGGAGTTGTACCAACTGGTTGGAAAACAGCTCGTATCACACCAGTTTATAAGTCTGGCCCCTGTCTCATTTTAACAACTACAGACCGATAACAATCCTGCCGATTGTGTCTACAAGTGCTGAAAGAATTGTTCACAAACAGCTGATGAATTTTCTAGAAGAGAACAATCTACTCTACAGCCATCAATTCGGATTTCGCGAAGGTATGTCTACCGAGCAAGCAGTAACTCTCTTCTTAGGCGAAATTCGATCTAACGTCGACAAAGGAAAATTTACTGGTGCTTGCTTCATAGATTTGTCGAAAGCCTTCGACACCATCAGTCATTCAAAACGTTTGTCCAAGCTACCAAAATATGGCATACACGATAGAGAGTTAGAGTGGTTTACCGATTATCTGTTCAACCTCAATGCGATCATCCAATTTGGGCAAGAATTCTCAGATAGTTTTAGCCTTTTGTCAGGGGTTCCTCAAGGATCAATCTTTGGGCCGCTGTTATTTCTAATCATCTTGAATGATTTGCCTAATGTCATTGAAAACTGTAAAGTAATAAAATATGCAAAACGATACAGTATTGTACGTTTCTGGAAAAACTGCTACCAATATCAGCGAGAATCTCAACAGTGGTTTAAGTAGGCTAGATAAATGGTTCCATGAAAATGAACTTATTATGAACCTCAGCAAAGGAAAAACTTAAGCTCTTTTGTTTGGAACCGCAAAGAAAATAGCGATTGGTTCATCACATTTCAGACCAAGCGTAAACTATAGGGAGATAGCAAAAACCGCAAACTACACGTATCTCGGAGTCCCAATTGACAGTACGCTGAATATGAACACGTTTTTGACAAGTGCTACAAAAAGGCATCCTCTCGACTCAATCTCCTTGCAGAACTAAGAGGAAACCTGGATATAAGGGCAGCTAAGGCTGTATACCAAAGTATGATTTTACTAACATTCACATACTGCGGTATCCTCCTGCTTGGCAACACAAGAGCCCAATCAGAAAAGTTGGACTCTTTCCAGAATAGAGCCGAAGCTATTGTAAACAGGAACTCGATCAACAGAATCACACTGTAGTCTGTTACCAATGCCAACAAGAAACGAGCTTGTACCATTGTCAGATTATGCCTAGATGATAAATGTATCCATCCTTTCAGGAATTACTTCCAGCTGATAGAACATTCGACTCGGACAAGAAACAGTTCAAAAATAATTCATCTGCCAATGATTAAAACAGAGTATGCCAGAAAAGGTTTCTCTTTCACCGATGCAAAGGAGTACAATGTGCTGCCATTGGAAGCTCGTGAAATGGCAACAACTGATTTTATAACTTTTTTAAAGAAACATTTCAGTTGAAATGCGCGGACAAATTCATTATTATTATTGATAAACACTTTCTTATACTGTTTTACTTTAGGTTTTAGGTTTCATGTTTTATGTAGCACTCTTTAATTTATGCTGGACACACGTTGATAACAGCTTTTCGTAAGTTGAAGTGTCTATCCAGTTTAAACATTCAAAATTATTATTATTAGTATTAACATTAGGAAAAGGAAACTAAGTTAGTTTTCATGCGCCAGTCTCCATTTGTTTAGGATAGAAGCACCCCTATCTATCTGAAATATATTAGCAACAGTTATTGCCACATGTTGATATTCTATATGCTCACTGTCATTGATGCCAGATGTTTAACATGGTAATTTATTGGACATCCCAAGTATTTCTTATTTCATTAGCAATGTGTGAGAAAGAGTTCCAGATGTCTTTCATAGTACATACTTTCCATGAGAAAGAGATTTTTTAAGTGACTTAGGTGACTCAGGTGATTTCAATCTAAAAATAATCGATGTGTTTGCCCCATTTAACAATAAAAGAGCAAAGTTCCTCTTTACGTTGCTCAGAACCCTCACCTCGAACTTCTTTCGAGACGGCTCTGTTTGCTGATTAAGTTTAAATTGCTCGAAATGATATTACATCAGTTAAATGAATCTTTTGTAGATGCCGTTTTAATCAGCTGACAACAGTCTTGTATGACTGCTGCCTCCCCAGACTGAGAGAGATTTTCAAAGAAATACATCCGTCTTGGAAAAATACAAAGCAAGATGTAGGAAACATGAAAAAAGGGACGTTCAAGTGCAAATTTAGTGCACAGAAAACTATGTTCGAATCTGGAGATATAGATCAATGGGATGTATCACTTATCTGTAACGTTCTTCTACACACTGAAGTTTCTAGCAGACTAATGAAGCCAGGTAAACCATGTCACGAATATAAAAAAGGTATTGACAAGGTTTTGGACGTAAAAAACAAATTTTACTCCCATATCACTTCTCTTGAACTTACAAAGAAAGAGTTTGATGCTGTAAAGAAAGATCTGAAAGATGCGTCAACATCACTTGGTGTCAGTGAGGATGATTTTGATGCAGCTTTGAAAGGTATTATACTTAGCTGTCTTAATAGCGTACTTTATTTAAAGTGGCAATGAGAAATATCAAATCCTTCTTGATTTTGACCCTAGCCATAAATTTATTTAATTCTGGTTGTACCACAATAGCCTATTGTTTGTAGATTTTCTTTTATTACAAGAAACCGTTCATTCCATAAGTCAGATAAGTCCTTTGCCAGATACCTTAGCTTCTTCAAATATTTGTTTCCATAGATGTCCTGCCTAACTTGTTGCTAATATCTCAACAGCATTAAGCCTAATTTTTATTGCAAAGGAAAACATGTTATAAAATTGCTTGTCCGTACCCTCTAAAACAGTGGTTCCCAAACTGGGGACCATAAAGTGCCTCAGACAAGCTGCAAAGGGCTTCAGAGAACTGCGAGAGGTTGCTTCTGCCTGTTTGATTCATCGCATTTTGAACCTATATCACAGTTAATATCTGCTTTCCGTGACAGTAGAGCTATCAAAACATATATGTATTTATCCCTCCCGGGGACTCTTAGTTAAGAACAGTGTTGAAGGAGATCATCACATAGAATAAGTAAAATTGTTTTTTGGAACCACTGCTTTAAGGCATCAATTCGAATTGTAAAACACTGTGTAGCACACTAGAATATCCTTTTGCATAGCCAATGAAAACACATTTACATTGAATTGAGGTTCTGTGGTAATAATTTAGGCACTTTGATTTTGAATATATTGACTAGGCAAAATTATGACTTTTGATTCTGCAGCTGGTGTCGATTTCACGCAAGGAAAGCTATACATTGCCATGTTGAAAGAAGAATTTGATAGGTGCAGTGGTCGTTTAGACCAACATGATCAACAATTCAGTAGCATGGAAGCAAGAGTGAAGAGTTTAGAAGATCAAATGTTGGAATTAGTTCTCCAAGGTTCCATCAAGCAGAGCGAAATCCCCAAGGAAGCTAAAGAACGAAATCGTGAAGAGTGGGATGAGTGGCTGAAAGTTAAAGACTTTCTGAAAAAGGTTGATACAGACAAACATCAGTATATACTTATTGCAGATAGAATGTCAAGTGCATTAATGCAAGACGGTAACTTGGGTGTGCTTGGTAGAGTTCGCTGGAAAGTCGTCTTTGATCTTGATCCAGATTCAGATATCGATGGATTGCTCAAATTCTGCTCTCCAGAAGAAAGTAATGGTGGTATAGTGGTTCCAGTTTCTATTGCCAACCAGAATAGCATTTCGAACTTTGATGCTAAGAGAATGCATTGGGTATTTGCGAATGGCAAGAATCAAGCATCTGTAGGGGAAGTTCCAAAACAAACTTTTATTGAATGGAAAAGTGCATTCAAGACTCCTATTCAAGACATTGTGCGGATTTGTTGTGAAAACCTAGATAGTAGAAAGTCAACATTTTGCATTATGCTCCCTGTAACGCCGGGAGTTTCTAAAAACGTTGCAAACTTTATTGCAAAGCAAATTTATGAGAGATTTTCGTACGCTAAGTATGACATGAGATTTGTTGCATTTGAACCTGAAATGAACCTCGAAAAAGTCGGAGGTGAACGCAATGCTATCCATTCAAGTCTTTCATTGAAGTATATTTTAATTGGACTTCATTCCCTGCTTGGAGAATCACAAGTTTCATATCAGGTGCCTTGTCATGTAAAAGGAATGAAAGCTGAAATCCCTATCAGACAATTTCAGTTTATTAGTGAGTATTTCGATATCCTCTACTCAGGCTGTGAAAATATCCCAAAAGAGCTTTCACCTGAAGAGGAACAAGAGTTTGAAAATGAGCATTTGAGAAGTTTTCTTCGTGGAAACCCAATTACATTTGAGAGCCTGAGCTATGGACACGATGCAAGAAGGAGTTTAACGATAAAGATAATCCGATACATCACCTCAATGCCGCAGAGATTCACTTCGTCACAGATAGTACAAATAAGTCATGCTCCTGGCACAGGTTGTACTACAATTGCAAGGCGAGTGCTGTGGGATTTAAGAGAGGAATTCCCATGTATGATAATAAAAGAATTATTTGCAGGAGAAAGCACCTTGGACTCAGACCTTGAGCCGTATGTGCTGAAACTTTGGGAACGAATAATAGACCTTGAGAAGCTTTGTGAATTATCACCCTTAGTTCTGATTGATGGCAGCTCAAGAATGGTGAAATTAGTTTCAGATCAACTTGTGCGTAGACTTGCTGCTAGTGGTAAACGAGCTATTATTTTGAGATGTGTTAACTACGAAGGATACTGTGAAATTGACCAGAAGTTATTTCATAAAGAGAGTACGTTTGAAGTAAAATCTGTTTTGGAAGATGATACCCAAGATATCACTGCATTCCGAACGTACTTCTTCGAGTACTGCTCAAGATTTGGTGATGAGCAAAGTATTGACAATCTTAAAAAAGATCTTCAGACAAGAACCAGAGTATTTCATTTTCCAATGGCGGTGATGCTTGGAGAATGTACAAAATGGAAGAAGAATGTGCTGGACTCATTAGAGTTATTAAAGGAGAGTTATCATCATCAGTACGAAGTTGCAATTTTAGTGGCTTTTATTCAAATTTTTGCAAGCTGGGCCACACCTGCATTACTTTTAGAGAAGTATTTTGAAAGAACGCATGAAACATACAGTGAAAAGGCGAATGGATACTCAGAGTATCTGTTGAATCTTATGGTCAGTGAAAAAGCCAGAAACAAGAATAAGTTCATCGGACAAAAGAGCAAGCATCCTAAGTTTCACGATGTAGATGATGAAGAGAATTTTGAAGAAGATGAAGATGACAGCAGAAGTATCGAGGCTTATTCTTTTCAACACTGTGCTGTGGCGGAGCTTGTGTGGGAATATTCGAAGCGAAAATTGGACGAGATTACTGAAGATTTCGTCAAATCCCCTTTACTGCGAGATTACAAGAAAAATAAAGATCTTCAAAGATTAATTGATGACCTCTTTCTATACAATACAGTTTATAAAAAGGACCCAGATCCAGAGCCTGAGGCAGAGAACCAGAGTTCTAATCAGAGTGATGACTTTAAGTTGACTTTACCCATCACCGAACATCGATTCTCGTTATTGATGACTAATTTGGCAAAATTTCATAACAGTCAAAGAATATTCGAAGATGTAGCTAAAAGTATCAACGATATTACCTACTTCTCACATGCTGCGAGATTTTATGTTTATGGGACAGGGAAAAAGCCAAACTTCCAGAAAGCGAATGAGCTTCTTAGAGCCGGCTTAGAGGTTGGAAAAAATGGACCAGTTAAGAAGATTCGAGATGTTAGAAACACTGAAGGCTACATTGGACTAAAGGAGATGAGAACTTCAAAAGAGATCTCGTCCATTGACGACCTAAAGTCTTTTGCCGATAAAGTTCTCACTTTGTTTCACAGAGCAAAGGATAACCCGCCAAGACAATTCCAAAATCCATTGCTAGGAATTGTCAGTGTTTGGCTGTTTTGCTTGGAAAGAATTATCAAACTGAAGAATGGAAATGTAGAAGAGGCACTAGCCACTGTTTTGCAAGACAGTTTCTTTTCAATTGCAATAGGAGAAAGTTTCGAGCTTTTAGATGAAGTTGAAATCATCGTACAGGACAATCCGAAATTGATTGATCCTGATTATACCATGCAATTATGCAACGACAAGAAGCTTGATTTAATGAGGATAATTGGACGCAAAAGGGTTAAAAGAAACCGTAAAACTTTCGATGATATTGATGTCCCAGCATTGTGTGATGAAATCTCTACAAAATACTTCCCTGGGAGAAGCAATAAAGAAATCCTTAGATTACGAGCCATGTGGATGATCAAACAAGCAAAGAGCATATCACGGGTATCAGAGAAAAGCAAATTATTTGACATATTGAAGCGACTTGTGCTAGACTACAAGATGTACGAATATGCCAGAAAACTGTTGGATATTTCAGCTATCATGGATGAGCCTGGTCTTGACATAAATGAATGTCAAGGTATCATAAGAAATTGGCAAGAAAAGCTGCCAAATGATGCTTTCAGCTATCTATACGACTATGCAATGAGCTTTGTGTGCGTAGCGAACAGTGATATATCGGATAACAGGGCTCGATTCGAAAGGTCTAAGAAAATATGCATAGAAAAGACAAAATGGAGCATAGTGCGAAACAAGCATTATTACTACATGGCTAAGTGCAAGAAAACAAGTCAATTTGGTACATTGATACCGGATCAAGAGCTCACCGAACGATATTCCAGGGAATTACAGAAAGCTGATGAGAATGGATCAGAACCATCAGAGGACGAGTCAGAAGAAGAAACGGTATATCCTCTTGGACCAAAATTTTGGAAGAACTACGCAGGCAAGTTGTTGCACGAATGCAGTGGCAGAATCCAAATCGACAGGCAGTATACAAGGAAAGGGCATGGTAGCCCATACATAGCCCTAGAACAAGGTAACCTGCACATAAATATACCCCCACATACATTAGGGGTTCCTTACAAAGACTACAGGCCAGATTCAAGGGTGAAATTTTTCATATGCTTTTGCTTGTCAGGACCGAAAGCGTTAGAGATCCGGTTGGTTGAGAATACCGACCGAGAAGGAGCTAAAGCTGCATATGGAAGGCAAAGTAGTTTAAAACGAAATATTAAACGATAGTATCCTGCTTTGAGATTCTTATTGAAGCTTAAACATTCTGCCGGAACAACTGTGACTTATCAAGCAGCATAAAGTTGCACAGAGCATAATCTTAACTCCAGGCAGGCTCGTCGAGGGCCAGGTAGGGTCCAAGGGTTAAAAATATCACGGGCCCTTTTGGATTTCGAAATTACTTCCAAAATCAAAATTACACACTAGCATTCATAACAAATTCTCGCGACCCAATTCCCACTTACATTTCGCGCGCTTGGAAGTGATCCCATGAAATTTATCCTAGCTACCCTCCACTCTCGACATTACTGATTCCAATTACAGAAATAACCCGCGAATAAGAAGCAGGGTTTTAAGAACCTGCTAGGCTAAAAATTTCTTTTCAAGCCTCCTGCACATAGGAACCTATTTACGCTAAAATTTATGCTAGTTTCTAATCATTGGGGTTTCTGTAAAAGTGTATTGGTAGAAAGTGCTTGATTAAGACAATCGGCTATTAGAAAGTAACTTAATATAGCTTTTTAATTTTCAAGTTAATATATAGGATATTCTTGCTATATGTAGACTATTCAGGTAGAATTGGTATAAAAATAGGAGAACCTATTTTAAGAACCATGGCAAACTAAATTTGCTCTAAGTACCATTCACATAAGAACTCATTTAAACTAAATTGAAAATTCAGGTTCTCATACGCGGGCTACTACTGTATCTGATTAAGTAGGTATTAGGCTTCATTGACTGCTTTTTGAGCCTGCTAGGCTTTGCAATAAATGTATTCTCAGATGCTTTGAAAAGCTACGAGCGTATTTATATTAAATATCATACGAAATAAAGCATGTGAGTTGATAGCAAACCGTTGGTTATATCTGTAGTGCAGAACGTACACAAATTTGCAGTGCAGAATGTACACAGATAGAGACGAGTTTGCGTTCTTACTTCTTCATGTCCGAATCACAACTGAACTAAAATCTAACTCAACATAGGTTACATTACTCGACACACAGTGTACTAATCAACACATCAGACAATAAACAGATACCAACAGTGTACAAATAATACAACACAGTCAATGCCATATACACAATGACAATATGAGTACACTGACAGATTTCACAATCATACTGGGGAAATAACATATTACATATCGCTGAACATAAGATATGATGGATTAAGTATATTAAAGTTAGAACAAAATTGACAATTGCAGTAATTGCTATTAACAATCGAACTTGAGGTGGGTACCGTAGATATCTGCATATAAGTCGAGGTTTTATAATTTAAAAGTACGCTCCAAAATCAATCAACACTCTTTCATCGCAAGGAATATAGAAATTCACAATATATATATATATATATATATATATATATATATATATATATATATATATATATATATACATACATTGATTAAGCGCCCTACAAAGCACGTTTTCAATTGCCATATGCATGACAGTTTATCACCTTTTAGGTATACGACAATTAGTACTAGTGAGATGTCTAACCCAGTTACCAGAGATGAATTTTCTATAACGCTCTTATCACCAAAATATAGATAGCCAGTCACAAGCATTCTGTCTGTTCTACATCTCTCCCAACTGTTCTCACAACGACTTAGCACGATGGTCCCCATTCTGATTAAGAAGGCTCATAGGTTAACTTCAATTGAAACGACATGAAGAAGCAACA
Organism: Mastigias papua; assembly: GCA_964019165.1. Lineage (NCBI taxonomy): Eukaryota > Metazoa > Cnidaria > Scyphozoa > Rhizostomeae > Mastigiidae > Mastigias > Mastigias papua. Next base: position 6,258,745 of record OZ025276.1, read on the forward strand.
CATAGATATTACGAAGCTCAGGTCATATTAAAGATAATAACAGAAGCTAAAAACGCCGGTAATTCTACAGCTGGGATGAGCTACAATGTTGCAAAAATTAGATCTTGACCGCATTAAAGACGGAAGAAAGTCATAGAAATGGTCATCCTTATTGTCAGGTGCTGTAGCATGTGATCGTGAAGAAAGACTGAAGGGACTTATGGTAACTAAAATATATCTGGAACCAAACTTAGAAAGGTAGACAATGACGAGTGACTGTATTTCACGGAAGACGCAGCTAGTGTACAAGGTTTTGGTTTCTGCTTCAGAGGTCAACTTATACACAGGCTCGACCGAAAATACAAACTTTCTAGTTGCTGTCTTAGGGTTCAACTTATAAACAGAATCGACTTATACACTGTTATTCAGAAATGCTAAATTGCGCAGAGAATTTTAGTATGAAAGAATGACAAAAGGTATTCTTTGTATCTCAGTATCAATTGGAAAAGATGGTCAGCTGAGCAATTGTACTTAATTTCCTGATGATGCCATATGGATATAAGACAAAATATCGTTAAGCTAACCACTATTATCAAGGATATTGAATCAAAAGGCAAAGTTCTCATTTTTCTGTTTATTGTAGCATTTGTATGTGCTGACAACCGGTCATTGATCACGTATACGAACTTACGATATATAGACTGACATTTTTAAAGTTTGATTGTCATCCCGTTTCCGGTAGACAGCAGTTACTGCTTATGTCACACTGAATAGAATCGAATTTCTCAAATTCATTGGTTAAACTAGCCGAATAGGTTTGTTCAGAGTTAAAAGTTCATTTTGGAACTAGACACGATAAAGAATACTTTTCTGGAGAAAGGCTACCACAGAGAAGTGATTAAACATCGATTGCAGAGGATTTTCAAGCCTCTTAGCTAAGAGAGTTTGATCTGTATAAGTGTCCAGTTTTCCATAGAAGTCATGGGTCCATAATAAACCATTGCGATTTAAAAGCCTTATAAAGCAGGATTTGAAAAACTGCTTCAACGTGTGTAGCGTTAATGTCAATGCTATACTTCTCTTGTAAAACATCGCTTATACATCTGTATGGATATTGCTTGGGTATATACAATTGTGTGATTGAGTTCAATTGAAAGTTAAAGGTTTTTGTCTAGAGCTTATATTCAAACGTATTGTCTATTTCTTTGGTCTAATCTCTGATCAGGACCTGAGCACCCCAAGAAAGTTGATAATGGTTATCTATACAGGCCCGTAGACAGCTGAACCGGATTGGGGGGGGGGGGCACAGATGTAGAAGTCAAGTTAGAATCCTTCGGGAGAGCATTACATGTTATCCATAAGTGTGTGCCAAAATAGTGGTTTTTCATAGGCTTTCTGATGAAAAATTGGGTCATAGTAACGCCCTCCAGAACGTCGGAAAAGGCCCTTTTGCAAAATAGAATGAAGCAGTTTCCATCATTGATCTTCATGCTAAGATGGAGAAACTGGCTCCTCTGCACTCTTTTTATTATAAGAACCAGTAAAATTGAGGTTTAGACTCACTGTTCTGAATTTTTTTCTAAATTTTTGAGGCTGGGTTGCTCATAAGATTTCTTCTTAAATTTGTGGGGTGTAGACAATTTAGACATTAGACAATATGCAAGACAAAATTAGATGCCTATGAAACAGGTATTATTTTTACGAGGGAATGACATTTCATGTTAATATATTATTGGACAGTGCATGCATCTTTGTGCAAAAATACATTTTACTATAGTACTTCAGCCTCAATTTGCTCTTAATTTGTTCTTAATTTCCCTACAATTTTGAGGCTGTTGGTCTTATCGAATTGTTCTTATAAAAAGGAGTGAACCTATTTTCATCGAAATTTGAAGATTTAAAACGACAAAGGAAAAAGTTAAACAGTCTTTTCTCTTTGGTATTACGTGCATGTACACCAATGATAGAGGCAAAGCTCTCTTACCAACACATTGAAGAAAAGACATTTCTTACCCTCAGATATCTGGCATGAGCTACATGGAATGCACTCAAAAGGAACAATGCCCTATTTCCTTAAAGGGTTGCCACCTACACAAGCAGAAACTCTTAGACATGCTTACAACACTCGTGTCGTCACTGAAAAAAGGTTAACAGTTTGTCGTAAAATAAAATCAAGATATCTGCATGCTATATATGTGTTATGGTGCTTCTAGGTTCAAGATTGAGTGGAACTGAACTGAAAAATGATTAAAAAGTACTGCGTAGTATACTTCTGTATACAACCTCGGTGAATTATTGGGGGGTAATGCCCTCCTGCCCCCTAGTGCCTACGGGCCTGCTATATCGTCTATAATTCAAAGAAATCCTGGCAGTCCATTCATATAACTTCGTTTCTACCAGCCAAAGAGTCTTGCTTTTTATCAAATTTCGATCGAGTTTGTTAGTCTGGTTACGCAGGATACACAAGCCTTGGACTTATGGACAGGGTTAAACATTATGTTTTCTGCATTCACCATAATTCTAAACCACGAGCAGTATAGCCTCTCCGTGCTTGTTGACAAAAGGATGTACAATAATGTTGCAACTCTAAAAAGGAGAAAACAAGCCTGAAATCCAGATTGAATCAAAAACAGTAGTGATGGTATGCAGTCGACAGAAGCAATTTCACTCTTCCTTTAGCAGGAGCGGATGCTGGGGGTTGTACCTGTTGCACGAAAGAGCGTCAGCTTTTCTGACAGAAGTTTTCTTGCATTCACTCCCTCAGTTTTCTACAAAAATATCATATGTACCCCCTTTTTCCGCCCATCCACAAGTAGTTACTGGGATTTAATTCCCCATGGCAACATCGTTACATCACGTTATTATGCGTCCGCAATATGAATTCCTAGAGTCAGATTGAGGAAACATAGCTACTCAATAGTTAAGTCTACTTAGTCCGTGAGGATAATGATATGTAACCACGCTGTTTGCGTTGCACCCCATATTATTTTTCAAATATATGCCGGCCTTGACCAATGAACTGGCAACCTGGTGTAGCAGAAAGTCTGTGCGCCCTATGACAGATAGATATGATGTATATACGCTAAGATGCAAGGTGCATTTGGAAGTTGTGAGGGAGTAAATTTCCTTGTCATTAGATTTTGATTTCAAAAAAAACTCGTGCAAACAGCTAACATTTCATTTGTTACGTTAGACCAAAACAATGGATCTTTTAAAGATAGTGAGAAATCTTATACAGTTTGGAAATTATGATGGACCATTCGAATCTGTTGGAGTTGGCAAAGGTAAGAGAGGTTGCCACCACCACTAAGCTATCAATCGCCGGTCCCGTTGGCTATTCATTCATTCATTCATTCATTTTTAAATATTTATACATGGTGGCCCTCAGATCTAATGTCTGTTTTACAGGGGGCCATGTTAAAAACTAATTAAAATAATACTTACAAAGAAATATATAATATACAGCTAAATGAATTTTAATCTAATCTATAGTAATACGCGTATAAATAATATAATCTATAGTAACATAAAAATAAAAATACAAAAATATATGAGAAATAAATAGTGAAAATAAAGTATTTTTAATTTTCTTCCACAAGCATGGCTTTCAGTTTTCTCTGGAATGACCCGAAAGTCCTAGAAGATTTTAATTCACTAGGTAGGGAGTTCCAGATTGACGATCCTCTGTAAGCAAAACAGTTTTGACCATTACTAGATTTTAGTCTAGGAGGCCTTAAGCTCCAATTAGAGCTACGTAAAGTTCTAATTGTTATATCAGAGACTCTAGTTAACTGTTCTGTAAGGTAGAGAGGTGCCTAAGCCTTTAATGCCTTTTACACCATGCTTGCGGATTCTTGCATTATCATATCAGAAATACTAGGCAATTGTAGTTGTCTTAGCAGGGCCCAACAGACACATTTGTGACACTAGTGATTCCACAGGCCCCCAGACAGAGCAGCAATATCTAAAATGAGGTTCAACTAGCCCCAAATATAACATTTTCAATAAATTGGTTGGTAATACTTTTTTGGCATACTTTATCATCCCAATAGCCCTAGATACCTTCGAAGAGACAAGGTTGGTATGATATTTCCATTTCATTTGATTATCCAAAATAACTCCTAGGTACTTTACAGATGTTTTCTGTTCTATTGCTTCTCCTGATACTTTGAAATGTGCCTGTATAAGCTCTCCGCTGTTGCTTTGATGCAGTTTCCTGTTAGTTCCTATTATCATGGATTTAGTTTTTGCAACATTTAAAGTTAGCTTGTTTCCATGCAGCCATTTTCTTAGATTTTCTAGCTCAGCATTCATGGACTTTGTTATATCATCTATACTATTGGAAGCTTACGCTAAGCTAGTATAATCTGCATACATGGTCACTTTTGAGACATGAAGTGAAAGAGGCATGTCATTGATAAATAACAGAAACAACAGAGGTCCTAGACAAGACCCCTGTGGTACACCGCATTTAATATACTGTACATTAGAAGATATACCATTAGCTTTGCATAATTGTTGTCGATCGTTTAAATACAAATGGAACCATTTCAATTCCGTATTTCGAACCCCATAAAGGTAGAGTTTTTTAGCTAGAATATCGTGGTTCACCGTATCGAATGCCTTCTTAACAAAAACCATGCCTGTATATTTTTTATCATCTAGGTTGAGATACCATTCGTTTGTGTTTGACAATAAGCATGTAACAACAGAGTGAATAGATCTGAAGCCAGACTGATGTTTTTACAGAAACTTGTGTCTATCAAGATATTTATATAACTGATTGTATACTAGCTTTTCAAAAAGACGTGAGGACCGGCAAAACGGAGATAGGCCTATAGTTTGATTTTTCGTCTGATGAGCCTTCCTTGTAAATTGGTGCTACCCTTGCTATTCTCCAGTTATTAGGAAATTGGCCCTTAAATAGCGAGTGATTGAAAATATAAGCTAAATGCTTAGCAATGAAAGGAGCTATCAAGAAGGAAAGCCGGCTAAAGCATTCAATCAACGAAAGATTTGTAGCAAAGAGGTACTGATATTATGTTCTTGATTAGTTATCCATTTTGTTTTAGCTTAAGGTAAACGTAAAATATTTATCGGGAAGATAATAAAATATTTCATTCATGCTTCTCATCACTCAGGCCATGCTTCAGCAAGATCTACCAATCTCTAAACGTTTCCACTTGTTGCGGTTTTGGGGGTCAGACTTAATCACATACTCAATATTCAATGTTCAAATAATTGGGAAAGAGACCCAAAGTTATTCTGGCTTTTTCTTGTTGCCCATTCAAGACAATTGTAAATAGATTTTGCAGGGGGGCGTGGCTGCTTGATAAGTGGGCATTGTTACAAATATAAGAGCAATCGGAGATTATGCATAAGGTTTATGAATGAGTCATTAACCATTTGCCGAGAAGTCCTTTTCCAGGGATTTTAGACAGCCCCCTACGTTCCCTTCGTAACAACAGTCATGGCTCAATGACTGATATGGGTTTGATTTGATTAGTATAAAGCTATTTTCATGTCAAATATTAATTATAACATAAAGCAACCCAAATATTTACTCCAGCTCATGTTTTATTCCATGCATTAATAGATTGCAGGCACTTTCTTCGATCTCTACTAGAGTTACACACATTGTAAACTATCTTCATAATGCCATAAAAGTTTGGTGACTGGCAAAGAGCACCTCTCCTAAACAGTCAGAGCTTTTTTGTCTGCAGAATTGTATTTGAATACCAAACATTATTCCTCCGACTCTATCTTTACAAACCTTGCAACTGAGAAGACACCTAGCCTTCTTGATGTCTTTTTCTCTGTTGAAGACACCTTTGAGGCAACTATCCTAATGCAAGCCAAGTCTAGTATTTATTTTGACTGGGTGAAGCAGGAAGCTTTGCAAACTGCCAGACTCAAATGTGGTCCCCTTTTCTGTTAGTGATGGCTTTATCACGACGTTTTGGGTTGCAATTGTCGAAAAAGAATCTAGAAGTTTTCATTGACACTTCTATTGAAAATTTTGCTGCCTATTGTTCATAATCACATAATATATGCGCATAAATAAAGGAAACTGTCCGGTATGAGAATCAACATAAAATGGCAACAGAGGATAGGCAAACTCTCCTAACTCAAATAGGATCCTTTTATAACAAATGCGGCTCTGGTGAACATGGCAAATGTTCTCATAAAGTTTACAATTTAGATGTGGCCTCCACTGGAATAACAAATTCAATGTGCCTCCTATGGAAAAGGCCGGAGATTCAAGTGTGAATAGCACATGAGCTGTAACACCAAATCATGTTTTGCGGCTCCATTTTTAATTGAAAAATCAACATTCATTTTCAATGTAGAAGAAGGCAATCGCAATTGAAAAACTTCACCTTTTCTCACCACGTCATCATGGAACTCAATACAAAATTGCATCTCCTATAGTGGCAAAAGACACTGACATCCCTGCAAAAAGGAATATGTAGGATTCTTGATTTGGAAACTCTAAATCGGTTCTCCCTACTGCTACTGCTCAAAAGCCAAATCAAGCAGTAACTCCCCAATTTGTAAGGCATCATTCTTCAACAAGCCCATATGAAATTGAAATTTTGTTAATGTACTGAGGATCTTAGAGAGTCTCAGATTTATAACATTCTAACTAATATTTGGAAGCCTGACAATAATTATGACTTTCCATTGCACACAACATATGATAAGAGAAGAAAAGTTAATTTATCTCAGATGCAAGATAAATAAATTCAAATAAATTTATAAAAATAGAGATATCCTGTCATCAGTCGTCAGCATCATTCTTCTGTCTACGGGCATAACATATCATTGAAAAGACATAGAGATGATTCAAAATATTATGAAACTACTGATTATGGCAAGTTTCAGGCACTATTGAACTTAAGATTTGACAGTGGTGATACTGCTTTGAAAGGCCACTTTCAAAATTCTGCTAGAAATGCAACTGTAGTGACCATAAATACCGGGAACCATACCTTCATATTAGGCCTTCCACTATCATTGGTTCAAAACCGGCCTTTTCTATTTTTGCCATGTCATCCACAGTCATCCATATCTGGACATCACCCTTGCCCCATCCCTGTTATCACTTCATACAGATCATTCCTTTACTTTTGTTTATCTCATCTAGCCCAGGGGCGGATCAAGGTGGTTGCGGGCGACGCTTAAGCGACAGTCAGATTTCAAGTACCATATTTATTAGATCTACTTCCAGTACCTAAATGCGAAATGAAAGTAAGGATACCAATGCTTTTAGAGTCATTAGTTCCCTTCCTCTTCGTACCCAAGCTTATCATGGAACGATTAACGGAATGGATTAGTTTTCAATTTTAAGCCAATCAGATGCAGTATTCTAGGGTGGAAAAGCCAGTAAGCTTACAAGAAATTCATATTTCAAAAACTGGCGGAGCCACTGTAGTCCATATTTTGTCGAGCTTTTCTGTGGCGGGAACCACGGTGAGCAACAAATTAAGTTCAAATTCTAGCTCTCTACCAATCAGAACTTCGCATTTCATCCAAGTTTTGGCACGAGCCACGGTGAGCAACATTACCATTTCAAATTTTGCTCCTCCACCAATCACAAGCTCAAATGAGGTAGCTAAGGTTCTGGCGCGAGCAGGTATTTTGAACAGTAAAATATCATAAATTAAGAAACCCTGGACTGACTGGAATAAATCTTAAAACGAAGCTCACTGCAGCAACAGAGCGGAATAATCTTCTGATTGGCTGGAATTGTTCGAATTTTCGCCCTGTTGATTTTATGCAAATTAGCTTTACGCGATTACAAGTCAATGGAGAAGCTGCGACCGTAGGGTGCAGGGCTAATTTCCTTCGGGGCATTCACGCGGAATATCGCTCAGCGACATTCAAACTGCGAACTCGATCTACAGACATTGGGGGAAAAATTAATTATCTGGATTATCAATAACTTACTCTGATCGCAAGAAAAACATGTTTCAAATCAAACATCATTTTTCGGCCTAAGCCAGTGATTCTTGGGGACAGAATGAAATTCATTTCTTCAAATAACTGGTTACATTTAGTTCTAATCGAGCCTTCTGGACTCAGCCAAACCGTCCCCCATCGTCAATCGCAGTAGCCATGGCAGCCATTATGCCGTGATGGACTGAGATGGGTAAGCTATTCATTTTACCATTCAAAAACATGAAAGTATTAGCAGTCCACTTATGTATACAATTATGTTCTTTATTTTATGTTTTTATGGCCTCTCATGACCTATATAACCAGAAGCAAACTGAAAGAATAGACTTAAAAGCAAATGTGTTGAATTCAATTATGCTAACGTGCTGTTACAGTTTCTGAAACATTTTCAACAATTCTTAGGCTCAGATGACATCCCCCAACCAAGAATACTATCATTCATCATTTTGACAGTGGAATCATGGTCCCTTTCTTCTACACTGCTGCAAGATACAAGGTCATCCTGTGTTGGGTCATCTTGATTGGTGAATGTTTTTGTCACTTTTGAATGCTGCTGTGTGTCATCATCCACCTCTTGCCTAAAGATTTTTAGATATGTTAGAATAGCAAATGATACAATCAAGCACCAATCTGAATGTCGCTGAGCGATATTCCGCACGAATGCCCCGAAGGAAATTAGCCCTGCACCCTACGGTCGCAGCTTCTCCATTAGAGAGTTTCCGAAACACTACGCGGCGAGCTACTACGCCTCAGTGGGAGACTGAGTACTACTTGGTCTGAGGTGTAGCAGCTCAGGAGCAAAAACTACTTTCCGAAGCACGAAGACACCTCAGCAATGGCGCCGAAGTAAATAAACACGAGGATGGAGTTAAAATATACCTACCTCGATTTACCATGATGGCAAATCCGTGATGAAGAATTTATAGAAGTAAATACGACTCTGTGGTTAGCAAAACTGGTATTTTCATGAGGATATTACATATAAATGAAACAAAACTTTGCCCCTTCATACGAATATGCCGAAGCCGACTTTGATACTCTCAGCACTCCTCAAGGTCGATTGGGTTCATCCAAAATATCCAAATAAGTACATGTTAATTTTGTCTGGTAATGTCACTAAAATACAAACGTCTGTATTCTTTTGTGGGCTTCAACTGTTGCTTCGGAGGTGCTGGTCGAGGCCATCTTCTCTATTCGCCTTGTTGAAGGTGCTCTTTTAAGACAAGACAACAAATATCAACAGTTAGTTACAACTTGTTAGCATAATAGGTGACAGAATGGAATAATGATATCAGTATGATAAGAAATAATGTATATTACGTACCTTGAAATCTTGTATATCACTACGACTTGAAATAGGCCAGTCGCAAGTAGTGAAACTACCCACTACACCACAGCAATCGGGGGAATCCCCGAAAACGCGCTGGGACCTAGTCTCCCCTGAGGCGTAGTAGGTCACTGCGTAGTGTTTCGGAAACTCTCTATTGACTTGTAATCGCGTAAAGCTAATTTGCATAAAATCAACAGGGCGAAAATTCGAACAATTCCAGCCAATCAGAAGATTATTCCGCTCTGTTCTCTGTAGCATGGTTTCACAATCTTGTAAAATGGCTGCTCGCTGTAACTCCGATCTATTAACAGAAATTTCTGAAGCACTAGGCAAAGTTTGCAAACCAACTGGATCAAGAATTGTGAATATAAGTTGTCTCCCATTATTCAAGATGATTGACTTAATTTTCACACCAAAGATGGCTCGATCTAGTAGAGTGTAACTTCTCAATGCCGCAGTTCCAAGAGTGTTAGACACGTTAAGATCAGAAAATCATAAACCTGTCAAGCATATGTCAAGATTCTATTTTATTTGATATGTTCATCCTTACTAATGTCTGCTAATTTGAACAAAACTGTTAACCGCTCTAAGGTTTTATATCCATACACTTTCATTAGCAATTTTCCCTATGACTTTGGTATTGCCAGCATTTGTTACTTCACCGTAGTTTTATCCAAATGAGCTTTAATCTAAGCAATACCTTAATGGATATAAACAAAATACATCAGGAATTTTTGGGAATAAGTATATACTCAGACAATATTGCTGGATGTTTGCATTTGAGGATAGTACCTGATGTGGTTTCTTGCCATTATGGTATGTTCAGTTATACTCCCAGTGCAAAAAGCTACTTCCTTTGATCTTCACAATAGATTCAAGTAGTAAGAAGGATCCACTAAATTACATAGAGTATATAACTTTGGTTTTTCAATGTATTTGACTCTTGTGATTCACTTGAGGTCTAGCTTGATCCTACAGTTAAATGCTCTAAGGGTGTTTTTTATACTTTTTTAATTTGATTTTGAAAAATTAGTTTACTACTATCTCTACTGTCAGTGCCATTGTTTGTATCAACCTCAAGTATACCCGTAGACTTTGTGCCATTGATGTCAGTTGATGTCATATGTAATGAGTGTTTAATTCATATCGATCAGTCTTTCGGTTACAACTATATAATACAAAGCAAAGCATAGTTTCAATTGTGTCTCTTCTACTTAGGCCTAGGCCTATGGTCTAGGCATAAGACTTTAGTGAAATACTGGCCACCAGCAAAGAACCCAAGAAACACTACATATGGTGTTTTCGGCAGCGTTTCACATTTGATGCTTGCTAGTGCGCATGTCAAACAGCCGATTTGTAGGGTAAAATAAATTCTGCTCGCAAATAACACCATCTTAATTCAAGCTTGCTCAGCTTTGATTGAAGCTAGGCTTGACATCAACAGTAGCAGTAGAAATCTCAAAAAAGAGTTTTCACCCGTCGGTGCAAAGGTCTGGAACGATATCCCAAACGATATAAGAAATTCAAAATCTGCTCACCTTTTCAAACAAAATATTAAAACCTACCTCTTGGACCAGTAAAGTAAACTGAATGTAGAAATAAACAATTTATTAGCCAGCCCTAACCATGACCTCCTGGAAGAACAGTTTAACATTTGTTTGTTTTGTTTTTGTTTTGTTAGAATATACTTCTATGTATTCTATTTGCATTGTTAGTATATACTGAAGGAGCATCATGTATATAAAATATTGAATGGAATGAAAATGAAAGCCTTCCAGTGGACAAAATGAATGATATTGTATTCTCTAAAGTGAGCTTATTATCCATATTGCTGAAACGTTCATTACCAAAGAGGAGTAGTTCACATAAGACCTTGGAGCTCAGACTGGTAAGCACAAGTCCTGGGATTTCCGAAAAGCGGCAAAAGAGATCATTACACATTTGCTAATACAAAGGAAAATGCAGGAAAACATGCTCATTACCCTCAATACCTGTACTACACATGCAGATTGGACTTAGGTAACCAAAGTTGAGCCGTGTCGAAGTTTGTGTTTGTTTGAATTGCTAAATCTTAAGCGGAGTTTTGTTTAGCGATGAATACCATGTATGTAGCGACCTTCAAAGACAGATTTCCTATCTGGCCCTATCTTTGCAAACAGCTTACATGTAAATTCCCCCAACATATTTGTTTCTCAAACATCTACTGTCAACGCATTCCATTCAACAATCACATATTGAAAATATGTATTTGAAAAACGAACAGTTCTGTAGACGGATAGATCATATGTAAAAAGAATGAAATTCACTTACATTTGTAAGGGAATACAGAATTTCGCGATCTCTTCAAACAGGTATGCCGGGTGATTAATTTCCCGCTGGTTGAAGAAGTGACAAAGCCTTCTAAACCATCTTCTATTGTATAAATTTTCGCTAGCTTCCTTCAACGCTTGTGTGCTCGTCTTCCCTAAGTTAGTCTAATCACTTGTTTTACGTCTTTCCCTTCCTACAGATAACGCCCAAAAGAATGCGTTTCTCTTTTTACTAATTATGAAAATACTGTCTTCAATCGTCTACAGATCAAACCAATAGCTATCTTCGATCTTCACAGTCAAAAATTTTCTTCCAGCTTAAAACCCTCTCTCTCTCTCTCTACCTGTGGGTTCTGCTTAATTTAACAATCAATAAAAGCTCTCGCACTTTCCCACCCTAATTCATTGTAGAACCGTTGCCTATTTGTACCTCTCCATGCACCTGTTACAGAGAGGGCTGCACAGTAGTGTGTTTGTTCAAGTCTTTTCGTGACATCAAGGATCATCTGTGGGTCATTCTCATGGTAAATGATATCGCCATAATCAAGATGAGATCTAAACAATTTGCAGATTTGGTCAAGTTCATCACTTGAAACCTACCTAGATGAAAACTTTATCATCCCCATTCCCCTTCTGGCCTCAATGATAGTTTCTGGAATGTGACAAGAAGTCTAGCTATTCATCCAGGATAATGTCAAGATGTTTATGTTCAATTTTCCTAGCAATTTAATTGCTACCGAGATTTGAAGGTGGATGTTGAGGCTTGGCCTTCTTTTGCAGAAAAACTTTTTTCTACTGTCTTTTCGACGTTGAACTTCATCAGGCGCGTCATCATCATCATTATTATTATTATTAATTATTTTTATTATTAAAAATGTTTAGGGAGGGTATCCCTTCAGCCGCAGCTAGTTTTCAAGGAGCCCTCCATTTACATACAAAGATACCTTTAAGAAATCCTGAAAATATAATTACAATTACTCTCTAACGATAAATTAAGAAAAAGTTAAATACATAAATAGGTAAGGTAAATACATAAACAAGAAAATAGATAGATAGCTCAGCTATCAGACAAACTGTAAATAATCTTCATCAATGTCAATTTTGGCTCAAGTTTTTAAAGTTATTTATGGTTGGTGCCGATTTTATCTCAGTTGAGAAGCTGTTCCACAATTTTGCTCCCGGGAACGAGAACCCTTTTTGACCATTGGCCGTATTTCATTTTGGGATATGAAGATCAGTAGCAGTGCTACAAGCTCGTAGGAAGGATTTGCAGAATTTCGAGTAAATATATCTTGGAAGTATTGTGGAGCAAGCCCATTAACTGATTTATAAACCATAACTCGTGATTCATATTGGATCATTTCTTCAATTGTTCTCCATCCTAATTGTTTAATGAGCATCTTACTGGGAGCATCATACCTGCTACTAGTGATTATTCTAGCAGCATGATTTTGTAACTTTTGTAGATGATTTATTTCGGACGCCCCAGCTACGTCCCAGACTGGGCAGCAATATCGGAAGTGTGGATCCACAATGCTGTTTTAGAGACACTTCAGTGTGTCGAATTGTAAAAATCGCTTGTAATACTTAATTACTCCCAAGGACCGCGAAACCTTTTTTGAAATTTCTTGGATGTACTTCTTGCAGCCCAATGATTTATCAATGTACACCCCTAAATACTTGATGTTTTCAGCAACCTCTTGCGTTCAGCATCAAACATTCTTGCGTTCAGCAACCTCTTGCATTCAGCATCAAACATTCTTGCGTTCAGCAACCTCTTGCATTCAGCATCAAACATTCTTGCGTTCAGCAACCTCTTGCATTCAGCATCAAACATTCTTGCGTTCAGCAACCTCTTGCATTCAGCATCAAACATTCTTGCGTTCAGCAACCTCTTGCATTCAGCATCAAACATTCTTGCATTCAGCAACCCAGTGGCGGATCCAGACATTCGCAACATTCGCAGATGCGAATGTCAGATTTTCAGAGAACTTTTTGCATACAAGAAAATGACAATTGATAAGAAAATTAATAGAATAGGCAAAACTTATTGCAACGATAGTCCTGTTATGGCTCCTCAATCCGTGAGTTTGCTCGTTACTTTACGTAAATAGTTTCTCATGTGTTTGCCTCTGCGAAGCAATTTCGCTTTCTATCGTCAGACAAGCCTTTATCGGTATCTAGGCAGTTGCGAATGTTTACTTGTCAGTTGCCAAGCATTTTGCGAAGTTCCTTCACATTTTGCGAATGTACTCCGCAACGCCAACATCAAAAAGCCTATTGGTTTTGTATGGGGAAGAAGCTTCTTGCGAATCTTGGTCGCCGGGATTGTAATAGAGGGCATGCGGCCTCACAGCGTAATATGACTCCAATATGCAGTTGCCTTAAACGATGTTAGATAGCCCATAAGTTATAATTAGTTATAAATAAGGACGTTGCGAGTTGCGAATGTTGAGACGAAGGAGGCGTGGGCTGGCACACTGGCACTTGTACTCCAAGGAATGGGCCATAGGAACACCATATACACGTGATACAATGGCAATGCTTGCGAGTGAGATCGAGCCTACCTGACAAGTAAATTAGCTAATAGTTATACGAGAGATACGTTTAAATGAAGAAACACTGGTTATCATAGAGATTTTGATAGATGCTTAACTATCATCATTGTGTATGGAGAACAGGGGTAAGATTGGCAACCTCTTGAAGTTTTCCAGGAAGCAGGTATTGCATGATCAACTGAGGGCCTAGGTGCATGGGTCCTATTGGTAACAGAAGGTGAAGATTCCTGTTGATTCAGCTAGATGTCTAGTACTTATGTTTTATTTATAAAATATGTGATATTAGTATCTGGAAGTGGTATGCCATTTGTGTGACTCAGTCAGCTAAATTAACGGATTTAACTACTATTTTTATAGTTATCGATCGAATGTGTCATGTATGCACAATCGCTTTTGCAGTACAGTCTGGTACGTTTCGGTTGTCTGGCTTTAGTTGAAGTGGTTAAACAGCGTTCAAATGTGTAAGATTGAACGTTAGATATGTCAGATTTGCTTATCAAGAACTTGTAATGGGAAGTTTCAGTGGGAAATATTATTAGATAACGAAAAGCCCCAACACTAGTACTAGCAGCTTTGTTCTTAGTTACCCTTATCTAGAGTGATATGCACCATATCTCCTCTTCACCTGTCTATCATCAGTGATGAGACAAGTAGCCTCCCAAAAATTATATTTAAGAGGGTTTACCCTTAGTGTAGTGCAGGTGATGCATTGGTAGTAATAGCTAAAAAATTATGCACAATTTCTGACAAATGAAACATGCAGAAATTTTATATTGGAAGATTGTTGCCTCCTTTTTCTGCATTTGTTATCTCAGGATTATCAATCACATCTCTTTTTCCCTTTTACACAACAGTGATCCCTTTAGCTTTTATGTATTGTACCTATTCTTTCATGCAGCAAAATAACTACTCAATTGCTTTTGTCTGCTTGAGGACTGCCTTCCACAAAACTGACATCTCTAAAACCAAATCATATAGTTCAAGTTATACCTTAATTAGATATACCCAAATACAAACCTGAATTGAATGTTTCTTAGACTAGACTTTCTTGTCAATGCCTCAAATCACAACACATAACCAAGTGCAATTTCCAAAACCCTTAAACTGCTTAAAGACTTTACTAGAAGTTGTTGCCTAAACTTTGATAGGTATGTTGAGTCAAATGAACAAAATTACATTGAAGATGGATTATATGTTGAAATATTGGGATAGATGTTGAGTTTCTCTGAAGCATGGGTAACCAAAAGTCATGCCCAGCTGCAAGTCTGATTTGCCAATTTGCTGAATGGGTAGAGACATGCACATGTGTTTGTTCAACTGGGTGTCAAAATTCTCTCATTATCAAATTCTGAACACTGTGGACAGTTTCCTTGTGTCTTTTGTCCTCTATGTCAATATATTCTGATTAACAGTAGAGCAGATAGCCAAATTGATCAGTAAGGCTTTATGTAGAATCATTACATGATTTCTTGAAATTATTGAACTGTGAAGGTGAGATTTCTTCTGAATCTTTGACGAATAGAATAACATATTGCTGAAAGTGGATGATTACATGCAAGTACTTATAGAGGCTTTGCTATAGTAGAGAAGAACAGCTAGATAGAAATATCAATCCAGGTACCAAATCTTGAAAAGGCACATTGAGTATATAGTAATCCATTGGCAATTTACATTTCTTTTGCCTCTGCTTGCCAGATCTAGTGTGTTCAAACCATGATGGTCAGTATATCCAAAGCATGAGATTTGGTAGCTCAAGTGGGTTGTAGGCAGGCACTTAGTAGTTTTTATTCATTGGCCTCAGTGACCTAAAACTTTTTCCATTTATGTACACTTTTGATACATTGATACCTTTGATATGTGTGGCTGGACTTGTATGGCAGGAAAACAATGTATTATTTAAACTACATTGTGAATTGAAAGATTCCATCATCAATTTGGTTTCACCTTTTGTTTGAAGGTATGGTTTTTTGTGTATTGACTTATTATGAGTTAAAAGCCTATCTAAATCATACTAGCAGTGCTAGTTTATCTTTACAATGCAAGTTTGTTTTGAGAGAAAAAAGTAAAATATATCGGAAAAATTTTGAGTTGTTGAATTTTTAATGGGGTGAAATTTAGGGCGTGGTCATATGGGCGTGGTCTTTTCTAACGGTGAGGATTTTGCGAATGTCAGAATTTACTCTGGATCCGCACCTGCAGCAATCTCTTGCATTCAGCATCAAACATTCTTGCGTTCAGCAACCTCTTGCATTCAGCATCAAACATTCTTGCATTCAGCAACCTCTTGCATTCAGCATCAAACATTCTTGCATTCAGCAACCTCTTGCATTCAGCATCAAACATTCTTGCGTTCAGCAACCTCTTGCATTCAGCATCAAACATTCTTGCGTTCAGCAACCTCTTGCATTCAGCATCAAACATTCTTGCGTTCAGCAACCTCTTGCATTCAGCATCAAACATTCTTGCATTCAGCAACCTCTTGCATTCAGCATCAAACATTCTTGCGTTCAGCAACCTCTTGCATTCAGCATCAAATATTCTTGCGTTCAGCAACCTCTTGCATTCAGCATCAAACATTCTTGCATTCAGCAACCTCTTGCATTCAGCATCAAACATTCTTGCGTTCAGCAACCTCTTGCATTCAGCATCAAACATTCTTGCATTCAGCAACCTCTTGCATTCAGCATCAAACATTCTTGCGTTCAGCAACCTCTTGCATTCAGCATCAAACATTCTTGCGTTCAGCAACCTCTTGCATTCAGCATCAAACATTCTTGCATTCAGCAACCTCTTGCATTCAGCATCAAACATTCTTGCATTCAGCAACCTCTTGCATTCAGCATCAAACGTTCTTGCATTCAGCAACCTCTTGCATTCAACATCAAACATTCTTGCATTCAGCAACCTCTTGCATTCAACATCAAACATTCTTGCATTCAGCAACCTCTTGCGTTCAGCAACCTCTTGCATTCAACATCAAACATTCTTGCGTTCAGCAACCTCTTGCGTTCAGCATCAAAAATTCTTTCAAGAGAATACATCTTGGGATAGTAGTTTCCAGATTTAGGATAGGCGCGTAGCCAAGGAGATTTTGTAGGGAGAGGCACAGTAAGTTTAATTGCATCCTCTGCCATGTAGGAGGACCCACTATGGTTGGATCCGACACGACAGAAAATTTTTCACATTTCACCCTCTAGGCTAGCCCACAAACGAATCAGTCAGACTAAAAGTTGACTGATTTGTATAGTGTTCAACTGGGGATCCATGCACCATCTTCAATGAAAAGCAAACTAGATAGTAGAAAATCTTGAAAAATGTTCCGGTTGAAGCCTTCGGCCTCCTATGACCACATGCCTGATAGATGAAAAACAAGGCAACTGTGGTTAAATGCCAGTAGGCAGTGGTGGAGCAGGGCAGGCAGGCCTTCAATAATTCCTGAGATTATATTTCGATATGTATTATATAGCTGTTTTATCTCATAACTTGATATAATGCTTCCCAATCAGTGTCAGCTGCCTACGGACATGTAAAACATCAATTTCTCAACGAGGAAAGATCAATCAACAAAATAGATGAAGAAATTAAGCTCCAAGCTCTCGCCGCTTCGACTTCCATGGAATAAAACACACTGCTAGATGATGATGATGATGATGATGATGATGATGATGATGATGATGATGATGATGATGATGATGATGAAGATGATGATGATGATGATGATGATGATGATGATGATTATGATGATGATTATGATGATTATGATGATGATTATGATGATGATGATGATGATGATGATGAAGATGATGATGATGATGATGAAGGCTAGCCCGTGGTTGGAGACCTCCTCGTGGTGGCAAACGGGCACGGAGAGACACTGCCCAATAAGTTGATAGTGATTCCTTTCGCAAAGATTCAGAATTGGGACAGATGTTGATGACCTGTGGCAAACTGTCCAACCAGGCCCCTTCAGTGACAGTCAGGCACAGCAGCTTCAGGCTGCAGTTCTGATAAGTAGCTGTTGGGGTAACAGAGTGGATTGAGTGTAGCCGACTCAATGACCTCTTCTAAACAATTTGAAGGCAGTACTGACCCCAGGGTCAGCCTAGGCCCCGTAAGGGGCGTACGGGAAAAGACAGAATCCCTAAAATTGAAACCCAATCCGGATTGAAACTTAATGGAGCAGAAACAATACCAGTGAAAAACAATTTGCCATGCACGTAGGAATTATCTCATACCTGAGTCTTCTGCCTTCTTTGACATTCTTTTATTTGCTAGAATGATCTTTATTACATGCTTTCAAGTTATAATTTTACTTCAATGTCTTGGTCGTATCTATAAGGGAGGCATAACCTGACAACCCCCGTTAAAGACCATTTTGAAAATGACAACTACCCCCGTCTACCAATCATTGGTAGCCATTTACGTCTATAGCTTGCTATCATTCAAAAAATTAGATTCCAGATTCCTTCATTAATTCGATATCATTATTAGCACCAATTGAAAGGCAGGAAGTTTATTCTGAAAAAACGCATTCCAGTTCGGACTATGGTTCAACTAGTAAAGAAACTTTTGTTTGCAGTCCGATCAAAAAATTTCTCTCTACTAAACCTATTTGACGGAAATTCCTTACATAAGCTACAATCCTCGCCAAAATTGTTGGAACACCTACTGCATTGTAACAGGATTTTGCTCCTTCTCCATCCCTCCCCCTGATACAATGTTGAAGTATGACGAGATTGTTCCGCTTTGACAGTTATTTTCGCTAATGACTGGTAGATGGTCACTTCCTACGTAAAAGTCAACATTGTTCATGGGGGGAGGGGGGAAGGGAAATAGGAACAGGGGAGTTATCCACTGGCAGTAAAACAGGAATAACGTTGTTCTCCTGGATGACTAAACCGTTCGTGTTCCAACTAATTTTGGCGAGGATTGTATGTTGTTCCGTTCCAAAACGCTAAGGGCACATTGTATCCACTCCCTATCACACTCACAAGGGCTCTCCAATGCTTTTGAAAGAATTTCCATTCTATCCATTGCTTTCCGTTTCAATATGTTATCGGCATTTTCTGCATCCCACACAGTACCGATGAAATCAACTAAAGTCTTCGTCGATCGTTCAATACAAAATTGGTACAAAGTTCCATTACCTCTCTTCCTTAAGACATTTGCGTGTTGCAATAGCTCTATTCTAGTTTTCAATTTCCTTTTTGTTATAATATCTGCTACATCTATTTTTGAGAGCTTTTTGCGATTTTTTCCTCTCTTTGCAACCCTGGCACTAGATGCAGCTTGAGTTCTTGGCTTCACAATTCTTTCTGGGTGCCCATAGCAGTACAAGACACTATCATCTTCCTTAATTACATACTGATAGGCACTATAATAACCTCCATGGCCAGAGAAGTTCACTGTGATGCCAACACAATTTTGCATATAGTGTCGTACCCGACTCCACCGTGTTGCTTTGTCTAACAAAATAGCCATATGGTAATGTGGTGCGCCATCCTTGTGGTGTTCCAAGCAACAGCACCACTGTTTAATTTCTGAACTGGTCTCACTTTTAAACGCAGAGATAACTGCATCGGCAAAGCCTTGCCTATCAAACACATCAGTATCTGCTTGGCTATACGTTATGAGGTATGCTTTTCTTTTAGTGTTTCTTTCCATCACCTCACTGTCGGCGCTACTATCTACAGTAGTATTCTCTTCGTTACATGCCATCGTGAGTTTACTGTGATTCGTATATCGAAAATCTGGCAGTTTAAAAGCAAGGGAAGGCTTTCTATCACACTGTGATAGAGTACTCATATGACCGCAAATTAAATTAGCACCGTGATGCTCCAAGTGGACATTAAACCATTCAGAAGGTTTAGTCAAACAATGGCATAGATCTTTTTCCACAAACTCCTTACATTCTACATATCCAACAAAAAGTAACATTAATGACTGTGTTAATTGAAATTCGGCTAGAGAGTATAAACATGTATGTCTCTTGGTTTAATAGGAACTTACTGGCTTTACGGTAACGCTTGTTACTTCCCCTCCAGAAGAACGGCATATGTACAACAACCCAGTTTTCATTCTATCTATGACGTCATAGGTATGAGAACGGTACTACATATCGAAGAAACACTTATAAATTCGTAATCTACGATGCTGGTTTACTATAGCTGAGTAGTACTACCGTACAAATTGCAATATATTGTTTCGTAACATGTTCAGACAATCCTCGCCAAAATTAGTTGGAACACGAACGGTTTAGTCATCCAGGAGAACAACGTTATTCCTGTTTTACTACCAATGGATAACTCTCCTCTTCCTATTTCTCTTCCCCCCTCCCCCCATGAACATCCTTGTGGTGTTCCAAGCAACAGCACCACTGTTTAATTTCTGAACTGGTCTCACTTTTAAACGCAGAGATAACTGCATCGGCAAAGCCTTGCCTATCAAACACATCAGTATCTGCTTGGCTATACGTTATGAGGTATGCTTTTCTTTTAGTGTTTCTTTCCATCACCTCACTGTCGGCGCTACTATCTACAGTAGTATTCTCTTCGTTACATGCCATCGTGAGTTTACTGTGATTCGTATATCGAAAATCTGGCAGTTTAAAAGCAAGGGAAGGCTTTCTATCACACTGTGATAGAGTACTCATATGACCGCAAATTAAATTAGCACCGTGATGCTCCAAGTGGACATTAAACCATTCAGAAGGTTTAGTCAAACAATGGCATAGATCTTTTTCCACAAACTCCTTACATTCTACATATCCAACAAAAAGTAACATTAATGACTGTGTTAATTGAAATTCGGCTAGAGAGTATAAACATGTATGTCTCTTGGTTTAATAGGAACTTACTGGCTTTACGGTAACGCTTGTTACTTCCCCTCCAGAAGAACGGCATATGTACAACAACCCAGTTTTCATTCTATCTATGACGTCATAGGTATGAGAACGGTACTACATATCGAAGAAACACTTATAAATTCGTAATCTACGATGCTGGTTTACTATAGCTGAGTAGTACTACCGTACAAATTGCAATATATTGTTTCGTAACATGTTCAGACAATCCTCGCCAAAATTAGTTGGAACACGAACGGTTTAGTCATCCAGGAGAACAACGTTATTCCTGTTTTACTACCAATGGATAACTCTCCTCTTCCTATTTCTCTTCCCCCCTCCCCCCATGAACATCCTTGTGGTGTTCCAAGCAACAGCACCACTGTTTAATTTCTGAACTGGTCTCACTTTTAAACGCAGAGATAACTGCATCGGCAAAGCCTTGCCTATCAAACACATCAGTATCTGCTTGGCTATACGTTATGAGGTATGCTTTTCTTTTAGTGTTTCTTTCCATCACCTCACTGTCGGCGCTACTATCTACAGTAGTATTCTCTTCGTTACATGCCATCGTGAGTTTACTGTGATTCGTATATCGAAAATCTGGCAGTTTAAAAGCAAGGGAAGGCTTTCTATCACACTGTGATAGAGTACTCATATGACCGCAAATTAAATTAGCACCGTGATGCTCCAAGTGGACATTAAACCATTCAGAAGGTTTAGTCAAACAATGGCATAGATCTTTTTCCACAAACTCCTTACATTCTACATATCCAACAAAAAGTAACATTAATGACTGTGTTAATTGAAATTCGGCTAGAGAGTATAAACATGTATGTCTCTTGGTTTAATAGGAACTTACTGGCTTTACGGTAACGCTTGTTACTTCCCCTCCAGAAGAACGGCATATGTACAACAACCCAGTTTTCATTCTATCTATGACGTCATAGGTATGAGAACGGTACTACATATCGAAGAAACACTTATAAATTCGTAATCTACGATGCTGGTTTACTATAGCTGAGTAGTACTACCGTACAAATTGCAATATATTGTTTCGTAACATGTTCAGACAATCCTCGCCAAAATTAGTTGGAACACGAACGGTTTAGTCATCCAGGAGAACAACGTTATTCCTGTTTTACTACCAATGGATAACTCTCCTCTTCCTATTTCTCTTCCCCCCTCCCCCCATGAACATCCTTGTGGTGTTCCAAGCAACAGCACCACTGTTTAATTTCTGAACTGGTCTCACTTTTAAACGCAGAGATAACTGCATCGGCAAAGCCTTGCCTATCAAACACATCAGTATCTGCTTGGCTATACGTTATGAGGTATGCTTTTCTTTTAGTGTTTCTTTCCATCACCTCACTGTCGGCGCTACTATCTACAGTAGTATTCTCTTCGTTACATGCCATCGTGAGTTTACTGTGATTCGTATATCGAAAATCTGGCAGTTTAAAAGCAAGGGAAGGCTTTCTATCACACTGTGATAGAGTACTCATATGACCGCAAATTAAATTAGCACCGTGATGCTCCAAGTGGACATTAAACCATTCAGAAGGTTTAGTCAAACAATGGCATAGATCTTTTTCCACAAACTCCTTACATTCTACATATCCAACAAAAAGTAACATTAATGACTGTGTTAATTGAAATTCGGCTAGAGAGTATAAACATGTATGTCTCTTGGTTTAATAGGAACTTACTGGCTTTACGGTAACGCTTGTTACTTCCCCTCCAGAAGAACGGCATATGTACAACAACCCAGTTTTCATTCTATCTATGACGTCATAGGTATGAGAACGGTACTACATATCGAAGAAACACTTATAAATTCGTAATCTACGATGCTGGTTTACTATAGCTGAGTAGTACTACCGTACAAATTGCAATATATTGTTTCGTAACATGTTCAGACAATCCTCGCCAAAATTAGTTGGAACACGAACGGTTTAGTCATCCAGGAGAACAACGTTATTCCTGTTTTACTACCAATGGATAACTCTCCTCTTCCTATTTCTCTTCCCCCCTCCCCCCATGAACAACTTTTACGTAGGAAGTGACCATCTACCAGTCATTAGCGAAAATAACTGTCAAAGCGGACCAATCTCGTCATACTTCAACATTGTATCAGGGGGAGGGATGGAGAAGGAGCAAAATCCTGTTACAATGCAGTAGGTGTTCCAACAATTTTGGCGAGGATTGTAGATCACGAAGAGTTTTCGTGCGCTGTGAAGGAGCTTTTGCAAAAGGGAAGAGGGAAAGGGAGGAATATTCTGCTGACCGGCCCAACCAACTGTGGAAAAACATTTTTGTTAAGTCCATTAACAAAGATCTTCAATGCTTTTCATAACCCAGCTACGGGGACTTTTGCATGGGTAGGAGTGGAGGACAAAGAAATAATATTTCTTAACGATTTCCGCTGGGAAAGAAGCATGATTACATGGGCTGACATGCTGTTACTTCTTGAGGGGGATGTCGTCCATTTCTCAGCTCCAAAGACGCATTATTCCCAAGACATCACATTAGACAATGACACACCAATCTTCTGTACCAGCAAGACCCCAATTATCTATGTAAAGAATGGGATAATCGATGACAGGGAGACCGAAATGATGCAAGTAAGGTGGCATCATTTCCAGTTGCGCCATCAATTGCGATTGCAGGACTGTAGAGACATCGCTGCATGCGCAAATTGCTTTGCAATGCTGATCATGTGATCACCATATCCTACGGTATCCACGGTGTCCACTTTATAGAACATGAGTGTTATAGTGAATATTTGATTAAGGCTGTCATTAATTGTTTTCTTATGTTCATTTATATCATAACTACTAAAGAAGGGTCATGTTCATTGGTTTCTGTGTTTGGTTCTTGTACGTAGTGATGAAATATTGTACAAAGTTTCAACGGTTACCACCTATAGTAAAAGAGCTTTTGAGTAGACTCTCATGTCTCTCTCTTATATTGTGGACACCGTTGAAGGCTTGGAAAATTGGTCCACGTTTCTCGTGTATACGCCTGTGACAGTGAAGCATGAGTGAAGCACTGGTTATTGAGTACTGAACTGACTGGGTTCATACCTGATAAATAGTAGCAGTGGTAAGAAAATTGCAAACAACCTGAGTATTTTATAGTGGTAACCGTTGTGGCAACCGTTCGAAATGTCATGCTGGTACGGAATTTATTTGCATCTCCCACCGCCAGAAGTTTCATCCATTACGCTGTCATCACTCCTAAGCTATACATTGTTGTACATAATAGTTTATAGCTGAGTAGAACCGTTATTCCTATACAATTCACCGACGGATTAAACGGTAGCATCATTGCAATAGTTCAAGTGATATGCAATAGAAGGAGAAGGGTAGGGTAAACACGAAGAAAATAGTTGTCTGGAATAAGGACTACTCCTTGAGTACCTTCACACACTTTTAGTAACATAATAATATGTTATAGAGAACTCGCACTATTGTCACAATTGCAGTAGATGAAAGCAAACTAACTAATTAACGATTAGAATATCAATATTTGGTTCTATGCCCATCTGTTTCGATAATACGCCTGAGTCGCCTGGGCATAGTCGATATCGTCCGCTTTATAACGTCTTTATCAAATGACAGGAGTGTTGTGATAACTCGTTCACTAAATTCTGTGTATGATTCTTTAGTGATCTTTTTGTTCAAGGCTTGCTGCTGTAGCTCACGTTTGACGTTATGGAACACATTTTCTATCGGGTTCAAATCTGGTGATCTTGCAGGAATTTTCAGACAAGTGGCACCAATCTCTTTCAGTGCTCCCCTTGCTACTACACTATTTTGGCATGGATCATTGTCCATCAGAATCATCTTAGCCATTCTACCCCTTCTTGACTGCACACGTGCATCAATAAAAGCGCGCGGTAACCTGCGTCTTATAAAGTCAGCAAAGAAGTTGCCCCTCATCTTCTCATATTGTTCAGCAAGTACAATGCCCCCATTATATGAAATGGCTACAAGGACATGAACTCTCCTACCTCCTGCAAGAGCCTTTGACCCGGTTGTTGTGTATTCCAGACCTTCACTTGCCTTACGATATACTCTGCCTTTTGGATATGAAGCCTGGTTAAAGGGGTTGTGCTTGTGAATAAATGACACTGCGTCGAGATATAGGGCTATGTCTCTCGTCCAAAATGTATCTTCATGCTCTTTCAAGGCCTTTATTGCAAACACCTTACGGTTTTTCATGTCTTTCTTTGATAATAGGCCCTTCTTTCTTGGCTGCAATTTTTTATACCCAGCGTCATTTAATATGCGGATATACGTTCTATAGCTTCCTTTCCTTATTCCAGCTTCGTTCATGATCTCTTTTACTGTTGGATTTTTTCCATTATTACGCATACTCTTGAATGTCCTTAGAAAGTGCGAAACATCACGAGTTGACAGAATCTTCGGCCGTCCGCGAGTGTCTATTGTTCTTTTGCCCTTTTTCTTGTCTTCTAAAGTGACTCCTTCCTTGCAGCATCGATACACAGATGATGGTGAAATATTCAACAATGCTGCCGTTTTTCTGTAACTTTTTCCTTCCTCTAAAACCATGACATATGCAAGAGCTCGCGTTTTCGCACAGATCTTTCTCTTGAACGTCATTGTGACAAAGTCTGTATGAAATGCGCTGTTTGTCTCAACTCTCAACTCGTTATATGTATATGCTTGGATAACTCAACTATCACCTTCTGTAGGTATGATCCATAGTGATGAGCTCCTTATTTCACGACTAATGTCGCATTGTTTATAAGACAAAGGCAAACACTTTAGTCGCCTCGCTCTACCTTATACTTCTAAAGCCGTTCTAAAGCCAATACTTCATTCTACACTATTTAAGTTTATTTACATATCAGGCGATACAAAAGTTATACAGAATAGATTTGAAATGTACGTAAAGCCGAAGGCAAAAGTCGGTCCATAATAGCATGTACTCTATGAATGCAACTGATGTGAAATTGCCTTTGTCTTTGTTTAGTTTCCAGTCATTTGTGCCTGACTACTATGAGTAAAGATGCTTATTTTCGTTAAGATAGGAGTGTATCTGGTCAAAAAATTGTTTTGCGAATAGACGATCAACAACAGGTCAGACCGAGATGGGTCAGTACTTAGACTGACCATCAGCTGGACCACTTTTATTAAGAGGAGCAACCCTTGCAATTTTCCCACTGTTAGGAAATAATGCCTGCTACATAGACAGTTCGAGTATTTGACTCAAATGACTAGCGACAATCGGCATACCAGTTTTAAGATAATAGCTGGAAATCAGATCAAGGCCAAAGCTCTTTGAGGTCTTAACCTTTTTCATAACTTTGACAAGTTGTCAGGGTAATATTGGAGTAAATGAAAATAATGCATTTTCCGAGTTATAATTTGCTAGACGTCTACCACATGCTTAAGTCATTTTTACTCAAATTTTGACGAATTACGAAAGTGATTAAGGAGACAACTGGGAGACATGTCCCCCTAGCTCCCCTGTCACGCCACCATTGTAATGTTATAGAAACTCGAATATTCTTGCAAAGATGGCCTCAACAAAGTTATAGTACTGAAATCATGAAAACCTAAGAAAGATTCAATACTGTCCGAAAGCAACTATCTTTAAAAAAATTGTACGAGTATTTGTAAAGAACTTAACTCAAACCCTAGCTCTCTAAAACCCTTAAATTTTGGACTTTTTTGGCCACTTTGTTGTTGGAACAAAAGTTCGTTAATGATACCTTAATTTCAACTGTGCGCTCAGTAGATTGGAAACAGAACAGTTGTTGTTCTTCAGTTTGTTAGTAAATTGTTACTAACAAATACTTGCTACTTGGATGAAACACAGACATCTTACGAATTTGTGTGCAATACATGGAACCGACGTCTTGCTTCTTAATTGCTTGCAGTGGTGAAAATATACGATAGTGAAAGTTCCTTAAGGTTTCGCCTTTAGTGATGAAATGTCCTTAAGTGTTTTTGGCCGGCTACATACAGGATTCATTATGAAAAAGTTCCGTACAAATATAAACGTGTACTTTAATATTCACACCAAGAATCATGATCAGTAATCCTGACTTTTTCGAAAAGAATTTTTGAAAGATTACGAAACCTTTGAGGCCTATTATAATGTGGTTAATACATATCATGGGCCTCAAAATCACAGCTTCGAATTTCTGTTAAAATCCACATTAATATATCCTTGAGCGTTATGCATTAATTCATGTTCCGCACCACTGCCAAATGAGTTCACCAATTTGCTTAAATACCATTGAACGGCTTTCAATCAACATTTATCTGTTCAGTTAATTACATTTTTGCGGTAATGCTAACCAATGAATAATTTAACTGACAAAATCTTGTTGCCAACTTTATTCCTTATGAATTCGCATTTCCCCGACGGAATAACTAAATGGTTTATAGGTTACTGTTTATTCATTCCAACATGTCTTACGTAATTAGGCCTTTTACATTGCATATGAAAGTGTATCGTAGTTAGATTATGCTAGTAAGTGTCTCAAAAGGTTGGGTCACTCTCTTGCTCTAAGGGAGCTTTCAAAAAGCATAAGCTACGTTTATTTTTCTTTATTGAACATTACGTTACCAAGCTAGTTTTCTGTTTCTTTTCTTGCTTATTTATTTCTTTGCTGTTTGCCAAACAATTAAAATTTTAAGTATCGTCCAAAATGGAGAACAGAGAACTTTATGTCTCTTCCCAGTAATGCTGTGAAAGAGTATGGAGTAGACCGTGGTGGACGGTGTTCAAAGGGGTCACGACAACATTTTAGGGGAAAATGTTTGCCTGGCAAATTTTTTCATACTATTTTGTTGGACGATTAAAATGTCATTTAGAATATTTAAACTTATTCAGGAAATGTCAATCTTCAGTTTCTTTTCAATTTCAATGCTCTAATAATTTTCTGTCATTGTGGTATCTTGCAACACTTTTACTTGCTTTCACATCAGGCCCGTAGCCAGCTTGAATTCACAATGGGGGCACAGCCAATATATATAATACATATATCTATATAATTCATGTTTTTAGGAGAGGCACAGAGTCAAATGTCAAAAAGTCCAGGGGGCCTTGCCCTTCCCAGGCCCCCCTTAGCTACGAGCCTGTTTCACATATATTCCAGCTCAGAGCTTTTTTGCTTCTTTATTGGGCTACATTGACTTGTAGTGTGAATTTCTGAAACCCCTTCCATGTGTAATTATTCCAAATTTAATTACTCTTCCTTTACAGTGATATCAAATAGGATCAGAGAAGCATAATTCTCAATTTTATATCTAATGCACTCTTTATTCATGGTTTTTACAACTAGAGCTCAAAGGAGATATTTTTTTAATTTTCCTTTCTCACTTCATTAAGGGCTATTATAAAACAGCTCTAAGACTATACCTTTTTGAGGGTCAGAAGCGTTTCAAAAGTGCAAAACCTACCAATTATTTTGTTTAAGCACTACTTCTTATCTAACCCTCAATTTCAAGTCATTCTAAAAGATTTCATGGCGTATCATCCAACATCATAAATGATTGGAATGTCTACTAAACTTAAGATAGTTTGAAACGAATCAATCAATTAGATATAGGAGGCCTCGTTGTTACTGAGGGGTCTCGGCACGAGTTATTGATGACAAGTTCTAGACAATAATGTTTTTATTGCAGTAATTTCACACAATGAAAGAAGCTGATAATTATCAATGATTGTTTGAAATCTTTCTGTTATCTTTTAGTTTTGAAATAGGTTTATTCAAAGTCTTTTTAGAATTTTTCACCTGTAATTCGTATCCAGGTTCTGCCTTGACAACAAGACCGCGGACATCGAATTGGCATATTGCAGGCATGTCCCCACAGGACATTTTAAGACATAGATGACACCACTTTGAAAATCATTAAAATGCACATAATGTCACTTGACATGCAATTAGTGGCCGTGTAATTATTTGTGCATTCATGTAGCATTTTGTCGATTAATAGTATAGAAGGCCGTCATGCACAATAGAATCCCCTGGTCCCACACGGAACCTGCTTTCAATCTTGTAGGGACCTTCAATCTTTGTGATATATTCAGTATAAGCCCGTTGCATTAAATATTTGTACTAAAACCAATGTTTACAGTCTGTTGTAACGGATGGCCGGCACCAGACATTTCACCTTTCTACTCAGGGGTATTGGGAACTAACTAGTGGAAAGCCAGCACTTCTTTGTATCTAATATAACTCCTTAAAATGGATGTTCAATGTAACCTTTGGCTACGTTCAGATTTTCCTTCTGTTTATCATAGCAAATCATCCGTACTATACGCCTTTTTTCTTGTCTCTGTTAATCGAGATCATCATGCAATATGACCAAACAGCTTTGCGTTTGTTTTGCGAATCATGATAGGCAGAAGAAGCTTCTTCTTAAGAAAGCATTATATGCTGAAACATAGAGAAGGCCCTAGTTACGTTGAGGGACTCACGGTGGAATGACCTTAAGATTCCACCACTATTCTTTTGTGCCTGGATGGCGCAATTGATTAGCACAGGAGTCTTCTGATCTAAACATCGTGAGTTCGAATCCGTACTGGGGCCAAAATAAATTTTCCAACTGTAGTATCCCACTCATGACTTGGTATATATATATATATATATATATATATATATATATATATATATATATATATATATATATATATATATATATATATATATATATATATATATATATATATATATATATATATATATATATATATATATATGCACTCTGGGCTCAGAAGTAATGCACAGGTTGAATACGTGCATATTCAATTCGCTCTATTGGACTTGCAATCATTCCTTGTTAATAAAATAGCAACGTTTCACTGCAGAAATCAATCAACAGTGAAACAGCTGAAAACAAACAGCCCGGCTCTCCTTCAATCATAGGGCTAAATAGACGTATTATTCGTCATATCATGTGTACCCGCGTCTTGCTATATATTTCGAACACCTTTCGATCGTTATCCGACATTTCATAATCTGACGAGTGTCGGACGAAAAAGGCTTTCAGTATGCTAAAAGTATGTATCCACTTTTTGATGCTGTAGTGAAAATCAAAAGCTTCAATATTCTTCCTTACGCCAATATAGCGGGAGTTCAAATCTACTTTCATTTTATCACTTTGCATGCAATGTTCCCAGGCTTTCCTCAATGGGCCATAGTTGTCGATGATTTGTTTAAAACAATCTGCGCGGACTACCCAACGTGTTTCTGACAACTTCAAAATACCATAGCGGCCTGTAAATTTACTCTCGTCTTCGTACTCTTTTTGTTCCTTTATGTTGCCAAGAGGGTTTTCTCACTTGGACGAGTATTTTATCAAAATATTCATTTCTCCAGCGTAACTCATAGTGTTTCTCAACATTGTTTTGTTGTTGTTAAAGTCTTAAACAGATAGTGATAGTGAATGTGCATGACAATGGGTATCATGAGCTCTTGGTTGAATAGCTAAAACTCTTACTGCAACACCAGAAGATTTTCTTACCATTTTACTTGCTCCATCATAGCAGTAACTACGGCATTTATCCAGACTAAGTTGATATCTTATCTGTACGTCTTTAATTACAGTAGTAATAGTATCACTTGCTATGTTAGGAATTCCATAAAGTCCCAGGAACTTTTCAAACATACCTAAGTTGTCGTTGACCCAGCGAAAGCAAAAAGATAGCTGCTCTTTGCTTGAAATATCCGTGTATTCGTCACACATTATTGAGTAGAAGTTAACTCCAACCGACTCTAGGAGTTTACGCATAACTTGATTTGACATTAAAGTTAAGATTTCATTTTGTATCTTATGACTTGTAAGCTTTCTCTCTTTCTTTGATTGTCAATCCTTGAGCTCAGGATATGATTTTGATCTCGCCTGTAATAGCTGATTGAAATTAAATTCTTCATCATCATCTCCGAGCATGGCCAATCGTTGTCGTTCTATAATATTCGAAAGATTCAAGAATAATCATAAAGCAACGACAATTAATATCTCTGGTCTTCTTTTAATTTTCATCTATCATATCTGCGACACCACCACATTGTGGAAAGAGGATTTCAAAAATGTCACTGCAGTCTTGTGGAATTTGGATTGCTGGTGTTTTTCAAATTTCTCTGTCGCCTTACTCCAGTTTTTGAATCATGTTTTCAGGAAAATTTCCTCTTTACATCGTTTTACAAATTCATTTGACTTCGCATTTTGCCTTTACATACCTGACATGTCACCGAATCGCTTTGAATTTCGTAATCCAATAGATATTTTCCAAATGATGTTGAAAAGACCTCTTCTGCTTTTTGTGCATGATTTCTGGAAATTTGAAACTTTTATCTGATTGAGAAACATTTCCAATGATGGAGATTTGAGCAGAAGTTGAGTTCACTGTAGAAATCGAATGCACCTCATTTTCACCCGCTGCCCCTTCATTTCTGGTGTTTTCACCTGCATTCGAACTATGATCATTCACGGTTTTACGAAGTGGCATTCGAACTATGATCATTCACAGCTTTACGACGTGCTTTACGAAGTTCATTTTTGTACCTTGTTCCATATGATTATACAAATGAACTTACTGTCGCATTTTTTGAAATTGCCACGAGGTGAATCACAAAATATTGCAAAATCCGAACGCTGCTCTTACCGGTTAGCTTCAAAAAGCCATTACATCCTTTGACTTTTTCAATTTACTTGGTGTGGTATACTATTTTTGCATTTTCTACCGAATTTGCCTCGCTGCAATTCGGCCCCTTATATGTTTACTTTTTACCACCTGACTACTTCCAGTATGCATTCAGGTCAGGTCCGAAACCAGAGTGATTTTGTAAGGGGGTATTGTTAGTTTGAGCATAGCGAGTATCAGTCAGCTGGGTGGCTTGGTAGCCCCCGAGGTGTCCAAAATTGCATTGAGTTGCATGATTTGTGGGTGAAGTCTGACAAATAATGCAAAATGATGAAAAAGTAGGCCAAGGTACTTCTGCTCGCCACCGGTTCTAGCCAAAACTTTTCTTGAAAACATGGCTCACCATTCGCAAGAAGTGTTTACTATGTTAAGGACAATTTCGAACTTGATCACTTTAATAAACTTGCAAAGCTTTAGCTTGATCTGTCCTTAAGTATTCCTGACCTTAGTTTTCCTTTAAACAATTTGTCTTTTCAAAATTGTAGGGTGGCAAAAATGTGGGAGACTGAAGCCCCCCAGCCCCCCTCCCAGTGGCGCCGTGCTTGCTTTTTAGTTTCTTTTTGAGATTTACTATCATGATTTAAAGATAGGTGGCCTTCCGTATTCTTGTTCTATTTAATTACTAGTTTCTAAAAGAGATTAACGTCACTAAGTAAAGTTTATATATATGTTTTCAATCTAGCAAACCTGAGCTTCTAGGAAACCTTGCATACAAATCTCTCCCTTGTCTTGATTAATGTTTTAGAGCCACCATCTGTTGGTTTCAAACAGATAAAACCAACTGCATATTAAAGTTTTATACTATAGTCCAAGAATTTCCACAAATCTTGGATATTACATACTGTTTTTGCTCAATAGTTTAACAGCAAGTTGTCATTTATCTATCAATCATTTGATTTACGTACATGTCTTAGAGAAAACTTTGACAAGTAAAAGAAATGAAAGCCTAGAATTTTATGCCTCGTATATCATGTAAACATTCCAACAAATACTGTTCCTTTGAAAAAATAGCACTCTCTGGTTTTCAGATTGGAGCTGAGGTTATGGTAAACATGTGAAAAGCTTCCTTCACTGGAGTCCATATTGGATCAGCCTGTGCAATACTTTTTGAACCCAAAGTATATATATATACATACATACATATATACAAGTCAAAAGTGGGCTGCCATAATTTGTACTAAATTGTGTTCGTGTCCCAGGAGGAATCGAATCCATGGAAACACAAAAGTATCATTACCAGGAGCCCTGCACTATTCCGTTATATAAATATGCTAATCCGCTATATAAATATATTTGTAAATATATATATATATATATATATATATATATATATATATATATATATATATATATATATATATATATATATATATATATATATATATATATATATATATATATATATATATATATATATATATATATATATATATATATATATATATATATATATATATGTATATGTATGTATGTATGTTGAAATGCAAAAATATACTACTGTCTTCTGAAGGTAACATTTTGATTTATTACCTTCATCAGTACTCAATGAGTACAGATGAAGATAATACATTGAAACATTTACTACAGAAGACATAGGAATATGTATGGATACATAAACGCTTTTACGAAAATTTATAGGAATTAGAGGGTCAAAACGTCAAAGTCTCAAAAAAATTCAAGAGAATCACGAGGCTCGATACCTTCATTCAACCGTAACACACCTACTTTAAAATACCGACGCTTGTAGAATGAAATGGATCTTGGAAAGCTTGTTGGTTTAGTTTCTATTGATTTCAAAAGCGCATTTGATACCGTTGACCATATTATACTTTACAATAAGCTTAAGTACTATGGTGCTAAAATACAAGCACTTGTATTGTTTCAACCATACTTGTGGAATCGAAAGCAACTTTGTTGAGTTAATGGCATCGATTTAATAACTAAGTGAATGCCGCGCCGCAAGAGTCATGCCTTGACCCATTTCTTTTTCTTGTTTGTGTTAGTGATCTGCCAGAAGCTGCTCAAAATTTGCACATCTCCGTGTAAGCTGATGATACGGTCTGTGCTTAACATGTAGTCACCTTGCCTCCTGGTAGAAAACTCTACTTATTCCTTGCGAAAACATGCTCCTTATTGCTTCAGCAAGGGAAAGCAGACCACACTCAGTAGCCGAAATGAGAAAATGTATCTTCAAATTTGTGGAAATGAAATTGAAGTATCAGAAGAAACAAACTGCTAAGGTGTATAGATTGAAAATTTTCTAAACTAGACAAACCATATCAAGACGGGCTATCCTACCTAAATTATCTAAAGCTATCGTCTTTTAAAAGTTTTCTACATCATATTTATCACAAAGTACACTGAAAGCTCTTTATAAAGGCATTGTGGAGCGGTACTTTGGATATTGTTGCGCTGTTTGGGGCTCTGGCAGTCTTACCTGGCTGAATTGCAGAGCCTTCAAAAATAGAGCAGCTAGAATTGAGACCAATAGCAGCTTCAACGTCCCAAGTAGGCCTCTTACTGAAACGCTGGGTAGGTGGACCATTCAAGATATGATATCGAATGAATATATACTAATGTTCTTCAATTCCTTCCATCAACTCGTAGTACAATACCTATCTGAATTCTTTACCCGCGACTCAAATTGTGCCTCATTTAGCTTGAGCAACACTGAGACTGATCTAGGACTACCCAAGAGAAAATCAAGCAATGGGCAAAAGAGTTTTCTTATCGAGAAGTACAACTATTTATAAAACAGCCTTCCAGATGGTAGCAAGTAGGCAGTCTATTACAGTTCCAAAAATTGACTTTGAAATACTCTTTGGGTTCAAAAGTATTGCACAGGTTGATCCAATATGGCGTCTGATGAAGGAAGCTTTTCACAGGTTTACCAAAACAACAGCTCCTATGTGAGAGCCAGAGGGCCCTGTGGTCACTCTTTCGTAGAAAGTTATATTCCACAAAAAAACTGACTTAAACTACTGAAGTTTGGTAAAAGCGTATGAATGAGTTTATTTGTCGCTATCTGAGTAACATAGGTGTATAACTGTATTTAAAGAAGGAATTTCCCAAGAATCTATAGGGCTTGATACCAAGGGTTGCCCCGGCACTAAGCCACAAGCCCCCTATTCCTCCAGCAGGCCTTTGCTCCGCACCCTTTTAGCGCTGGCTGCATCCATGGATTTGACAAGCTTCCACTACAGCATGTTTATTGCTAAATCTTATGGGCATCACTAACGACAATGTTCTACGGTTTGCTTTCGTTTTCAGTGCAATTTCTTTTAAGATGCATAATTTTAGCTTTAATTAATTTATTTCAAAATGGGACTTGCAGGGGCAATGGCCGAGAAATTGCCTTCGATTTCAATCCAGTACGTGAAATTCAAGCTCAGAGCTTGGGGGCACGGGCATTAGTGTAGAGAAAACTTAATAACCAGTGGACTCTCGTCCAGAAGTAGTCAGCAGGGTGTCATCTACGATGAATTATGAAATGTGAGTGCATGGCTAAGGCTGGTGGCAGGATAATATCTCATGGTGTCTCAGGCTTCATATTCCTAAGTTGCATTTTATGCTATATAGAACGTTTTTGTAGTCGCAACATATATTGCTCATTACGACTAAAGATAACAGCCACACTACGTGTTAGTATGTTTCCAGTGGAACCTATAAAAGCAGACAAACATTGTGGAGTCCAGATTGGGATCGATTAATCTTTGCATTGAAGAGACTACGAAAAGGGGTCTGAGGGAAAGAGAAACTCTACGATTGGTCCATAGGAAGACTTTTTAAATTTTGTGTGTCCAGAAGTGCTATATTAACAATTATTCGAAACAATTTACACTTGAATGTAAGAACACAATATCATAAGGTGGAATATGACATTGTCAGATATAATCTATCATGGATATAATTAACATCTAACACAGCACAAATGGTAAGAAAATATATATTCTTTACTATGGTATGACTAGAGAGCTCGATGGCTAACAGATAGATCCCCTCAAAAGTACAGAAAACATAACTAGAGACCGGACACAGCCCTGCAGTTCCACGCCACTGGACACATGTGTTGCTTGTTTGACTAAAAGATTTCTGCTCCTCTTTGCCTATCCACTACTTGATGAAAGTATGTTTTTGCTTTAAAGTTGCAGAAACAAATAGTAAATTTGACGCAAGATAGCCAGTAGCAGGGACAAGCACGTTGTTGTCGCGGAGGGTGGGGACTGAGGGGCTTCAGCCCCCGTTTTTTGCCAAACAGTGATTTTTAGCCTTTATCGGGCAATAATATTTTGCTGCCTTACACTATTTGGTGGCCCGGTACCTGAGCGAATACTTTAGTGACAATCCATTTGAATGCTTTTACTATTGATTGCTTCGTTGAAAGGGGATATTTTTAATTTTGGAATTTGGCTAGGCCTTGCTTCCCCAACCTTGTCAGAGCTAGCTTTGTTGCTGGTGTAAATGTCTGATATTGATTTGGTAGAAAGCCAGTGTAAGATCCTGGACAAATGAACTGAACATCTCACTGAACATGATCCTGGACAAATGAACTGAACATCTCACTGAACATGATGCTGGATTATATTCACAAAGTTCAGCAACAAATGGCCAAATGAACTGAGTAAACAACTAAATATTTTGCAGAAACATTTTCATGAAAGATTATTACAACATCGAATTCGTCATAGTATCTTGTTCCGATGGTTGAAATATCAGTAAAAGCGTTACTATGGAGGTATTGAAGAAATGGAAAGTGATAGCAGTCCTAGTTATTTCACACATTGTGTCTAGAGCCATTTTTACCCTTGCAACAGGACCCCGGGGCACAATGGGTCAAAGACAGGGTTATTTTGTGTTATATCCTCTGTAAAAAGCTGAGAGATATATTCTAAAGCAAACTATGGAGTCATACTATTTCTTGGTAAAATACTAGAGTTTTTTCAGCCCAACTTAAAAAAATAGAGCATTTAATCATCCTGTTTACCAATGCTTTTGAGCTTACACTTTAAAAAAAATCAATGGGTCACCTTCTAAGGCCAAGACAAGAAAGCTTAAAATGCTAAAAGTGGTTGAAGCAATGCATTGTTTTCAATCAAGTGCAAATTGCTTTTTTCACAATTTCGTTTCATAATGTAGCTTCCTCTTAATAACTTTTGAATAGCATTTTTTTTGCTTACTGGGTCAGCAATCGCAACCTGTTTCAGCGCAGTTATAGATCCTCTATGATGCATCTCTAGCATCCGACAAACAATTTTTAGAATATACTTCATGCTAAAGATCGAAGCATTAGTCTTGTGTCTACACACTAGTTGTTGTCGCACTTGCTGTTGTCAATACCTTTGGTGTTCTCATGCTAAGTCGCTGTCTCCATTACTGTTCAAAATTTACCATCCAATCCTCTGCTAGCTGTGTTGTTTCTTCCAATTTTCTTAAGGAAAGACCAAACTTACGGCCATCCTCTTTTTGCAAGTTTTCAAGAGCAAAAGCTATTATTTTCTCTTCAGATTCATTTGACCTTTGTCTTGCACTTGTTTATGCCAGAGAACTGAGTATACTTGTGAGCATATTTTGTTCATCTAGCTTGTATGACTCCAGTCAAACATTGACTGAACAAGGTAACCAAACGAACTGGATTTGTTCACTGACTTGCTGTTAATTTTCATGCAAGTATGTCTCTAAGTAGCTTTTGCCTCGCGCTTGCAATTGGTAAAGATTGTACACGACCAACTAATGGACTTTCTAAAGGGAAAAAACAGGCTTTGCTTGAACCAATTTGCGTTCCAAAAGCTGCACAGCACAATGACATGTCTATTTAACCCTATGTGCCTATGGTTCAAGTATTCTGGTCAGTGGAAAATAAACTTGAATACATTCCTTGACCTCCAAAAGCATTCGATACCGTTGACCATAAAATCCTATTGCCGAAGTTACAAGAGTATGGTGCTGAGGGTACTTCCCACAGCTGGTTCACTTCTTACCTGATGAATAGGCAGCAGTTCTGTTATTTTGACGGATCCACTTCCAGCAAAAGCAGCATTGGATGTGGTATTCCACAGGGCTCGCGTTTGGGACCCTTACTCTTCATAATTTTGATTTCTGAGAATTGTCTGAAAAGTACGACCACAAATATGTATGCTGATGATACATGTGTGAATATTGCGTCAGAAAACCTGAATACCAGCAAAAGAGAAGGGAGCAACATCGATGAAAGCCTTAATTGGAAAGAGCAGTACAAAATTATCAAAAATAAGCTGAAAAGGGGCTTGAGCTCCTTAAGAAAGCTGAAAAACATCCTTCCACAAAGGAAACTTGATCACGTTTACAAAGTTCTCTTTGAAAATCATTTTTGCTATGACAACATTGTTTGGAGTGCTCTCTCCAACACCAAACTATCCCAACTGCAACGATTACAGACAAGGGCAAAGAAGCTAATAGCGAATGCACAGTAAAAGGACGGGTGGACCTGCAAATATCTCACTGTAAAGTCTTTGATCTCCTTTGATCAAGGAGTCATTACATATAGAATCTTACAAGAACTCTGTCCTGAAAGTCTTTGCTATAAGTTCTCTGAGAGGTCCATGATTTCAGAGTATAAGACCAGAAATCGTGGAGACCTGCAAATTCCCAAAGTTAGGTTAGAAAATGCAAAGCGAAGTTTCAACTTCTCTGGTGTCAAAAACTGGAATTATATCCCTAACAACATTCGAGAAAAAGAATCCATCGCAAGTTTTAGAACAGGTTTTAGAGAGTGTCTTTTGAGCCTTTCATTGGACCCAATCACAACCTCTTGGTAGAGCAGCAATTCATACTATTATTGTTTTTATTTTTTACAAATACTGTTAATAGGTTGTTTATTTGTTGCTGAAAGGTATCTCGTGTATAAATATTGATAAAATAACTTAAAAAACTGAAAGCTGTATATCTGTCGCTCACTTAAGAACGTATGGGCGATTTACTTCCCTTTAATGCCCTTTTCGGAAGGAGTGAGTGCAGAAAAATTGCGGTAAAAAGTCAGTAACGAAGCTAGCTCTGAAAAGGTGGGAGGGATGCCACAGTAATAGGAGAGATCAAGATCAGGGGGTGAAGCTTTGGTGAAGTAAATTTTTGGGACTATATCCATTAGAATCTAGAAAAATGCCCTTTCTAAAGTTAGAGGTACGCCCATTCTAAAATGAAACAGTTGAGTTCCATTTATATGCGAGTGAAAAGCTTCATTATTCTAGCTATTTTTCCTCACACTGTCTATTTTCTAAGTTTTTAGGGAAAACATATTTTCAACTTAAAAATTTATTGCAGTGCAAAGAGGGTCCAACTCACCTAGCTGGGCGAGCAATGCTCCAGTGTCCCTCTAACTTTGGGTCTATGAAAAGGTTTAATCAGCAAAATTTCATACTTGTTACAGCGTGACATCTGTCAAAATCGCAATGCAAATATGGCCATCATAGCAGTTCCTTGTAGGAGAAATTATTGCAAGGCACCTATTGTTAAGGTCTAGATCCAATACTTTCAACATATGGAAAGCAAAAGAAAATTCTTGCTTCTGCCTACACGCCATGTTGACTTTTTAAATTAGTCACAATGCGACCAAATTTTCCATAAGAATTTTGATAATCAACAAAGTTCAAGAGTTCAGCTTCGTGGACCATATTTAGTCTGTTGAATGCTGTTATCATAAGCTTCAAGGAATAGTTATTTAAGATTATTAAAGCAAATCTGAATGTGCTTAGTCAGTCTTGGAAGAAAGTGACTTTGCAAACATGGGAAATTGTCACAGCGTAATGTAATGGCGTGACCAGTAGGAATTTGTACTAAGAAAAATCGACATGAAGTTAGATGAAGAATACGTATGATGAAAAAACACAACACTGGAATATAAATGTTTTAATCTTGCTTGAACCTGTACATGCCTTTACATATAACTAGATAAGACATAATACTGGGCACAGCTTAATAGTAAGAATACAATACAATGCCTTTAAGCTATACAATGCCCTTTTAAGCCATCTGACCCTCATCTGCTGAGCCGATCTTGACTTTCCATTTACCTACAGCAATAGCATGCGGAGGATCCATTCACTGCAGGACCGCGGAGCGAATATGCGATTGGTGAAGCTACCGAAACTCGCAAAGCAAGCAAACAAGAGTGGAAAAAGGACGCATTTCTAAGAGGTCCGGGGGGTATACTTCCCGGGGAAATTTTAGAATTTAGCTCCTATTTAATTACCATTAACACGTTTATTTCTATTTATTCTCATGAAAGTTGGTGAACTTTTCGTTAAAATGTTGGCAATTTGGAAGGCCGTTTAGGGGTTCCAGTGAACAGTGAATCATGCAAAATATATCCAGGGAACAAGGGGATATGACCAAAATTAAAAAAAGGAACAAGGGAACGTCGACTTGACTAGGGATCTGGAACAGTCCAAATGAAAGTTGAGTTGAAGTCCAATCACAGCTTATGTTTCTCCATAAGTGAAACAGACCTGTATGCTTCTTATTGCATACTTCCCATGATGCAGTATTTCAGCAATTACAAAACGTGTGAAAAACTTAAACAATGATATGCTGGAGTGCAAAAGCATTATCAAATTATACTTCAAAATTCTAGTCTCTCTACCAAAGATAACTCTTGTGCACTATCTGGAAACTTTGTCACTGCTAAAAACTGCTTTGCAGTCAAAAGATTTTTCTGGAAACAGTAATACTTAACGAGTTTCGCTCTCAATCACCAAAATAGGTTAGCCTGAGTTGCTTCGCATTTGACTAATCTTGAGAAGGGATGCTCTGTTACTCTGTATCACACCCAAAATTGGTCCCGAATTTGCTTTGACCTTGTTGAACTCCTTCCCAGAGCTACAGTACCACGCAGTGGAGAAGCCATGGGTTCGCTTAAGCGGGTAAATATCACTCCCTGCTCCCCAAATAGTTTGAAACTGTGATAGGTTAGAGTTGTTGAGGTGCATCTCTGTGCTCAAACAGGGCGTTTCCCTATCATTGAAAGGGTGTATTTCCAAATTTTTTCCTAGGGACACTGCCCCCAGACCCCCATTCTTCTATCTAAATGGTTGCATGATTAAAAACCAGACAAAAATATTCTCTTCATCAACATTTTGACGGACTTTCCTTCTTCTCGTGGTGCTACATGATGTTGTATAAATTCGCTTGCATTAGGGAAACGGTATATGTCCTATCAGTTGATGGGCAACAGCCATTTTGTACTTCTTTAAATCTGACAAGTGTTCTAAAATTTTATGTTCATTATTTTAGACTTTAATGAAATATACGCCCTAGCATTCCTATGCTTTCCCTGTCTTTCTGCTAAACCAGGCCCCAAATTCCACAAATGGCGAAAACTCAATTGTTAAATCTGTAAATAGGTACCCCTAGAAATTCCCTGTACTAAGAGTAATTGCTACATATTTATGAATAGCTTGGCTTGTATCTTATTATGTTAAAACTATGGTCCTCTGCTAAAACGCCAAATGTGGATAAATAAACTATTGACCATCAATCTAACAATGCTTACAGAACTCCAGTGAAAATGAGGATTCTCTCAATGGGACAGGAGAACAAGCCCAAAGTTAACAGGGAACATGACAACATGCACCCCCTCCCTCATTGACCCTCATTTGTACAGAAACGAACTTCAAAACGTTACTGGGAGTGCGGTATGACACTCAATGATAGAGAACAAAAGTCTAATATTAAGCTAGTTCTGAAATTTCTTTCCTTACAGTTTCAGCAATACGCTGCAAAAACTACATTTCATTCTCAATCGTCAACTGGTAGATCAAACTGACCAACCGACTCAGCAGATCAAAATGGGACACCTTTTCATAACTTAATAAATTTCATTACATGTTTTTATAAGAAACAGGTTTATAAGAAACATAGTACTAGACAGCCTAAAATTTACGAAGTTTTTAGAATTACCAGGAAAGCGTTGAGAAACGTTAGAAATTTCTTTGCCAGCTTTCACAGTTTGGGAAACCTCTTTTCTCCTCCACGCAGCTAAATTGCTTCCACTACAGTATGTTGTATGCAGCTTAACAGCCAATAAGCCTTTATGGACATTACAAAGAAAATCTTTTCTGTGTTTACATGTGTTATCACTGCAATTGCTTTGGTTGACTTTTTGGCTAGCCAGGCTTCTTGTAAAACATACGTGTACGTTTGAGATGGTATGCGTAATATCTTGCACAAAAAATTAAATTTATTACAATGTCATAAATTTCATTCATTCAATAATTATTCTATGAGCCAGGCTCGTCTGCTGATTTATTAATTTCAACCAAAGGCCTTTTTGGCTTAAAACTAAAACAGTCTTTATTTGCGTTCAGCTTCAGCGCCGGTAATAATGCCACAGTGGTGCAATCAAGATGACTCCTGTCTTCCTAATTCTAATTTGTTTTATTTTGATAACCCTCCCTATAGCCCTTTCGTGAAAGTTGTTTGGATGAATCACCAGCAGTGCCTAAAGCTGGACAAACTATGTCTCGAACAGGGTTAGTGCGGTGTGCGGGGCAAATCTTCTGAAAGCCAGACTGACAGTCTGTTAGCTTGACCTATTTTAGTCTATCATTTCCACTGATCAGTGATCGTTTGCTAGTTCACTAATTGGTTATACAGTTGTATGATCCTTGCCTCGGTAACTGGTAGAGGTAAGCCTAGGTTACATTGACCGTAGTGTAATATGCTAGAGAAACTCTTCTCCTTTTCCATTTTATTAAAAATCTTAATTTATCATACTTTATACCATTAGAATTAATAATTTCCTTGACAAACTTCATTTCAGAAGAAATATCATAGCTTTTTATAAATTTCATGTGAAGATTTTATATGCTATAAAACTTGCCTGATCGAAACGCTCTAAGTGCCAATAGTAATTTGATCCTGAACTCCAAAATATATCCAGTAATATTAACCCTCTGAAGTTTGCCGCTAAAGGTGTGCTCCCGATCCAGCTTGAAACTGTTCATGAGCCTTTCTCTTTACTGTATGATGATGAAAAACGTACTCAAAGCCAAAATAGGAAAATTTTGGAATCAACTCTAAAATTTATTCATACATCTGGGCATTTCTTGTAACCCTAGCGTGATATAAATGTAGGTGAACCAACCTTATCTCTCACAATTCTCTACTACGCTTCATTTATGTAATAAATAAATGCATAGTAGATGTGTCTGCTTCACTAAAGGCTGTACCTGAATCTGTGAGCATTTAAATTTGATTTTACAGTTGTACTATTTTAAATTCTGTCGACAAAAGCTGGTTTTCTATAAGGAGGACCCACCAGTATTTTGCTAAAGCCTTTAGTATCTACGTTATATGTTAAAAAACCACTTAGGGTAGCCATGCCTACCATGCTCCGAATGGCATCGTATCAGTAAATATGCTTTGTTAAATCTTACATTTTCAGATCGTGTATAATAAAAAAGCCTTTCTCTTGCGTGGAAATTGAAAGTCTGAGATTTGCGGATAATAAACTCTTCATAGTTAGGCTACTATTGGGCATTTTTCATCATTCAAATCATTTCTATGGAGCAAGCTACTAAAGAGTGTTCAACGCCTTGTTTATTATTTAGGGCTGTCTTGTCATGTTTGTTCTCTTCTAGATCTGTTTGCTGGGCTAAAAATCCGGCCAAATTATTAGTGGAGCTATAAACCAACCAGCCCCATAGCGCCACAGACCTTGATTTATGACTTTGTCCTTGCTATGCCCTATAACTAAACTTTTGGGATGATGCAGATGCAAATTTATATACCATGATGAGGAATGAGCTAGTAACACTTCTATCTTAAAGTTCTTCTATCTCTAGCAAGGATGATTTCTAAACTACACAAGGAGCTCTCTAAATGCAACATTTTAAAGGGCGTGGCTTTGGTAGATTACACCTATCTATTCAGAGATAGAGATATGATAATTTAGCTTGCAAGCTAAGCAGTGTAATCAACAGTTTTATAGCCTTGACGGAAACACTAACAGTTCTGTATACTTCTTATAATGACGTTGTTGCAACCAATGTAAACTGCCAAAAAGGGGTATCAGAAAATAGTACTTGTTACAAGCAATAGCCCACAACCTGGGAAGTCCTAGGAATAGGAAAACGTATCAAGTGACATGCATTGGACAATGGGGAGACTTTAAAGATACGATCATTGCAACCTCTCTTTGACATTAGGGGGGCTCAACCACCCCAAAATGATAATCGATTTTAACAAGGGTGCTCCGCCCTCGCGCCTGCTTCTGAACTGCTTGCAGACAAAGTATTGCAAAAGTAGGACATTCTACCAAGCTGATTAAAT
Organism: Mastigias papua; assembly: GCA_964019165.1. Taxonomy (NCBI): domain Eukaryota; kingdom Metazoa; phylum Cnidaria; class Scyphozoa; order Rhizostomeae; family Mastigiidae; genus Mastigias; species Mastigias papua. Next base: position 6,302,713 of record OZ025276.1, read on the forward strand.
GAACTGTGATTGAATGTTGTAACCGTGTTTGCTTTGTGTTTGTGTCTTGAAAATTTACAGTAGAAACTGCGTTTAGTACCGAATAATCATCCCCTACTGATTATTAATTTTTGTTGACTTTATCCCAACCCCTTGCTTTTATTCCAACCCCTTTTATTATTGAATTTAGAGAATCTAAATATCATTGAGAATATTATTAATAATATATATAATCATTCAATTGAGAATACTATATATCATTGAGAATATTATATAAATATCATGAGATGATAGTTCAGTCATGCGAGAGATCTACTCAGTTCACACTATTGTTCACTGCAGCACGCAACCAAATAGAAATCGCGTACAGAAATTCTAGGAAAAGTTTGAAAAAGCGAATTGCTGAATAGACGTATTCGTTTGAAGTATTTACACTACTAATATGTGTTTTCTATTCTAAATCCCTTTTATTACAAACCCCTATAATTAACATTCCAAGAAACATTTTCATTCTCCCCGATTATTACCACTCCCCTCCCCCCTCCCCGATTATTCGGTACTCTAGAGCAGAAGTAAATATGTCTATGCTCTATGTTTGTTTGCTAGCATTTCTTACTTTCTCTGCTGCAATCAAACAACCATCACATTATTTTCATCATTGATCGTATCGTAACAATATGCAATGCTAGTTGCAGTTACCCTGTTATATACTACATTCATTAACTGATTATTATCTAAATAATAAAATAGCCAAACTTTATACTGCCTTCATTGACTTTGATAAGGCATATGACAAGGTACCCAGAGAGGTAATACTTAGAAAGCTAACCAGTACTGGAATTAGAGGGCATATGTTTGATGTCATAGAAAGTATCTACCTGCACGAGAAGACGTGTATAAGAATTGGGCATAAACGAACAGACTTTTTTTATGCAAACATTGGAGTTAAACAAGGATGATTATTTAGCCCAACTTTATTTAATATGTTTATTAGTGAGCTTCTAGAACTTTTTAGTAAGAACGAATCTGAACCGGCAACTATAGGAAATATAAAGGGTCACTTTTTCTGGGTAGATGGTATAGTAATTTTTGTCAGAATTAAAGAAGGGCTTACAACACTCGCTAAACCTATTAGGCAACTACTGCTCTCAAAACGAAATGAAAGTATATGTTGCTAAAACTAAATGTATGATATTAAATAAAAGTGGTAGAACACTAGATACAAACAAATTTTATTATCAGAACGAAGAATTAGAAGTTGTTAAGCACTTTAACTATTTAGAAATTCTGTTAATATCGTCTTTCTCTGTTGAACATATTCTTGATGACCTATATAGAAGAGGATTAAAGACATACTTTAAACTCAGAAACTGTTTTGGAATTAATTATAGAGACCATGTTATACTATCGCTCGATTTATTTGATGCTTTGGTTTAGGGATATTTAAAGCAGGGATTTAATTATGAGAATCCTATTGAATAAATGAATATTAAATTATGTAAACATATTTTAGGGGTAACGAAACGAACGCACTTCCAATGTTGGTTGCCGATGCGAATTAGAGCGGAAACTATTACACAGGTCAGGATTTAAAGTTGGTAATTGGTTCCGTATAAGTAATAACCCAATAAATGCTATTCTCAAAACGATTTATACCGAAAATATAACTAATAGGCTCACTTGGACGCAAAATTTACACGGACAATTTTCCATAACAATGCAATTAACGAACATCCACCTCATAGACTAAGTATATCAACGTATGAATGGTGCTAGTGTACAGAATACTATGTCAAGTAATTTTTGGTATTACCCCAGAAGAAAAGATGCTTAAACAATAAACTAAGCCTGAATTTCTTTGCAATTGGTTTAAAATGCACTGTAAATTCTCTGTATTCTGTTTGTTTAAAGCCCCAGAAGACTGACTAGAGTGTTGCTGCCAAAATTCAGGTTGTTATCCTTAGCTGCAGAAATTAAAGATATGTTGGTTTGTGGAACACATTTTTGTTTTAGTAAATAATGTCAGGGAAAGGCCAATAGAGCCTATAACAAAGCCCTGACAAAGGAAGAAAGGGAAAGGAAAGTTAAGTAGATAGGGAGATAAGATCCAGTTTGTTGATGTTAGATTTGAAGCACGTTAAGTTATAGGATTCAGGAAAGGAAGTGGAAGGTAAAGTGTTCCAAAGTTGACAGGTTCTTGGAATGAAAGAAGATTTGTGCGAAAGAGTTCATGGATTAGATAGTATGACTTGGAAAGGGCGTGATTGAGTTGAGCTTCTGGTGGGTCGAACATGCCTCAGAATATCATATATTATAAATATAAAAAACCCCACTGTACGGAAAACAATAAGTACATTGCGACTCTCAGATCATAAACTGAAAATAGAAGCTCAGAGATAGCAGAAGCCAAAACTAAGTCCAAATCAATGAAATTTTACCACATGCGTGGAAACAGGGGACGAACTCCATTGTATTATGAGATGCAACTGATACAAACTTGAGAGGGAAAAAACTTTTGCAAATATATCACTACATAGCATGTGTTTTAACAACCTCGAAGAGACGGCAAAGTTCATTTTTCTGTAACAAAATGACCAACTTTGCGATCAGAATATATTTCAGTTAATAACTCATTGTCTAAAAATAGTTGTTCACAAAATGAAACACCGTGATCCTTAATATATTAATAAATTAGATCGCAAATTTGGATTACTATATGCATTGATTATTACAATCATAGAATAAGTAGGTCTAGAGTAGTTTTATTTGTGTTGTTGATCTTTATTTATATAGTGTACTCATTTGTCTTGTTGTTTTTAAACAGTTTTAGCTTTACCCATGTTATTCGTAGAAATGAAAATCTGAATCTGATATTGTGAGAGAAAACCGGTCCGTTGTGTACTTTGTCATGTCGTCATATGTCACAAGGTGATACATAATCTTACCACAGATGTTACTTTCTTTGTCAATGAAAACTCTTTCAATAAATTCCAAATACACAAGTTGATACAATGCTTGCATATGCTATGGCCTGAACATCTTCTTCCGGTTTTCTGAAAGTATCTAATTTTTTTCAAGATTTTGGATTAAGATTAAAACAAATTGACAACTTTTATATGCATTAGCCATTCATGAGTGCAGATCCCACTTTGGTGGCCTGCTTGCTATCTTAATTATTTCTTTTGACATTTGACTTTATTATGCTCAAGCGTGTATAAAAATTTTGACCCACGTTCCTAGATGCTTAAAAAGTTTCGAGAGCTCATATATAAATGTTCACAATAATTATTTTCGTTAACAAGCATCAGAGTTCAGAAATACATTTGCAACGAGTGCTCAACACGGATATAGAAGCGCCGAAGGCCTTCGGAGCTTTGCTGCATAACAATGCTGCCTAATCACAATCATAGAATCGAGGCTAATCTGAGAAGTGGTTTTGCAGAAATGAAGACCACTATTCCAAAATTCGAAATTTTGGTTCCAGAATCAACTAAAATTTTCAAAAATTTGGTTTTTCGTGATTTTGCTATATTGTACTTGCTAATATGCTTTCAACAAGCCATCGTTCACTTCCACATTATAACGTATTCTTGTGTTACTAGGCAATGTCTGCTTGACTCCTTCTCTGGACCCACTGTGTAACCCCCCTCTCCAATTAGTCTCCCTTTGTAAAAGCAAAAAGTTATTAAGCCCCCTCTCTATTAAGCCCCCTCGAAAATGTGAATAATGCCAAAAATATTTTATATTGATAAAAAAGCATTAACTTTGTGGTATTGACGATGCGACAATCATTTGTACTCAACAAAAGTAGTCATAATCTGGCTCAAAGTCTATGGGCTGCAAATAGAAATGATAGTAATTGATGAAGATAACCATGTTTTTGATAAATATTCCGAAAATATACATTTTCACCATGGAAAATCGTTTCATAGTTCAAAAAATATTAAGTTCCCCTCTCAATTAAGCCCCCTATAAGATGAGCCCCCTCTCCAATAATTCCCCTCTTGAGTGTTTGAAAACAGTAAGCCTCTGAGGGGCTTAACAGAGGATTTACGGTAAGAAGTCTACAAACTTTACTATGCAATTGGATACTTGATGGGAATTCTCAAAACAGAAGTTACATGCGATACAATTTGCAAGGCTATACTAGTAAATGGTAATTTTGGTTTAGGCCTTCATACGAACTGCCTATTGACTTATATATGTCAATAGTTAGTCGGAAATTTCAGGCCTTTCAGCCCCCCCCCCTAAATATCCATCAATTTACGCCCCTGCCGCTCAATATAGAAAAGGGTGCGAATCCTAAAAGCTGCTGCGTAAAAGTCGTCAACTGCATGCGCCATCTCTCCACCTCTTTCACTTTTTTCAGCCTGCCAACGTACTGAATCTATTTCTGCGGTGTAATATGTGAGTTGTGGAAATACGTTATATGTGTAGAGACAACATACCCAACCCCCGTCCTTGGAAGTATGTTTTTCTTCTCATAAAAGACGGGTTTTCTATGATCCGCGTGATATATTGTGAACGATGAATGAAATAATTTATTTGCTGAGTTCAAGTTATTAAACACTGATCGAATTTCCCAAATTTGTCACTTCTGTAATATCTCTGAAATCAGTGTACCATACATGTGTTGCAAGCTCATTTGGTACCTGATTCACCGTCAGGGTTTATATTTCTTTGATTTCTTTATGTAAATGCTGGTGTCATAACCTTCAAACAATGCAGATTTTATGATTAGATTCCGTTGTTATTTCTTTCTCAGAGACCAGGGTGGCAAAAACTTTTTATCGGGTTGCTCACAATTATAGATTGGAATTTTAATTCTTGATCTTATGAGCACATGTACCTTTCATCGATATATGAGTTCATCGGGTGCCTTTCATCGCTTGATAAATATACTAGGTAATATATAACATATGTATATAGAGCAGTATAAATATATGCCTAAGCACAAGAATGAAACATATATACTTTTCAACAAACTGGTTTATAAGCAACCAATACTAGCCTGGAAACAAATAAAGAATGTCTAGTGATATGCTCAGGAAGAACTAAAAAAATTGACCATAGATTGTGGATGGGGAGTTGTTTTGAGTACCTTTTGTCTAGCGATCTTCTTTGGCATGTTTCGTGACGATTTGCGCTTATATCAACCCAGAAATGCTTGAATACCAAATAATAAGGCTATTCGAACTATACACATCTATTTTCATAACACTCTAAATGTTCATGTACAATTTAGTACTAGATGCCGATCCAAGTTTTCTTATAAAAAGACGTGTAAACGTTTGTATAAATATCTTCATCGGCAGTTTTAACGACACGCAAACCTAGTTGTGTATATTTCTAAATCCCTACAAACACTACTCCTTAATTACTGTAATATATATATAAATATATATATATATATATATATATATATATATATATATATATATATATATATATATATATATATATATATATATATATATATATATATATATATATATATATATATATATATATATATATATATATATATATATATATATATATATATATATATATATATATATATATATAATATATAAATATTTATATATATATATATATATATATATATATATATATAAATATATATATATTTATATATATATATATATATATATATATATATATATATATATATATATATATATATATATATATATATATATATATATATATATATATATATATATATATATATATATATATATATATATATATATATATATATATATATATATATATATATATATATATATATATATATATATATATATATATATATATATATATATATATATATATATATATATATATATATATATATGTATGTATGCATATATAAACTGATTCTAAGCCACATCCACAGCGTATATAATTGTATAGACAGAATCAACCAAAAATATACTTTTCTGTAAGATAACATTTCGATAAAATCTTCATCAGTACTGATAAGGATTGTAATCGAAACGTTTACTTACAGAAAAGTGTGTTTTTTTGGTTGATACCTTTTATATAATGCAGTATATACGTCATAAAATGCAGAAATGCAGAAATGAAATTGGCAAGGAGCCTAGCCTGATCGCTAATCAGCATTCGGGTCTTACACGTATCCAGAGGTTTGTCGTAAAAATTATACATTCAGAAACAAACAATTTTTGATCATAGTACTCTTTGCGGTACTCTTGACGTGATGTTGGAAATTGTAGACCTGAAGATAATGGTGAGTAAATTAACATGAGCGTTCATGTTGCATAGTTTCATGAAAATTATACATTTACTTGTGTTGCTTCATTATTCAACTTACTGGTTATTTTAAATTTGTAAACCCTAATTTTTTCTACACTGAAGTCACTATTTTGGCAACTTTTACAAAGAATACGAAGTGTCATTTGCGCCCCAGGAGACTTATGAATGGGAAGCGCACGCATTTTTGGCGGATGGAGGGGTCATATTACAAGATTAACATAGTCTCTTTTGATATTTCCTTTTGTTTTGTTACTCATTGACATGCGTCTTTCACGTTTGTTGATGGACGCCACAGCACCGGTTGAGTGCTTGCCGTTATCTACTATGCACGGGGGTCCCTACCACATTCGGTCAATTTCAACAGTGAAAAGAAATCTAGTTAATTTATTTACTTTTTGTTAAGGAATATCAAGCGCTAATAAACAGAGCTTTCTATCAAATTACTATGTAGTAAAGGGGTATGCTTATATCACTGTATATATGTGTGCAATGATCTGTAGTGGGATGCTGTATATGAATAAAAATCAGCCAATTTAAAGCCTAGTTTAATGCGAAATCATCAATTTGGCAGTTGCCGCTATTGAATTTGTCACGTGATTAAACATTCTATAAGTGCTCATGACACGGGGGTTTCATTTTCTACCATGGTTTCAAATATCATTTAGTTGTTCCTCAAAGAACATAGCCGCATGATATTTTGTTTTCATTATCAGAAATACACGGTTGAATTTACTGCAGCGGATGTCTATACTTACTGTCATTTTGTGCCACTCGTTTTGGTATTTTTTTGGAATATTTGACGCCATCTCTGTGCAGTCACGTGATTGAAATAATCTTAGGATGGCTTCAGTGCTGAAATCGGTTTGCAATTGATGATCATTGATACAGATTTAGAAATTGGTATGGAGTTTAAAAATTAGTGGATTTCTCCACAAAAATAATGTGGAGCATGGACAAAGGCGCTGTACAGGTACCTCTTTCCGTCGCTATTTAATTTTCTCACTTAATATATAGCTGCCTGAATTTACATTAAATATATTCATAAATAATTACCCAATATATCTTATATATATATATAAATATATACAATAATCTTAGATTAATCACTAGAGTTTTTCGCCTAGTTATCAGAGTGTTTTGTGAATTAGCGATATTTTCTTTTATGCTGATATTTGTCGGATTTTCTTCGTTAAACACTGCAGAACATTATTTTTAATTCAAACTCAATTTACTGACCGCAATGGTCTTGTCAGAGGAAATCAAGGTGCACGACAACAAAAATCTTATCATTCATTATGACCGAAACTGTACATAAACGAGGTAGGGAAACTCAAATTTATTGCATGCGATATACCCTGTAATTTTACGTGTTTGCAAATCGCTGTAATAATGAATGAGACTTTTTTATTTGTTAGCGTTCCATCAAGTTTCAGAGCCTAATTAAACATGCATGTTGTTATTGTGCGAAGTACAGCATGCTATTGTTCAAGTTTTTGCCTAGTTGGTTAAATTATATAAAGTAGATGGCTCGAAGTTGGCCTAAAATATCACCATGGTTGGTTTATTTCAGTATTTATAAACATTATAGCGGTAATTTACATAGCCGAACTTTTTATTTTTTATCAATTTTTACTAGTTTGTGGGAAATGAGCTTGGTCGGCACGGACCCAACGTTTATTTCAAAGAATTTTCAGTGTCTATTAACGGCGAGAAAAGAAACTACAGATTAGGGGACTTCTACTTTGTGCAAAAGGATCCAACACAACCAATTTGTATCGCCGAATTTCAGTTGATATGGATGAATCTTAAGGATGGTAAAAAGTTGGCAGCAGTGAAGTTATATTTCCGACCCGAGGATACAATGCCAGGAAGGCTTGCTGAACATGGCGAGGTAAGACTTATTTCCTAATTCTAAATTTAAAAACAAATTTCCCCTATTGTTTTTGATAGTCGTTTTATAGGAATACCAAATTAATGCACACTTTTGGACGGGGGGCGCCAGTTGTGGAAGTAATTTAAGATGCGTCCATTAACATAATAGAACCGCTTCAGTCGGATTATTCCGGGGAATGTTTACGACTGTTCGATCGTTTAGTCTTCAAAATAGATTATTTTATCATATAGGATATTTTGTTTGAAATCATTATGTTTTTTTAACTTTTTCGCCATTTAGTAACTCTGGCCGCATATTGAGGCGGAGCATTTTCTTGATGACAGCTAAACACTGTCATCATCGGCAATTTTGTACTCTCAAGGTTTGTGGAATGCAACGAGCATTGTGTTGTTCTTGCGTAGCATGCTTCCTTGCGATAGCTGACTTTGCGGGAATGTTATGCTTGGAGTCAGTCAACCATAGCAGGTCATTGTGCGTTCATTTATCATAGAATATAGTTGTTTATTATTTGTTTTCTGGTCTTTCATCGGACCCTTTGGTCTTGACTTATCATTCTTTTGTCACTGTCAGCAAATATATGAAGTACTACTTAGGTTGCATCTTCTCTCCTGCGTATTTCATATGTAACATCCTTTGTTTGTATGAGGCATTGTCACTTTTCGAATTTAAGTCAACTCATTCTCAAACAATCCTCTATGAGGCTAGCAACTGGTTTAAAAGTCGATCAGTATGATATCGGGTCTTTTCATGCAACCTATCAACACTTCCATAATTCAAACTGATACAGTAATGATTACTCAAATATGCTTTTGTGTATTCAGGAGGGAACAATAGAGTACCTTTCCTCCCACCAATATCATTTAAGCTCACAGCACAAGCACACTCGCACACTTACATATATGAAGTATATGTAATTGTAAATTCAAATATATATATATATATATATATATATATATATATATATATATATATATATATATATATATATATATATATATATATATATATATTATATATATATTTATATATATATTTATATATATATCTATATATGTTTACACCCCCACCTGCTGTGCCAACTCTCATTTTCCCTCTTTTCAATTTAGGTGTTATTCATTGTAGTCCTGTTCTACTGTGTAAAGTACTGTTTTGTTTTAACATACTTATATATTGTTTGTTTCTGTTATGATGATAAATATACAAAATGTGACTGGTATGTTATTACTGATGAAGGCTTGTGCCAAACCATTTGAAATTGTGTAATTTTAGTTTTTGAATTCTCTTTGTACTTTAAAATTACTTGGTTGCTTTTAGCTTTTTGATGTTATATATATATATATATATATATATATATATATATATATATATATATATATATATATATATATATATATATATATATATATATATATATATATATATATATATATATATATATATATATATATATATATATACACACACACACACACACACTCAAATAGCTCCAATCATAAAGAAATTTTTAAAGAAATAAATAGACCCTCAAGAAAAAATTCTAACTTTTAAAATGTTTCGGCACCAGCCTTCATCAGTTATTATGACATAACTGATGAAGGCTGGTGCCAAAATGTTTTAAAAGTTGGAATTTTTTCTTGAGGGTCTATATATATAAATATATATATATATATATATATATATATATATATATATATATATATATATATATATATATATATATATATATATATATATATATATATATATATATATATATATATATATATATATATATATATATATATATATATATATATATATATATATATATATATATATATATATATATATATATATATATTTATATATATAGACCCTCAAGAAACATATATATATATATGGGTGTGTGTGTATGTATTGTATAAGAATACAGTCTATGAGCAGATCAAGGCTCAAAGTCACTGAAAGTTAAGATTAAGGTAGGAAGATCACAAGGCTCAAGCTTCGTCAAGTGTTAAATGTTAAATATTTCACATATTTGAAAACAAAGCAGGTTTGAATTCAACAAACCTGATCTAAGATCCATTATGGTATGATCCCACTTAGCAACTCTTTGATGTGTGTCTGTTATAGTTTTCATGATAGTCTATACAAGTATTAATCCTCAAAATCGAAAAATTCATGAATAATGGAAGAATATTCTTTGGCTAACATGACCACTCTTATGACTTTTATTGCTCAACAAAAGAATTAGGTATGTCATCAGAAAATGCAACAGGTGTTCCGAACAATAACTCAATGTTAGCAGGGCTGAACAACAACGTTTGGGTAAAATATCAGTGATTTAGGCTAACAGTTTGCAGTCCCTTTAAATGTAGCCCCCCCCCACTATGCCCATCTAAATATATATATATATATATATATATATATATATATATATATATATATATATATATATATATATATATATATATATATATATATATATATATATATATATATATATATATATATATATATATATATATATATATATATATATAATGTATTAGAGTTGCTTGATAAAGGCGAAAGCCAAAAGTGACCATAAGGTGCTAAAAACCAGGGGAGTTAAAACAAGCCACTGTGGTCTAGTGGTTACGACGCTTGCCCGGAATGCGAGAGACCCTGGTTCGATCCCAGGTGGTGGCAAATTTTAATTTTCTCCTGGTTTTTCTGAGCATTATATCAACCTTTCTGTTTGCACCGAAAAAGGAAAACTCCTGGTTACTCGCTAGCTACTGATTGTATATATATATATATATATATTATATATATATATATATATATATATATATATATATATATATATATATATATATATATATATATATATATATATATATATATATATATATATATATATATATATATATATATATATATATATATATTAATTCGGCTAAAGCTGACATAGGTAAATACTAAGTCATGAGTGGGCTACCACAATTGGAAAATTTATTTTGGCCCCAGTGTGGATTCGAACTCGCGATGTTTAGATCAGAAGACTCCTGTGCTAAGCCTTAGCCGAATTAATATAATATAGTACGCTTGGCTCTGAAGAAGGCATTATAGCCGAAACATAGAGAAGGCCCTAGATGCGTTGAGGGACTCACGGTAGAATGACCTTAAGATTCCACCGCTAGTCTTTTGTGCCTGGATGGCGCAATTGATTAGCACAGGAGTCTTCTGATCTAAACATCGTGAGTTCGAATCCGCACTGGGGCCAAAATAAATTGTCCAATTGTGGTAGCCCACTCATGACTTAGTATATATATATATATATATATATATATATATATATATATATATATATATATATATATATATATATATATATATATATATATATATATATATATATATATATATATATATATATATATATATATATATATATATATATACTGATAGCATTTGACCCATTGGTGGTTGTTTATCATTTTTATTGACTTAGCCAGTACTCAAGGAGAGAAAGGAAACCAATAAAGACGTGGAAAACAGCAATGAGAAATGAAATTTCTCTGAAATTACTAACTGTAAAGTAGAGCAGTAAAGTGCAAATTTATCGTCATTGTCATTAATTTTTAAGTATCAGTTATTGTGTCTTTTAAGTTCTGAAGTTTGGCTTCTCTTTATGCAATTTTTTCATAGGACGATGCACTTTTGAATGCCATTCTGTATGCTAATTAGCATGATGCACTGCAGATTTTCTTGGTCCATCGTGGATTAGGTCGATAGGTGATTCCAGCCTGGGAAATCTGGGGAGTGGCCAGCCAAGGGAACCCTTAGGAACGGTGTACAGGCTCAATTTGTTTGGTAAAATAACACTTATTATCATAGCCTATCTTAACCGAATGCTTTGAAAAAATATTGAATTTTGCATTCGCAAGTTTGGCAAAGACCAGCAAACGTTGTATATTATGTATCAAGCAATCTGAGGGTTATGTAACCTTCTTTGAATAGTGTCTCCTTGATGCACAACCATGGTCGACAGCGAGAAGATAGGAAATTGATTTTCCATGGTAGATTGTCAGCAGAACGTTGTATATCAGTGTGATTAAAAAGATAGAAGTGAGTCCCATGTACGATTTTGTACGTTGGTGGAGTGCCCGTTAGAGGGACACTGATTCTGAGCCGCCGGCATAGTGAGGTAGGGTGGCCAGTTCCTTTCCTCGCCACCTTTAGTTCCTTCTTTCGTGCCAAGCTGACCAGATGTGCTTCTCGTCTAGCGCATCCGTAAGCTCTCCAGCTCAGAGCTTCGACTCTATTAACTTGAGCATGGAGAAGTACCCACCTCAAATTCAACATGAGCTTTAGCCATCGTTAACAAGACATCGTATATGAGAAAATCTTCTGAGAAAGCTTCACGGCTAGACTGTAGTTGTGGAATGTCTTAAAAACGCATGACAAATATAGCTGGCATCTTTTCGCATTTTTCATGCAAGATGCAAAATCTTCACTCTCTTCAGCATCAGGATTATCTTCACTCTCATCGAACTGATAAATACGTTCTTTGACAAGAATGGTCACATCCTGACATGGCAAGCCTCAGGTAAACAGTTGGGAAACTGCCTGTCTCCATCTTTAAGGCATCCTTTGAAGCATTATTTTCAACAGCAAGGGACCGGCTAGAAAATCCCCCGCTACCCCACGTGGCCGTAACGTCCTTGGGCAGAAGCCATAATTTTATGAGCAGATGGACCAATGTTTGAATGATTTGAAAGCGTGACTTTCAGCTTGTCGTTTGGAAGGGAAATTCACGGATTTCCTTTAGCTAGGCCTTTAGTGAGAGGGTAGGCCAACAGCTTCTTAACTTTTCGGGCATGTAAGGCTGAAAAGTTTCTTAACGGTTTCTTAATACAAAATGGGGTAGCAAGAAGATAATGACCTTGATTGTTGCTCATCACCTCTTTCCAAAACATAGTGGCATGGCGGAAAGCAGACTTCTTGAATCTTGTTCCTTTGGGGGAAGGAGTTACACATGAGTTATGTTTTGAAAAGTCAATTTCCTAAAAATTTAGGTGACTAGCTTCGGAAGAGTTGTCAGTACATTTCTTAAATTTCTTAAAATTTAGGCTTTTGTGGCCTCTTGTGAAAAATTACTTAATCATAATCATAATCATCCCCATTATTTAAAGTTGGTGTTACATAGTTTAAAGAAGAAACTAATCAATACCAACTATTTACAATATAAATATACTTACAATTATAACCTAAGAAAATAGTGTCCAGGCTACATATACAGGCTATTCACAAATTTTGCAATTACATTTTTCACCGTTCCATGTTTTTATCTTTGTTTTAAAGCTTGTAACTGTTGTTAGTTCCTTTATTTCGTCGTCAAGATTATTCCACAATAGACTTCCTCGGAATGAGAGCGACTCCTTCCTCGGAATGAGAGCGACTTATATTGTGATGTGAATATGAAATTTTTTTGTGAGACATAGAAAGTTGTTGAAAGACATAGCAGGTCTTATTTTTTTGTCTTATTCAGGCTTGATTTACCGACATTTCACCCTCAGGCTTGACCTTCAAAAAGTTCCTGATGTATATGTGTACAATACATCCAACTCGTGTTTTTCATCCTGATTTGTGCATCGATGGATGTAATGCGAAGGTGATACGCATAATAATGTTGGGGTTTTTCTGATTCAAAGGACCTTATTTGCACCCCTAGTATACATTTTTTTCATTATCACGGTTTTATATCAGAAAATTTCAATATCAGTTCATATAGGAAGTTTTTCATTACAAAAGCTTTTCAAATAAATTTTATTTTTATGTATAAACTCTCAACTCTCCTTCCCTAAATCGGGAGCTATCCTGAAGCTCAATATATCCCCAAAGTATCTACGAAGAGATTCAGTCTTAGGGAAGAATGGATTGCACTCCTCCTTGCAGACTGAACTGTTACTGAACTGAAAACATTTCTATCAGTTTGAAACAGCAGCTTTGTTTGATGAAATTTGTAGCAAATGAGAGTTATGGAAGAGCTCATATTGCGGTAGAAAATTGTTCGGTATATCGAATGTTTGAGTTATTAGGGCTTTGAGTTATCAAGAGGAAAATAGCAGGTATTTGAGTCGATTGGAGTCAGTAATTCGCCGTTTCGAATGTTCGAGTTATTGGGATTGCGAGTTGTCGAGTAAAGCATATAGAGTTTACTTTATTTGCATATCAATAAAGTTGCATGCTGGGTGTACTGACCGAGCACATGGCAATAACGAATAATAGCTGGGCATTTGTTTAGTATCTCTATCAATACTATGATCAATACAACACAACTTTACACCTTGTTTCCTTTCTGACAACAGATTAGAGAGATATCTATTGTTTTAACCTATGTTTAATGTTCCTTTTAAGTTATCTTGTAAGCCATTGAAGTACTGGATAGGATTTCGATTAGCCGAGCAAATCGTTCTTTCATATCTGGATTGACTTAAACTAAATTCCGTTTGTTTTATCTCAATGGTCAGCTGGCTAGAGGGCTAAATCGGACTGCAAAATGCCCTAGGAAGGCAGTGAACAAAATATCAGAGATTACATCAATGTTTATAGTGGGCAGACGTCCTGCTATATACATATTTTGTAATAAATACCTAATTTTTTGCTGAGCCTTAATATTCTTAGAATATTTTGGGCCTAGGAATATTCTTAAATCATTCTAAAATTTTTATGATTTTGAGCGTTAATACTCGTATAGGCTATATTCTTATAATACAAAGTATGTAATGGATACTCCGTCAAAGAGTTGCTGAGTCGCATTATAGCACAATGACCCTCCCCCCAAGAATGACCCTCCCCCCCAAGAATGGATAAGTGAAACTCAAGCTTGGTTCTTTTCTAAAGAAAATTCAGTTATGCAAAATATCTAGCCATTGACGAATCTCGAGCCTTGCATTATTCTTAAATTATTCTTGAATTTAAGCGATTTTGAGCCTTGATATTCATATTAGACTATATTCTTTAAACAGAATGTGTTGGTAGGACAGCCCTCATTTTGAGCTTCCTATCCTGTGTTTAGTAACAATGATATCACTGATGTCTTACAATTCATCATTTCAAATTAAATATTTTACATTTTATACTAATTTTTTATAATGTAACTCAACTTTGAACATCCTTAATTGCAGCAGAAAGTAAACGTCAGTAAAATTTAGAAGAGTGTCCTCCTTTTGGAGATTTACAAACGGCCACCCTAGTTATATTTGCTGTAATCTGTCATTGCTGCCGTGTTGGCCACTCCCCAGGAATCCTGACTTTAGTACAGTACACCTTTTTTTTATAAAAAACCACTATGTAAGAAACCCTGAACATAATGGCTAAAAATCCATTTACTACCCACTAATGACAGAAGTTTTATGTGATTTTTGTAGCAAATGGTTCATGGGCGGTTTTCCATTGAAACTTGTGAAACATACAGTGCCCAATGCACCGTGTCTAACTCTGTACACTTACAATGTCTTTAGAGCTAAATGTGTGCAGTTAGACTTAACCAACTAAGGTAAACTACTAAATTGTGACGAAATGTGGTCCAGAACTAAGAAACTTCTTCGAGCTCTTCCAAGCTGGGATTTTGCAATCCTTCTAAATCCGAACACAAAACACCGGAAAGGGGGCATCTGTTTTTGCTTTGGTTGGACCTTTTTTAATTTGCTATTTACTTTTACTCCGAGGAACTCTACAAGCTCATTCGCTCCTGTTGAAAAGGCATAGCGACCCGCACCCTTGTTATCAGAAAGACAGAGGTCCTTTTTTTATAACATTATAATATACCCTTTGCAGATAGGATATGATTTTTAAAGAATGTTCAATTGACGGTACCCCACTTGTTCACCTAGTGCCACCATTGTGCATGTGTCTCCAGGTCTGGAGACAGAGCAATGTAACTCGCCTAAATGTTCTCTCTTTTTATCCTTTTCCACTTACGTTACCTCAAACTAAATACTGTTGTGTTATTTTGAAAGTCGCGCATATCTTTTTCCAAAGATCATTAGCTTATTTCGCTGAGGTATCTGACAGTCTGCACTGATGTATTAATTCTTCTAACAGTTTTCGTAGGCTATGAAAGGTGTGTTCTCGTCAATATTTAGTTTTTGCTACTGCATTGTGAAGCTTGCGAACACTTTGATTTCAACAGCATCTAGGGTACAAGGGAACATGTACTAATAGACTTGTGCTGCTGTGCTCTCCTTGCGTTCATTGATAACCACTTGGTTAACCGTATCTGATATTAGGGAATACTGGACTTTTAAATGTATATGAATTTATGAAATTTCGCTGGTTTCAAAAATCCAGTATTGAACTTTCTTAACTTCTTGAGCCGTCGAGCTCTACTTTTTGATAAGCCACTTTCATATCAAAACAAACGTACTTTTAGAAAATAGCCGTTCTCTAAGTGAAACATCTTAAGATATATATGCATAATTTGTTTGATTGCTAACCTGATTTTATTGTGAGATTTAATTTGTAACAGAAACTGAGAAGTCACCTGGAAGTCGTATCCAGCACTTTTTTGTTAAATATTCCTAAAGGGGCCTGAATATTAGGGTTCAAATGTGATGATTTCCACCGAATTGCGTGCCCCACATAGCTTCTCAGTTTATCATTTGTGAATTTTTCCCCCCTCTATCTTATTCAACCCTGCTCTCTCCTACTGAATCTCAAAGGAACTCTCTATTTTGGCGGTTCTGCAATGCAGATGTTTGTAAGAAACCCAGGTCAAAGTTTAGTCATTAAAGTTCCCTAATTTTGAACAGCTATGACTGGTTTGTAGTACGAAAGTTCCTTAGGAGCCCCTTTACTTAAACTACACCTTCTAAAAGCATAAACGTGTTAGTTATCATAACTACTAAGCTACAATTAAGTTGTCTCTGTACACACGTGATATTCCTTGGATATTTTGTGCAAACATTTTGACTATTATGTTTTCAAAAAGAGAAAGTAGTTAGAAGGATTGTCACAAACAGATGGTTTTATGATTTTCAAATTCCCCGACTCATTGGATATTCAAGCAAGCTTCTATAACTAGCTTACTCATAGCTTTTATAAGAAATTCCCCTTAGATCTAGTACTGGCATGTTCTTAATAGCTGATCTATTTTGAGAGCTTTTCTTCATTTGAAAAATAGAAGCTGATACAGCAGTGGTGGCATGGGGACTTTGCTCATGACTTTTGTAGCCTCTGCCGGCATTTAGGTAATTACTAACGTTTATGGTAGAGTTCTGAATGGCATTGCCACGTTTTCTCCGCTACAGTACGATGTGCAGGCTGTTATCTTGTATTTCTTTTCAATAATTGTGCTAAGAAACAAATTGATATAGGAATGTGATTACACTCATTGTTGTTATTTGTGGAAGTTTTAAGATAGATAAAAGCAGGAAAGAACCGATTTCATAAACATAGCTGTGATTTCCAGTAATATAATAGCATGGTTTATCCACAGCCATAAACAGTAAACGTGTGCAGTGATGAAACCAGGGATGATCTCTATGGGGCTCAGAGGGTGGAGCTCCCTTGTTAACAGTGATGATCATTGTAAGGGGGCACAACGCCCCCAAATGTTACAGATAGGTTTCTTTGGGCTTGTCTTTCAAAGCTTCCCCATTGCTCATTACAAGTTCTATACGTATGTCTTTCAAAGACCTTGATCTTCGTTTCCGTCAAAGCAGAAAAGTTTTTATTACAATGTTTAGTTTGGCTGAGCTACACTATCATAATTGCATCTTTGAAAAAGATAGGTATGGTTGCAATCACGCCGCACCCTTTATGCCGCTGCGTTTAGAGAGCCCTTCTTGCTGAATATTTGAGAATTTTGTAGGAAATTGACGTCGCTCATATTCAGAGCAAAAAAATAAAAAGGCCGTTATCAGAAACGCATTTCCGAAAAGGCTTCGCTCAGTACACCCTTATGTTTAGCGAAATATGCAATGATGCATTAAACGTTCGCAGCTTCAGTTGAGTATTTTGGTATTCGTACGCTGCTGGCAAATAGACTAGCGGTGGCATAGAGAAAAGGGATTGCATTGATTGACCAGGGCGCCCAAATCTGTTAGAAGCTGCAGGTATCAAAAGTCTTGTCGAATTCTCAATACTTCAATGAAGACAATTCACTAAATCAAGTCTCCTATCGTAACGGTACAACTGCGATTATCGATCATATAGAGTCTACGCTGCACCTGCAGGATTAGTTTTATATGGGCATTCTCTCGATACAGATTGAGTGTTGCACAGTAATTTCCCATCCCTACAGCTAGCTCATGTTTCATTCCTGGACTGCATGGCAACCACTGTTTTCAATGTTGATAGCTAAAAACAGTGAAATGCCATCGGAAGCTTCGAATCATTTTGCTAAAGGCGATGCTTATAATAGGAAACAGTTTTGCACAGTGGGCGGACACAGGTCATTGGCTAAAATGTATATTGTTGAATACACCAGGGCTCCTGCCTTGGCCCATTCCTGTTCATAATCTATCTGAATGATTTTGAAACATGCTTAGAATTATCGAAAGCCAGCATGTGTATGCAGATGACACACATGTTACCATAACATTCAACAACCTTGAAAATTTACTAGACAATGCTCAAAGAGAACTTCTCAATATTTAAATATGGATGAGAGTTAATAAGCTGACTGCCATTCCTAAGAAAACTGAATACGTGTTGATTGGCCACCCCCTTAAACTTAACACTCGAAGCCGCTAATGCTGAATAAAGTGAGGAAAGAAGACAAAATCACTCGGATTCATCGTAGATGTAGGGTTGAACTGGAAGCAACATTTCAAAGTTGTTAAAGGGAAAGTCACTGGAGGCTTTTCATCTCTGAAAAATTGAAAAACCTTGTGCCAGAAAAACAACGAGATAATGTATACCGAGCCCTTATGGAAATTCATTTGAGTTACATGCAAATGTTATTTGGGGCAGTATTCCCAGTTTCAAAATAAAGAGACAGCCTTTGGGATGAATTCCAATAGATATCCTCGCATTAAAACTACAATAAGAGAAACTGCAAGGACATCCAACTTCCAAGATATAGCCCTGGATATGTAAAAAAGGCTTTCACTTTTCAGTTCTTACTGCATGAAACAACATCCTCCTCAGTATCAGGTACTGCCAAACCTCCCGCAGATTAAAAGAAATTTAAAAAATCATTTAAAGAGCTGCATTAACATGAAGCACGGCTCCCTGGTAGAGCAGCAAATAGGCCTTAACAGCCTCACTTTATCTCCTTGTACTCATTGTATCATAGATTGTAATGTTAATCTGTCAGAAAGTTTCTTTTCTTTATGCTGAAGGGATTTTATGTAATAAATTTAATATGAAATATGAAATAAAAATATGCATTTAGGTTTCGTAGCCTTTAAAGTAAGTGCAATCACCTTTACTATTTAGCTCACGTTATTTCTATGCTGAAAGTAAGTGTACGAATGAAATTCAGTTCACTGATTGAGTGCAAAATTTGAATGCATACAGATTATTTGTAATAAGTATGTAATAAGTATGTAGTAAGTAGTGAAGTCAACTCTGAAAAGGTGGGGCAGTAGCGACTAGGAAGGGTGGGCTTCTGGGGACGAAGCTCTCAGGAAAATTTTTGAAATTGCATCCTTTAGGTTGTAGGAAAACGCACCTTCTAAATTAAGAGATGCACCCATTCTGGAAAGAAAAGGAATGATGAAATCGTTGGTATGCTTGGGAGAAATGTCGACATTCAAGTTGTTTTCTGTCATACTGTATGTTCAAAGTTTTTAAGCAAAAAGATACTTTCACCTTAAAAATTTTTGTGGAGCAAGGGGGCAAAATCTTCAGCTGTGAGGACAATGTCCCTGTGCCTACTCCTAGCTTCATGCCTGTTTGTAGTGCTTTATACTATTCTTGCCTCTTTTTGTCCTAGTTTTTCTTCTTTTGAGAAACCTATTATTACATTCCTGAGATATGGCAGGAGCCTTTTGTTCTAAGGAGAAAATCCCCAGCTTTTTAGCTCAAAACCAGTGTGTTCGCATTGTAAGGAACAATAAAGAACTGTTCATATAGCATGCGGATCAACTTCCTTACATTTACATGTAGAAGTCATATACTCGCTCACACAAAATATATAGATTTGTGATTATGTGTTTTTGAGCGGGTTTGTGCAATAAAATACCACTGGAATCTCTTGAGTAGGCCTACATATTAGACAGCTAGATTAGTATTGGAAAACCTTTATAAAACCTTCAATATTAGAATGCCAAAAATTGTCCAAAACTATGGTAGTATTGAGCTAGCTTTCTTATGAAAAGAACGCCAGCAGTGAAGTTTTGTTAATGTCGCTTCTAATTTGGTTACGTTAGTAAATTATTCCAGTTTGTTGTTCTAGAACTTGGTTATAGATGACACTTTGAAAATTAGCCTGTTTGAGCATGCAATCATCAACAATCCAATTAGTTTAATGATTATAGAACTCTATGTTTTGTAAAGCAACTAAGTTCAGTTAATCTGGTTTTTCCCAGAGGTTTACTCATGTGAAAGGAAGTCGTTGTTGATTGTTTATTTTGGGAAAAATCTGCGGACGTTAGCAATCAGCATCATGCTGTTCGTTCGAATAGTTTTAATGCAATTCCCCAAGTACATACGATGGATGGCCAATGAGTTATTTCCACGTTTTATTTACAGCAGGTTGATTACATTACATGAATAACAATTCTTGTCAAATGGTGGGAAGTGCTCAGTTTGAAGAAACCTTGTATTTAATGTCATAACAAGAGTAATTTAGTTACCTGCTGAAAGCTCATCCTTTCCGATAAAAGCTTATTTGTTACATACTTGTGGAGTTTAGAACATAGAGTTAAGTCATATATGAAAATAATTCATTTGTCGAAAAATGTCCTAGCATTTTTTGTTGTATTAATAGCTACGAAACTGTTGTATCTTTGATACTAACCAGTTTTCTCCACTGGCGGGTGGAATTTAATCAAGTTGAACGCACGAATATATAACGTCCCTTCGCTCACGTCTAGTTTTTGTACTTAAAGATACCTTCATGGCTCTCAGACATTTTTCTGCCCCCTTCATTTGCCCCCGCCCCCACTTTTCGAAGAGGATTTTTCGAAATATTGGTTGCCCTTACCAGTCATATAGTTGTGTATTTACACTTCTTCATATATTACATGTATTTCTCATTATCAATATTGAAATTGATTGTTGTAATGCTCAAGCACAGGGATATGTATAATCTACACTCTTTTTAGAACACACCTTATGAAATCGCTAAGGCCCGATTTGTCAACAGAGAATAGGAACACTGCTAGAGCCTGGTCAGCCTCTAAGGAGACTTGCCACAAGCACTCGACTTCTCACTTACTTTTGACAAAAATATCCTGATTAGATAGTTGTGAATGCCGGCCGAATGTTATCGAAATTTTATGCTGCATGTAGTCTCTCAAATATTTGTATAAATTCACGCAGAGACATAAGAACAAATTGAAGAATATTTGAGCCTAAAATTGTCAAGCAATTAAGAACATCCAGTTCAGCCGAAATCCTCTGGTTTTTATGAACAATGAGAGTACAGCTATTTCATTCCCCTCAAGTCTTCGTACAAACCATTTTGCGTCTGGCTCCTCTGCTGACTTTTCCAAGCCTATTTGAATATCCAAAATGATTTCTTTTAAGCTTTTGTAGGGATATATTAGCTTCCTTGAGATGATCCCTCTGAAATACAAAGGTAGATTTTAAAAATGAGTCATCAAAGATGCGTTTTCCAGCTATCTGGTGGACCAA
The DNA here is from genome assembly GCA_964019165.1 of Mastigias papua. Taxonomy (NCBI): domain Eukaryota; kingdom Metazoa; phylum Cnidaria; class Scyphozoa; order Rhizostomeae; family Mastigiidae; genus Mastigias; species Mastigias papua. The sequence continues at coordinate 6,324,644 of OZ025276.1, forward strand.
CCTTTGAAAATTCTCGTTTTCCGCCAAGCATGGTGACCTCTCACTGAGCCACTACCGCAAGCACGTCACACTATGAAGTCTGCTGGATCACAGAGCTGTAAGAAAATGCTTTGTAGGCAATGTACACTATTAGCTTGTCTTTATGAAACTTGAAAATGCAAAGTTCATTATGTTTTCTCTTGGCACAGGTAGATTGAGATCTACTATGAAGCTATCATTTTATCAGAATAGATCGAACGTATTCACAGATCTTAGGGTCACTCTTGCTCCTGCCCAGATTTCTAGAGCTAGAATCGCCCCTGATTGCCAACCAGGCGCAGCCGTGTGTGTCTGTTAAATCTACACTTTACTTGACAGTCTGAATTTGAACCCCCTGAGAGAAGAAACTCGCACTGATGCACATCTTTTCTTCCCCCTGATAATTAAGTCCCGTTTCATTTGTGAAATATTCAACTCTTGCCCTGTCAATTCTGCCTTTAAACTATTGGAATTGTATTAATATAGTTCTAGGTTAATGCGTTCTGGTCAGCCCTTTAAAGTTCCCTACTTAGGTTATCCAGGGACGCCTACGCTGGGGAGCAGGGGGCAGCTGCCCCTCCTGCCCTTTCCTAGGACTTAATTATTTTAGTGCATAAATGCTTATAATGTGCCCTCAATAGGAACCTTGCCCCCCCCTGCCCTCGGTCCCGGCAGGCGTGCCTGAGGTTATCTATTCACAGTTTGCGCTGCAAAAAGCAAACGATATTTCCATTTCTTGGCTCACAATTACATCCATCTGACACTGGGCTGCATCTGTTATGAAACCAGTGATAATCAACGTCACTTTTGATGCTGTGTGTTTGTGCAATGGCAGTCTCCTAGAGTGTAGTGTATAAGTACTTACTGCCAACTTTTCCTAAAAGCTTATAAATATGAATTCATTTGAATGTGAGTAACGTTGAAATTGCTTGCCTTGGGTGGCACCTGTTATCATCACCTGCTTGACTTGTCTGTTATAAGATTATGCATGCACTGATTTCCCAAATAACTGATATTTTCTCTTACTTACACATTGCTCAAAACCACAGAAAATCTCAGAAAATTCATGAGATCATAGGAAAGATCACTAAATCATGAATATCATAAACCATAAAAAACATAACCTATTGGAAGAATCACACAAAATCACTTGCAAATTACAGAATAGTTTCACGGATACCTTTGCATCATACCAGCATCATACAAATCACGCAACATCATACAAATCTCACAACATCATACAAATCACGCAACATCATACAAATCTCACAACATCATACAAATCACGCAACATCATACAAATCTCGCAACATCATACAAATCTCGCAACATCATACAAATCTCGCAACATCATACAAATCTCGCAACATCATACAAATCACGCAACATCATACAAATCTCGCAACATCATACAAATCACGCAACATCATACAAATCTCGCAACATCATACAAATCTCGCAACATCATACAAATCACGCAACATCATACAAATCTCGCAACATCATACAAATCTCGCAACATCATACAAATCACGCAACATCATACAAATCTCGCAACATCATACAAATCTCGCAACATCATACAAATCACGCAACATCATACAAATCACGCAACATCATACAAATCTCGCAACATCATACAAATCACGCAACATCATACAAATCTCGCAACATCATACAAATCTCGCAACATCATACAAATCACGCAACATCATACAAATCTCGCAACATCATACAAATCTCGCAACATCATACAAATCACGCAACATCATACAAATCACGCAACATCATACAAATCTCGCAACATCATACAAATCACGCAACATCATACAAATCTCGCAACATCATACAAATCTCGCAACATCATGCAACGCTCGCACAATTCTCATAGAAATATACACAGAAACATTTAAAAGTAATCCACCTCTCTAATACTTTAGCTCTCTCTTTAGTTCTCTAATTCCCTCAGTTACTCACATGTACCTTTTGCCAGATGCCTCGCTTCCTCCTTGCTAGGAAATTTTGCGCAGAACAACATTTTCTGTTCGTATGAACCTGCCTTGCTTTGTTTCCTTTTCTTAGTGGAAAACGATAACACAATGTAGCAGATGATACTGTGTCACTCTGCTTTTTCTTTCATGGACTTTTCAATCTGACGCTTGTGTGCAAAGATAGCAGACTTAGCACGGAAGCATCCTGTTTGTGTTTGTTGTACTTTATCAAGATCGTATAATACAGATGTATCATTGTTCGTATAGGATGAACTCATGGAAGCAGATCGGCACATCCCTGTCTATTGTGAACAAATGCCATCGTGGGAATGTAACCTGGTAATTCCGTTTGGTAGATGCATTTACCAGGATTTTCCCGCCACTAATGAATTGATTAGCAATATGGTATGCAGAGAAGCTGATTGCAACTGCACTTGCTACAAGAAAAACGGACAAAGAATCGGCAAGCGCACTCATGTAAAGGTATTAAGTTTTCCTGCTTATTGTCGATACAGAGCAACGATGAAGCTAATTCAGTCTGGATTTAGTTTGCCGCACAAGATGATGATGGCGAGAGGTGCAGTTGATGTAGAATGTTGTAGCACTAAGATCCTCTTCAATAGATTCAAGTTCCAACATAGTGACATTGAAAACTTCGTTCTGGCCGAAAATATACGCAGTAAGTTGATTATGTTTTATTTTATTGCCAACTTTTCGATGTAGCTTGTACATATACCTTTTGACAGTAAACATCAATTTTCTGCTATTGCCGAGGCAATTAAGTTTCAAGAGAAAAGTTTTCCTGGGATATAGATTCTTAATTCTATTTTGATGCACTGTAGAAATTGCGATCGTTTTACTTGAAAAGCGTAAATCGCCGTGAAGATGACTTCTATCGGCAGATATTTATTGCTTGGATCTGGTTTTAGTGAAACAATATTGGTGTTTCATGTTTGCAAGATTTGTTGTCTTTACTTTTAAATTGTATTACATTACGAGCTGAACAGATGAATCTGTACTGCAACAGGTTTTATTTTACCACGTGACTTGTGAGGCTTTTTTAAAACAACGTATGCTATGTGCCATCCTTGAAGGAGCCCATTTGCTTTTAAGAAACTAAATAGTCGCGTTGTTTGCGATGGTTTAAGGGATGGTGCTTGTAGAGCAAGATACCAGCATGAGAAGTTTCTTTTATGTTGTTGGCTGCCTGGAAACCAATAATTATTTCACCTCAGCCGCTCAATTGAATACACTGGCGCTAAAATTCCACATGAGTTTTCATAGAGTCTGGTGCATTGATATGGAACTCCCAAATTGTTTTCATTCAGTTTAATGAATCAAATACACAGAAAAGATAATGATCAGAAGATAAGCTAAGCCCTTTGAACCTATCTCATATTTATTTCGTTTGGGAGTACCCGCAATGAAGAGACAGTAGATTAAAATGTGTATTTCAATAGTAGCTATTACGCTCGTTGATTAATATGATGAAGTGAAAACATCTTTTTATGGTTGACTCCCAAAGCTTTTACTGGGACAGGAGCTATTTTCATGATTTCCTCCCACAGCCGTAAGGTTTAATTTATAGAAATATATATCTGATGGGTATTTTACTTCAACAACCTTGCAACTTTTAAGTATGCGGAAAGTGGCAATAAAGGAATATAGAAGAGTTATGAAATTGATAGCTTCTCAGATTTAAAAACCCAGTGCTGAACTCCCTTTTCTTGTTTATTGTTACTTCATTTTTTGCTTCACATTGACTCAACTGCTCATCCCTTCCAAAGTCGTGTTACCAATGAGCTTTCTAACCTCGAGTAGAGAGAGTTGCCTCCTTCTCAAGAAAAGCAATGCAATTTTAATCAAATAGTTGACTTTTGTCCTTTCTAATCTTTTCAATTATAAGTTATCACGTATAATTGTCCATTGCACAATTATTAATTTAATCCCCGTACGGTATGTTAAGCGACCGTGGAATTTTCTTTTCAGTCTTAAAGGATTTTTTGCAAGTTCTAAGCTCTGCACGCGGTTTGGGATTAAATTCCGGAGGTTAGCACATCTATATGAGAACTCGTTTGATGATGAGCGTTTGCAATTAGATCTATTTGCCTAGTTGCTAAGGATGAAGGAAGGAATACTGAACTCTTTTATTTAACTTTGAGCTATTTATTTTGAAACTTGCAATTATAATATTTCGGAATTGGTTGCGGTTCATGCGATTGGTTTTGCTGTTCAGCGTCTTATCTGGGATGATAAGGATAACATCTTAAGTGATTCCAGCATGTGTATATTTTCGAAAAAGGAACTTCCAATGTCATACTCATGCACCTTTGGAATTTAGGACTAGCATATCTCTGAGGCCGTTATTTCCTCAGTCTTATATTAAAAACTTTGTCAAAAGAGTGCACGTAGGCAAATGTTCCTGCTCCCTTTAGCACTATAAAGTGGTGAATTCTAAAATTTATAACAAGGGGGACCCTATATGCAATATCATGAGCGGGTGTGGCTCTGTTACAGCCACGCTAATACTTATCAAAGATACAATTATGACAATATAGCTTTATCAAGCTAAACATTGTAATCAACAATTTTACTGCCTTAAGGTAAACATTTACAGTTATTTTCGCTTCTATCATATAACTATTTGCAGTGAAGGTATTCAATCATATAGGTTGTCTGGCAACAGGGCTTACTACATGCAATGGCCTACATTTCACATGCTTGGTCACTGTTTCAGTCTATGCTAATACGTCGATGCTGATAATTTTGTGTAATGATCCTGCTTGAATGAATCATTATCAAGGTTGCCTGAAAGTCATCTTGTCAACATAGTTTTCTTAGTAAGTCAAACTTCTGAATCGACACTGTACTAGTGTGGCGCCACTGCCGTGCAGCACAGCAAAGTAGGCCGTGCCAAGATTTTAACTCGAGCTGAAATTACTGATTGATTCCGACGTCTTGCTACTGCCCTACCAGAGCATATTTCTCTGGGACAGCACTGCTCTGGCCCGGCGTCAGAACCAGGCCTTAGATAAAAAGCAAACCCCTAGCTTTTCAACACCCAACAAGCGTCGTGAGTCAAGTTATCCAGTATTAGCAACATTTTTCCGGCCCCCTATCAGTTCCAGCCCTGGCAGCTTCCCCATATATCATCTTATCGATGGTACTGCTTGTTTGTGTTAGCGCAGTGAAAGATTGAAGTACTTAGAGCTTATTGCAGGACCCAGTTTTGTTATCTCGGCTCCTGTTTTATCAGACACTCTCTTTATTTTCAGTATTTTTTGTGTTTAGAATTACGTAAAATTTGAAACCATTGTTAGCAATAGGATTAAGATTTTAAGATGAAATCTGAGTCAATACTTAAATATTAAAGTTTGCCCAATCCAGGCCCATCCTTATAATATACTTTACTATTTATAATCTAGCTGTATAATCTCAGTTTCTTTATCTAAAGTAATAACCATGAATCAAACAGTGTAAACAATTATTTGCAACAATGCGAATTGAAATCGTTTTGTTGAATACGTAGCAGGTGTCACATGGTATGCATGGGCATTAAGAAAATTATTACGGATAGCCAAGGATCAAGAATTCTTTGACTGATGGTTATTAGGCATATAGACTGCTTTTACAGGGCAAATAGCCAGCCAGAGAATTGTAAAAGTAAGAAATATGTATTTTTAATGTTAATTTCTGGTTTTTCTTGTGGCTTGTGGTTTGAAAGGAGTGCTGCACTCTTTGAATACAGTTGACAAAAGACCACGTGTGTAGGATTAGCCAGATGGGCGGCAATTACGATTGTTGAAGCGCATGAGAGAACTGGCTGATAAGTGATCCTATCACCTTTTTCATGTAATTCTTTTCCAACATATTAAGTTCTATTTTGTATTGTCACATTTGCCTACAAAACGAAATTTTAGACGACTCTAGAATTAAACGGAAGTTTGTGCTATTCAATAGTGACTTTGTTTTCGTTAACCACAACGTGTTCTCTACACATTGAGCTGCAGGTATTGATTGGCAGAATTCGTTGACTTTAGGAATTCTGTTCAAGACAACTATTCTCATAAGTGGTAGTGTCAGCTTCTTAAGTACAGCATCCTGATGACATTTATGCTGCATCTTTATACTCTTTGGATGATGCTATTTTTAACCACTGTCAGTATCTTATGCTTGATTTTAATTCCTTATTGACTGGCTGTTTTATAGAAATTTCCACACTGTACTACCCCCGTCTATTATCGTCTATTCGATGGAGTATAGTTTCACCTTCGCCTTATTGACTAAGATGGGCAGTTACCTCGATACGAAATACGGAGATTGACTTAAATCGTTTCGACTTGACATGAGCTAAATGACTTAGGGTTGTAATCGATAATCCTCAGGTCAAAGTACAAAATGCGCGTACAGTATGTATAGGCATTGGATTACTATAGGTAAACCAAAGTATTGAACAGCTAGCGAGCAATAGAAAATATTGGGCGATATTAATCCACTAGACTTTATTGCTTTGCCTGTTTGCAGCCATTTTCTAATAGGGTTGTAAAGAAAGGGCAAGAAACAAATGAATCAGCTCTTTCAGGGTATTATCACATGTATTTTCAATATTGATGAGCGCGAAAGAGGGTTACTATGAGCTTTGCTCTCCACTTTCCATTTCCATGTCCTAATCTGCTCTTCCATACTTATCTTATCCCTATGCAACTCCGTGTCATGACTATCTGGTGCGTGCGTTTCTATATAGAGCCATTTTACAAGGAATGTAGAATGTTGAAATATTTGATGAACTTATACTACTAAGAGAAAATCCCTACAGGACTTTTCAATCTGAAAAATTTTTATAACTGCAAACAATCAAGAATTGGGAAGCCGGTTCTATTCATTTGCAGCCAAAGATTGCGTAGATTGTATGCTATGCTTGTATCAAGTGTTTCATTGACCTTCTTTGTGCATTTGGTTTTAATTCACAGCCAAAATTAAGGGCAAAATTCAAAATTTCACTGTTTTGCTTGAGTCTGTACCATTTTTATGGCACTAAATGTGCAGTGGAAGTTACAGAACTATTAAGGAACTTTTAGTGCTACAATTTTATCTTTGGAGGTCCAGAAATAAGGAACTTTTAGAAATAGGCCTTGAGCCAGGCCCCTTATAGAATGGGTGGATGGGTGAGTGGGTGGATGGGTGTGCCTGTGTCTGTGTCTGTACCTGTGTGTGTCTATGTGTCCAAGTGTCTGTCTGTTTTTGTTAATGTGCATTTGTTGTGAATTTTATTCTTTTAGTTTATATCAATTCTTTTAATCTTTATTACCTTATTGGTAAAGTGACCTTTTAGGCATTGCGCTCGAATGAGTTTATATAGCACATGCGTTGTTTTTGTGCAAGATGGCCAGCCAAAAGCTTCAAGCTCTTCCATGAGATTCCTGTTTTATATGAGCTGGTATAGTAAAGCTACTAAAGCATCTCTGTCGCGTTCCATCTGTGCTACCATCCGTTGTTCTGAATGCTTCATTAGAAAGTTTTAAAGTTCAAATTTGCAAATTTCAACAGAGAGCTATAATATCCCTATATAAATAACATATCAAGTTTTAAGTTACTACTTATGTGTCATAAATTGGTGTCCATCCACTTGGAGTGGCTTGCAGCTGCTCAAACCTCTACTGTGAATTTATAAAGCAATTTGGATTTACCTATGCAAATATTTTGGCCAAGAAATTCACGACGTAGCTTCCGGTGTGCCATTGTTATGTGCGCTTGCCAAAGCCTAGAGAACTTGTTTCTGAGCTTTTGTTGTTCGGCTTAAAAAGGCTTTGGAATCCTTTAGAGAAAGGGGAAGCTTAGGATACAGCTGCTTTTTGTAGATATTACATTCTTTTTTATAAGAAACCAGTTAAATTGACGTTCGGGCTGGCTGTTCTAAATTTTACGACAGTGCTTCAACCTGAGGTTGTTCGTACTTTGTTCTTAATTTTCCATAAATTTTGAGGCTGGTGTTTTTATAATATTGTTCTTATAAAAAAGAGAGTGTATACGAAGATTTATTTGATTGATTGATTGATTGATTGATTGATTGATTGATTGATTGATTGATTGATTGATTGATTGATTGATTGGAAGTGTAATCTATTGCTTAATCATTTTGTGGTACGGATGGTCCTTTTGCCTTTTAGTTTCTACTTGCATGCAGACCTCTTTTATCTTGTCTATTGATCTTTTTAGGTGATTGGTCTTAATTAGCTTGTATTTGCTACGCATAATGTCTTGTCAACTTGACAGGATAGCTAATGATAGAATAGCTAATGATAGAATAGTTAATGATGATAATAAGCAATAATAGAATCGTGATGATCTTTGTCTTCAGTTCCAGTTTTCAAAGGACGACCTCGAAAAAGGAGGCAAAGTCGAACAAAACTTGGACATGATGTTAAGAAAGTTAGAGTGGAAAAAGAGAACTCAAATCCTGATGCTAATATGAAAGTTGACAATGCAAATAATGAAGATGATCTCAAAGCAGACTTTAAAACGGAGGATGCAAATGTAGTGAGCATGAACCAAACATATCGCATTGTTGCACCCCCAGCCAATTGCAACCCGGAAAGGAATGTAATTCATGTTAAGATTGAAAATAAGAAGATTGCTTCTGATGTGTACAAGATTAAAGACGTTGAGAATGAAGATATGAAGATAGTCATCAAGACAAATGGTGCTACGGAGGATTGTTACACAGCAGAGAAGGAGAACAGAATGTGTTGGGATGATAATAAGATTGAAGAAGGAAGCATTGGAAGTCCACATATGAGTGGAGAAGAGCATATCATTGGAGCTGCGTGTGGAATGGAAAATGAGATGATACGTGCCAATTCCCCATGGGAAAGTGAAGAAGAAGACCCGCCATCTGAGCTGGTGAAAAATGGGAAAACAGGGACAGTACTTGATGAGTCTTTCTTTAGGAAGATGAGAAATGAAATGAAAGCATCAGAAGGAGTGGACAAGGAAAAAATGCGAAAGGTATATTTTTCATGAGATATTATGTAAATACTTACCTTTGTTTGGTTTTTGTTTTTCTTTAGCTTGAAAAAGTGACCATGCTCGATACTTGTTGCTTGCCATACATTGGATATTAAATTTTTAAAGGACCTTATCATCCATCGATAGATTTCATAGCCCCCCTCTCATTTATTATAGTACGCGTATCTTTTTTTGTAAGAAAGTTTAAAATGACCCCAGTACTCAAACCTTCTCAAGACTTTCTTCAGGCAAAAATTGAATTTTTGGTTAATAGAACTCAACACAGTACATAACACGTGTCTTTAATCTGAAAATTTGGGAGAAAATTATTTTTCCTGAGTATATATGTACTATTTGATCTGTTGATAAGTTGTTGAAGTGCTTTTCCTGACTAACTCTAATTGGTCACAGGATGAAATTTATTCATAGTTTTACTTGTTTATCTTTATTTGGTAAAAACAAATTTTTAAACTTTCTTAGGTTTGCAAAATCCAGTACTGAACTTTTTTTAACTTTTTGACGATTCGAGTACTACTTTCTTATAAAACACTTTCTTGTTTAAAAAGATACGTGTTTGATACTTTGCTGGTCATGTGATTCACTTTATGTATCAAACCACAAACACCCTACGTGGTTAGTTTGCCAGGTTGGGAATTGAGCTCCTTGATAATTTTTGGCAACATTTTGTATTGCAACAAAGAGTTCCTGTACTTTTGAAAGACGTTTTTTCTCAGAACTGATTGTTAGAGGTCATCGGCATGTTCCAATAGGAATCATGGTTCTAGGATGTTTTTTGAAACTTCATTAGTACTTATAAGAATAATAGTGTATCAATATTTATACAGGTTTGCTTGGTCAGCTAAGAGGAGCGGTATAAATCAAGGACCTATCAAAGAATAGTAGAAGGTTGTTTAGTTCAATATAGGGCCTCTTAAAAGTTCAAATTATAGTTCTTACATTTCATTTTGAGCCTCACAATTGAGTTCTAGTTCTTCAATTCTGGTGGAAGTCTTTCATAATCTGTATACCTTGGAAACGAAATGTTTATCAGGCGATTTCCCGGTCATTGATTGGTTCATTGGAGATCTTTATGATAAGTTATGAGCCCTTTCTACTTCTGAGCCTCTTTACCATATCATCGTAAGTCACGATGACACGTCACACTCATCTCAACTTTTTTTCCTTTACTGGGACATCGGCTATGCTACGGGACATCGGCGACATTACCAAAAACATTCCCATATCCAGGGAGGCCGGAAGGAATAAAAGGCAAGGGGCAGTTTTTTTGCAAATGGACACTTTGGGTATTACAAGCATCACCATCGACAACCCTATTGCCGATCAGAATAGTGATAAGATTGTTGGTCCTAGAAAGAGAAGTGGAATATAGCTTACAATTTTTTGCTCAATAAAATAACTTTAATTCATGTTTTATAAACGCTGGATAGTTTCATTTTTGATTGCGCAGAAAATATAAAAGCAGAATTAGACAGAAGCTCAAAATTAGTGTTACCAGGCATCAACAAACACCTTTTAGCACCGGGTCAAAACTAAGTAGACAATTTATAGTTTTCTAACAAAGGCCCTTTTTGCCCCCCTGTTCCCCCAATTGAAAGGCAGGAGGGGCACTTGCCCTCCTCTGCCCCCCTACGGCCTCCCAGCCCATCTCATCGTAGCTATTCCAGTAGCATTGCCGATGCTATGACTGGGATACGTTCCCGTCACTTACGATGATATGAAATCCAGACTGTAATCATTACTGCAGCAAGTCATTGATAATTTTCTTGTCGTCCGGTCATTGCACCGGAGTTAATAGCACATGTATTGATATAGCAGCTGCGAGTATCCTCCATGTTTGCTTTATCGAAGCAAGCTTTACGATTTAGCGGGTTGAGCTGCAAAAGCTGAGGCCTCGGCACTAGTTAGTTAGCATTACACAATAATCGCAGAATGTCACAAAGTCTTCTTTGTTTGCAACTGTTTTTACGTGGGTGTTGAATTGTAGCTGTTCAATAAAATTTCTTGATTAGTCATTGAGAATGTAAATGTCAGCTATAGTTGTAATTACTTGGTTCTATTTGCTATTCAGCTAGGATGACACGACTCATGTCACTTGACTTGATGGACACATGCTATAATTCAATCAAAATGACTAGCTCACACGTGATCACGTGTTTCCTCTTTCTTCGTTTTGGTGTTTTTTACTAGCAAGAATATTCATTGGCCTGGGAATTAAAGGTTTCTTCTGCGAAATACAATTGAACGCCACGAAAACCTATTAGACAGAATTTCATAGAACAACCGGGGGATACAATCTATGTGGCATTCATATAGTACTGATACACTAGTTTATTTTGGAGATTGCATTTTCATTTGGTTTTTAATTTTTCTTGCTTTTAGAAGCAATTTTGGACCTGTTAGACCTATCTATGGCCCATAATAAGTACACTACATGCCTAACAAAGTGCATCTCAAAACATCGAAGTGGCACTCTTTTTTTGTACAAATACCTGAATTTTTCCGAGCCTCAATATTCTTAAATTTTTCCGATTTTGAGCCAAGAATTATTCTTGAATTATTCCTAAATACCAAAGGTGTAACTTCGCCTAAAAATTTAAAGAATATATTCTAATCTTTGTTGATGTTTTACTGCATAATAAAAACTAAGTAAGAGTGTATGTTTCGTATCGATAATGCAAAAATACATCTAAAAGCATTATTACAACTGTCATAAAAAATTTCTTATAAACTTTATTCTTACAAAGAAGAGTGCAATGTATTTTATACCAACATTTGTTATGTGAAAACGAATTTTTTGCGAAAATTATTTTTTGAACAAGATCGTTGTAGCTTTATTTTAGCCTATTTATATGAAGGATATTTAAGTACGAAGATATTTGTGTACGATTTTTGTATTTGAAAATATTTCAACCATCCACAGCTGTAATATGAGTATTATATGATATATGAATTTAATATATAAATATACTCTATAGCATATCATATACAGTCAACTCTCTGTAAAGAGGACACCCCCTGGACCCTGAAGAAGTTTACGCTTTAGCGAGGTGTCCGCTTTGTAGGAAATTGCCGTTTTTGAGTATGGATGAGCTCAAATACAAAAGGCGTTCTCATCACTTCGATAAATACGATGAGACTCAACAAATAGAGTGCTTATATAAAAGCATATGCTCGAAAAAGTAACATTTAATGTTTCGCTGCTTGAGGCGATGGATTCGTGTCTTTAGGCAATCTGCAGACTGAATTCAAAGATATGACAAGCTCCACGTCGTCGTCCAGACTCTTCTATGCAAATTGCATCAGTGTATCTACCGTTTGAATAGCAACACGACGAATTGTTGGGAACTTGACTGTCATTTCTGGGTCATCGTCATTGCTGCTGTCTATAAAATTTCTCTGCACATTCGGTGTCACTGCTAAGTGTTTCTTCACATAGGTGAACTCGCCAATCGCAGGTGCTTGTGTCACAATTGGTCACTGTCAACTGAGAATAAAAGTCTCGAAAATGAAAAGAGCCACCAGGATAAGATGTGGCATTCAATTTACAATACGTTTTATAATCCTGTTTGTTACATTTATGTTTAAATCATTGCCTTCAAACAAAAATTAATTTTATAGTGTCCGCTTCTTTGAAGTATCTTGTGCGTTTCGGCTTAGAGAGAGTTGGCTGTATTACATCTGGATAATACATTTACACACATACTTATGCAAAGAAGTTATCAGCATATGTATTGATATAGCAGCGGCGAGTATCCTCCATGTTTGCATTATATATATATATATATATATATATATATATATATATATATATATATATATATATATATATATATATATATATATATATATATATATATATATATATATATATATATATATATATATATATATATATATATATATATATATATATATATAATCCAGCAACAGAAAAAAATATATAGATAATATAATCCACTTTATATTTGGTACCGGTTTCATCCGTTTGATAAGGAAGCTTCGACGAACTCGATTTATATATATCTATATTTATATATTTATATATACATATATATGCTACATTCTTGCCATATATATTGACATATTAAATCTAATATTTATTTTACATATGTATATATGTATGTTATAAATTTATAATAAATATAAATATATATATATATATATATATATATATATATATATATATATATATATATATATATATATATATATATATATATATATATATATATATATATATATATATATATATATAATATATTTATATGTATATTTGTTAATTTACTTATTTATTCATGTTAGGTTTATTATGTCAATATATATAATAGGAATGTAGGACAGCATCCATATGTTAAATGATTGAGAGAAATAGTTTGTATGAGCCAATGCAAGCTGAGAAGTATTGCAGATAGGCAAGCAGTTTTCTTTTAAGTATGTTGCACTCTATTTGTATACAGAAGTAATTTAGCTTTTTTTGCCGACCAATCTTCACTAATGGAATGAGACAGCCACCTCTATCATTGTTCATGCTACACAATGTCACCAAATTTTGCAATTTCAATCTTTGATTGAAGTTGGATGATTGAAATCTGACGAGATATATTGTAAGCATCATCAATAATGGAAGTTTCTTAATCTTATTAAGTATTTTTCTCAGCTGAATTTTTTTGACCCAGACAAATATGACAACTGATTAGTTCTTGAACCTTTTTGTTCGTATTTCAACTTATTATAAATGTTTCATGATTTTCTTTCGTTGTCTTTCAAATGTTTATTCCGTTCCTAATTCACTTCTAATTTTCCTAACTTTTGATCCTGCAGGTGAAAATTATGGTTAAGGATGTTTCCCAAGGTCGTTGCTAAGCAATTGTTACATAACTGAGATTCATAAAACTCCAGATTTGTCCTATGCTTACATGAAGAGCCCCAGGGGAACGTTAGTTCCTATCAAAACAACTATAGTTCTTTTGTTCTAAGATAAATCATCCTTAGGACGTTTGAAATGAGCATGGCATACTGACATGAACCATTTCCCATCTGGTACAAATTGCTCTAAAAATCGAGCTTGAAATTTGTATGTAGGTCTGTTTGGCCAAAGGGATGTGAGGATTAAATGTCGATTTGATGCAGGTGGAGTTTACCTGTTAAATGGAGAATACATATGTTCAACAATCATGTAGCTATGTGTTGAAGATGTTCACTGGCAGAATTTTGCAAATCTATCAAGGAAAATCGGTGGTAAATTTGCAGACTTTTATCAAATAGACTTGCGAACTATTCAGATGTTAGTTCCTAAAATCGTCCCACTATATGCTAATATGTTGAATAAACTATTTCAGCGGGTATTAGCCTCATGTGGGCCCCTAAAATCCGCAACTGATGTATCTTGCTCTCCTTCCTTGTCTACTAATAATTTTGACTTTAAAAGTTTTTAAGTAACTGAAATATGTCATGGCTTACTAAAGAAAGACACTTGTATTTTTCAGATCCTGGTAGACGCGTGTAAGGATGTGGATAACTTTAAGCATGAGCTCTTTATTTTCATGAAGCAAAGAGGAACGCCTATCGTATATGTGCCAAAAGTTGGTTATACGAGGGGTAAGCATGTTTCCATATTTTACACCCTCGCCGGCATTTTGTTTTGGCTTTATCAGAACTTGTTGTTATTTTTGTTTTATTTACCTTTCTTCATATTATTCCGCTAATTTTGTTTAATATTGTCTGTCTAACTCGGTATTTCCAGCCCAACCACATTCATTAGTTGACAGATAATCTCATAGTTTACAGAAGAAAGACCGAAATATTTTAAGCTTCTCAATAGTTGGTTGAAGATAATATTTCTCAAAAACGGTTATTTTGTAATATTGTTATTCTTCTTTACCATTTTGATACTTGCCTATAGTTTCAAACCATACGATATTTCATGTAAGTTAAGGGTAGTGTACGTTTGGATATATTAGATAAGTAACTAGCGGGTTTTCTATGGCCTGAACTATTGTTTGATCGCATTATGTTCTGTCCTGCTCTTATATGCTGTGACTTCAGCTTGTCAATTGATTGTCAGAATATAAATAGAACGACAACAATGTCAATAGAGAGTAGGATGCATTTACAAAAGTAATCCTTTTTATCTCAAAACTAATTAAATACGTGGAAATTTCCGAAAATCGCCTTGTTTGCTTCAGCTATGCCCGGCTTTAAGGAAGATATTTCATATCCATGATAGAGCTCTTTGTTCATATTAAAATCCATGTCTTTTTGCCAGAAGAACCAGTTTGTTAAGTTTGTTGATTAAAGCTCATTTATTCAGTCTAGGAATCTGTTTGTTAATTGTTGATTTGATGTAGATGAAAATGAAGATATTGACTTTTCCTATTTGATGGCAAACAGAAGGACGCTTTCTCTAATGTCCAAGCTTTGCACTGACAGTAGTGAATTTGCCTTGAATACTCTATAGTTTTAGAAAATGTTGAATAGCCTAATGGAAAAGATATAGTTATTGAAAAAACTACCTGCCAAACCTGACTCGATTGTTTGTGATGCACCAAGCATGGTTAAACATCCTATACTAATATATCGACCCCCTGTAAATGTAGAAAATATATGGATATTACATGCACGTGCGTACAAAAAGCCTATAAATAGCCAAAGCTCGTTGATATTAAGAGCCTTTGAGTATCAGGTGCCAAAAATTATCAATAGCCTTCAACTATTCAAAGCCTGTCGATCTTAGAAGCCTATACATATCAAATGCTTGTAAATATCAAAAGTTTGTCGATATTAAGAGCCTAAGAGCCTATAAATATCAAGTGCCGGTGCGTATAAAAAACCTGTACCTATCCAAATCTTATCAATGTTGTAACTTTTTAGGCATTACAATTTTACATTATTGTGCCTAGAAGTGTAAAGAATGCCTAGAAAAATACCTAAACCTTCAAACGCGTTTAGGCATCCGACGCCTATTAATGTTAAAGTCCTATAAACATAAAATGGCTTGTACTTATTGAGTCTGTCGACATCAGAAATCTTTCGGTCGATATTAGAAGCGTGTCGATAATAAGAGACTGTCATTAGCATTTACCTGGAAATATAGTAGACTTGAGAAGATCTTAACCTAGCCAGTTATAATGGCCTTTATTGCATACATTACAATTTTTGTTTTAGAATAACTTTTGGTTTACCTGTCCTTTATAGTGGTACTCTATTGATTACAATGGCCTAGGGCTATCTGCAAATACTGTTTTGCATAAATTCAGTAAAAGTTTACCAACACTAAGAACAATATGCTACAAGACGATAGTTCAGTGCACGTGGAGATACATTGCAACCCTGCAACTTCTGTATTGCAGATACTAGTACTGAGTGGAGAAGTTGAAAATGTCTTAGCAACAAATCAATAAGTATTGCATAGTTGGCCGTTTATATATCGAGACAATGTATATTTCAAAGTTTTATTTAGCAGAAATGCTTTAGAATATTATAATATCGTGACCCCCGGCACAAATGAGCTTGACAGGGCCTCATTTTATGGATATGATTCTATTGTTGATATATAAGCTTGACTTTCACTAAGCTTATAACGGAATTTTTAAATACCTAAATCAAAAACAAAATTGATTTCACGGAATCTCCCAGCAGTTTCTGTTTTTTTTATCAATTTTTCATCCTGTGGACTTAGGTTGGGAATGTAAATTACGCCAGGATTTCGTTTTGTTTGATCTCCATTCATTCTTTCATAATTCTCGCTTGTTTAGGAGACCATTATTTGACCCACTAAATCACGTTTTTACATCTTGGCAACAATATTCTTTTCTATCACCAAACATGCATTAATCTTTTTCTTGCTTAAGCTTCGAGTTTTACCACAACTCTTGCATAGAAAGAATTCCATGTCGAAAATGTTGCATTATTTATATAGTTAAAAGATGTTATCATAGTTTTGCTATTCATAGTCCTGTGATTTTTGTAACAATCCATGAATGCACACTGATAAAGCCCTATGTTAATCGGCTGTTATATTTACCACAGGAGCAGTCTCTTTCAATTATAGACCGTTGAAATTAAAATGAATTCTGAGATTACGTCTCTTAGAAAACGACGGGATTTTGCTTTTGGTCTTAAGCATTCCGCAGGAAATCTTTCTACTAATCAACTACATTTTCATGCAAGGAGTATTCTTGCCAGTGCTAATGGTTACGTATAATTGTTAGTATAATGTAGGCCAGTATTGTCTTACGATTGTACAGCTGGTAGGCCAGGGAAACGCTAATCGAAATGCTAATGGAAATTTCTTTCCTAAGCTAATGCTAATGGAAATTTCTTTCCAGCAAATAATACTACGAAGTTTGTGTGGATAGCTGTTTAGAGACTGTTTACAGCCTAGTCGAAGTTGTCTTCTTTTAATTTCTAACATCGAGTTTGGAAAGAATTTAGACCTGTTGTTAGTTTTAGCACAGGGCTGGAGTCGTTTTGTTTAAAGAAATGAGTGACTCATGGTAAAAATATATCTCATGGTTCGTGTTTTCTGCCTTTGTATCACAGATATCTGCCTTAATTATTTCTGTCGCTTGTTAGCAAGTTCTGTAGAGAATATTCGGCTGTTTTTATTCCTCCTTCAATCTTCTTCTAATGCGCAAGTATTATTTTCGTAAGCAGGTTGCTTCAACATTTTGGTAGCCTCGACAGTTCTAACCGTAAACTGCTAAACACACAAAACTTATACATTTTCCTAATCACCAAATTGTACTGCCTTGATTCTGTTTTGGACTAATAATGAAGTGCTCATTTAGTATGGAAATGGTTGCTTTGTGAACTGTTTACTTAGCAATCAAATGAGCTTGCACGAATACGCGCTTATTGCATTCTTTATTTAAACTTCTTTTTTGCAGTATTTTTAAGCCGTATATGTATATAATTCATTTATTCTTCATTAGTTCAGTTATCGTTTCTGTGCGTATTTAACTCAAGTCTACTGTCAAATGTGCTATTGTTATATTTTATCTCATGGGTTGATAGGAGAGATTGCTATGCTAGATGATACCTGATCTTTCCTAATAATGTTATTTTCAAGTTTTCTTTTAAACTGTATATGCATTTACACATATAGATGTGCTTACTCCACGTATTTATGTTAAGAGAATATTTGGGATATTTTGCCAAAGTTGTCATCGTGTTAGATTGGTCGAAATAAGTTCTAACAGTAAAACATTGACTACTGATTTTTTCATTATTATGTTAAGCTGGACTCAGCTGTTTCGTTACTGACTTAGAATATTGTCTAAGATCATCGAAACTTAAAGTTGATTAAGCGGGTGTGTGGGAAATAGAATGAATTTCGATTCTAATGTGGATGAAATATAGGCAGTTGTCATTATCAAACTTTAGTCCACTAAAACCTTTTAGCTATGTAATAGGACCTGGAAGCTTAGATTCCCATCCTATTATATGTAGCTGTTTATCTCTCCAGGTAGATTTGATGCTTTGGGATACAATTGATTGCATATTATACAGAATTAAGCTTTTGTCATTTTGCTTTAACTTCTAGTACTCCCAAGTTGTTGATATCCTTGCAACTTAGAGCTTCTTTCTTTTGCAGTTGATCTCCCCAAGCTGTTTAGTTTGGTTGTTGCAAATGGTGGCTACAGACAGGTTCGTGGATTCAAAGATTACGCATGCTTCTTTCATGTACCTGCGCTGGGCTTAGATGTCTTTTCAAGAAATAAGATGTATAGACAATTGTTTATCCTAGATGAAGCGATCTTCTCAGAAAGTCGATGATTATCTAGAGATAAAGAAAGAAAGGCCTACTTTTGTTGACAAATCTCGCATGGGTTTATTGACGTATCTATAGAATGTCAGGATATCTAAAAAATATAGATAAAACAGTCGCAAATCTCATTTGTAAATCTACAATTTAACTGATAGTCAGTAGTTTAGAAATCTCAGGAAACCGTATGGAAACCTATGGTCTTAAACAGTCATACATTTTCCCTTCTCTGTTGAATTACGATCAGTTCCCTCTGTGTCTCGGGCTTTATATTTGCCGTTTTAGTACATCTATCTCAGTTCACTGGCTTGTTCACTATTGAAGAATTACTTGTATGCAACAATTCGTAGTGTTTTCTCATCTGTTCTTTAATTCGAATACTGTGTAGTTATATTTCTCGATATGAGCCCAGTTTTCATAAAGCACGATTGTAGTAACTGGTAGCTTTCATTATTTCCCCTTAATATCTCATTATCTCAAAGGATCCAATGTTTATGTTGAAATGATGAGCTTCTTATTCTATCTAAGTATAGGATTAAAAACACTCAACTGACAGATGCTTCTACAACTAAAAGAATCACTTGTGTAAAATCTTTCATGTCTATGCAATCAGAACTATTGCAAATATGAAGATTTAGTGAGAGTCGAATTGTATGTTAGTTTTAGAGTGTATCATTTTGCATTTGGAAATGGAACAGAGGGATTAGAAAATGAACTTGATTCTTGATATTCATGAGTTCATGAAAGGGTGAAGGGACAGTAGGAATTAGATGTATTATAGTTGAATTGTTGTCAATGTAATGTAACATTACTGTTCTTAATAATCATTACGAATTTTGATCTTTTAGGTGACTTTGAATCATAAATGGAAAAAAGTTTACGATGAGATGGCCTTGGCAACAACAATAACAAGTGCAGCAACTTGCATGCGAAGACATTATGAGAAGTATGCACTGCTACAAACAATTTGTTCAATTGTGCTATATTTCCAAGTTTTGTCGAAACTGAACCAATACACAGGTTTTTAATAAGAACGATGTTTTCGTTCAGTACTGACACCTTCCTAGTTTTTGAATGATTTCAGTACTGAAACTCCCTTAAGACTTTATTAGCAAGAATAGTCATGTCTGCGTAGCACTACAGTGCGTCTGCATAGCACTACTGCATTAGACAAATGGGCACTACACAGACATATAGCGCTGTACTACAATGGCTAACACAGCAAACATTTACAAATTAAACAAAAGCGATGATTTCCTTGCATGAATACTAGAATTTTAAAGGTATATGACTCATTATCTTTCTTAGGTCTCAGAAATCCAGTACTGAACTTTCTTAGCTTTTGAGCGATCGAGTACTACTTTCTTTTTACCCCCTTTCTCAAAGAAAATTGTGTATACCATAGAGATAAACCATGGTAACTTTTCATGGCATTAGTCATGTTGTAGAATTGGTTCGTATACTGAAGCCGAAAACTGTAATCCATTATGTTCATTTTGAAGCCTAGGAGATTGAGTAACCAAAAACTCAAACATGTCAGTTTAGCTAACTATTCCATTCATTGATTATCAGGTAGCGCAGACGAGAAGCAAACACTCTTAAAAATTTATGGGCTTTGATGCAAATGCTTTGGATATAAAATATGTGCATAGATACGATGTTGCATAGAGTCTGCCATTTTAAGTTATCAAAGAAACACATATTTCATTCATGGATTAAATAGAGTTCTCATACAGTGACAATTGAAGCGAATTTGAAATATAAGATTAATATAGTCGCAATCTATGGTCTTTACACATAGTTCACACTACCCTCGATGTCCGAACACCTGTAACCTCTGTTTACATTAGGCAGAGTGTTGAAATGGCAAAGTACTCTATCTTATGCAGACAGTTATTCAGCCACCTGAAAAGTATAACGGTAGGTAGGTGGCTCAGTAAATGAATGAATGACTTGAGACCCATCAGTGAGAAGGTCATACATCAAATAAGTACTAGGAAGTACGGATAGCTTGTAAATGAAAAGAGAGTAATCAGCTGCGTCGATTTTGGGCAGAGCGTCCTTGAATGCGATGATGGTATAGGACCGTTACAATCTTTTGACAATTCTAATTTACAGCAGTTCTCGCTTACATTGAACTAGGAATCAAACAATTAGATGGAGGATGGATTGTCGAAAAGATCTGTTTTCTGCATTCGTCTAGAATTTCTTACTTCACAAACTTGTGCTTCGCACCTAGCGGAGCACTGTGGCCTATACTGTTTTCGATTATTCAATTATCCTATTGCTAACTATTATCATTGCGTCCTGTTTTGTATCGATATACTTATCTTGACCCATTGCTTTGTTTTTTTGCAGACTATTGCTGCCTTTTGAGAGATATTTAAGAATAAAACATCGACAGGATGCTCTGTCTAGCAAAACATATGCGATTAGTGCACAAGCAAGTCAGCCATTAGTACTTACTATCAAGACGATTAAGAACGAATGCATTGATGGCAGTGGTTCAACGCAACAAGCATCCCCAATTGAGCAGGACCAGTTTCAGTCTTCAATCGGTATGGCGAATGCGGAATTTGCAGCTGATTGCAATTATAAACCAATTGATTTTTTCGACTGTAGTGGAATATTGAAAGCAAATAAGCCAAAAGAGAAGGATTTCTTCGTATCTTCATCACATCCACCTTTAGATCAAGATCCTCTTGAAGGAGGAGTAGGCATTTTTGCTACCAACACAAAGAACTCATTTGTACAGAATCTGCCACGTTCAGAACATGATGTAGGACATCAAGCAGCAACACCAAGCAGGGTACCTGTAATCTTCCCATACAGTAAAGGTTACGGTACTACCAAGCACTGCCTAGCTACTAAATGGCAGAATTTGCCCTCATCCGCTGAAAACAGATTAATTTGCAAAGATTCTGAGACTTTGTCGAAACAGGATTATATGAAATCAGCTCATATCTCCAGGAAAATTCCCCTACAAAGTAAAGCTTCTGCTGTGTCTCAGATGTTAGGTACGTCCTCTCTTATGAGCTCATCGTCACCTACCGGCACTTCTTGGTCCGCTACATCAGTTCATGCAAACCATCCAGTAATGGAGCACTTTGCCATTGCCACAATAGCAAAACAAGAAAGCCCTGGAGATGATGATTGCGTGTTGAAAAAGATGTATACACCAAACTCATCAGAAAATTTTCAGAAATTTCGTATTATGAGGAAGAAACGTGGCCGACCACCGAAACATGCAAGATCTGGTGTTGAAGCTGTTAAAGTAAGTCAAAGTCATGCTGTTTTTGGAGGAGTTGTTTGTTCCTCATTTCCTATTGGCCACTGTTTAGTGGGTGCAGGAAGACACCAACAAAATGACCCCACAATCGACAATCAAATTACTATTCCCACCCCTTCTTTGAAAAGCAGTAGAATGTGCACATCTGAGGTTGATAGGAGACCTTCGAAGAGAGGAGCTGTCAGAGTGTATGAATATGTTGCCAAGGCTGATTCACCAAATGCCAAAATGGTTAAATACCAACAAGGAATTATTCCTTCTTTTTGTAGCCCACGAGATAGTGTACTAATGAAATCAAAGCCTGCTACCTCAAGCTCAGCAGTAAGTTTTGGAAAGAAGGTTAAAGTCGAAAATTTTTCCAATATTGCTGGTTTAAGTCAAGTTGGAATTCTGAGCGGCAATACTTCTCACTGTCCAAGGGTGGAGACTGTTACTTCATTTGCCAGCAAAGGTTGTCTTCCAAGTACTCTGATGAAAGACAAAGATGAGATTCTGCGTTTGCCTAAGGTAGGACAGGATAACTCTTTAGTTCATATTGAAAAAAATCGGCTTCACAGTATTGATGGTGCGATTCCGTTGTATAAAATAGACTCTCGCGTAAACGATATTAATGGTACTAACTGTATCAATGAGCCAGGTGAGACGAAGGAGGACCGGGAAAGTAGGAGATGTTACGAGCCAAGATCGGTTATCACTGGACCACCACCATTGGTTCCAATCGATAAGAGGAAGGACCGTACTCTGAAGAAAGAAGAAGAACTCGATGATACCAGTGCAGAGAAATTCCCAAGAGACGACGATGAGCAAATTGATTTTCTACATGGTAGGAGAAAGTCACGAAGACTTAGTGACGTGGATCAGATATCATTCGTTTCAGATATGAAAGCGATGAAGGAATCATTCAACGTGGACTCAATAATGAGACCTATGACTAAAACTATCGATCAATCTCTTGATCACTTCAGGAAAGTAACTGTGAACGAGTTTGATAGAAATTCATCTACCAAATGTATAAATGGGAAAAATGAAAGCCTTTTTGTAAAGCATCGCGAAAGTGAGGCAAAAACGCTGGGTGCTTTCAAAGGACTACACCCCTCAGATTTAGAGATGACCAGTCATAATGAACTGAAAGTTGAAGTGGATCGTTCTCTGACTCCAAGTGATAACGAGTGCAAACGTGGTTATGAGGGTTACCTTAGAAAAAAGAAAGAAGGACCAAGTGTCCAAGATGCTATGGAGGATTCTAGTCAGCGACTTTTGCGCATTGCATCTTCGGATGATTTTGAAGTTTACTCAAAAGAAATTGCAAAGTACACTTCACGGAATGAAGGGATGTTTGAGGATGTGCGATCAACTAAAACAGATTGTTCTAGTGACAATGGTGCTCAACGGTCGTCCAATCATTATGGCAGACGTGATTTCGAACCACGAGTTTCTAGGCTTGATAAGTATGGATATGATTTAATACAACCAGCAAAGCAAGAGGTCATCTGTTTGCCTGAAAAATATCTGTATAATGAACAAATCTTATCATCACACCACAAAAGCAATTATTTTGATGCTTCCAGTAACGGTTTGCACTCCCATGGTTCTCAGAAATCGCTGAGGGATAAAACGCATGAGAAATACATGTTGCATAGAGATGAATATCAGCATATTGACTCACATAGTGATGTACATTGCCATAGGCCTCCATATCAGAACGAAGATACCCTCCACCAAAGGGAGGCACATCATTATAGAGACTCTTACCACATGAGGAAGCATTTGCATGACCATCAACTGATTCCATTTTACCATGAAAGTCATCATTCTGAACGAGGTTTTCCGAAAAGCTCGCCTGATAGCAATTCTATGTACGCTGATGGCCATCAAGGGGAGCATCATGCTGCCAAGAGCCATTTTTCTTTGTATCACGCTGGATCACCTCATTCTGATTTCAGTCACCATGGTGCAAGTGGCATGTATACCGGGCGAATTACCAGCCCTGTGTTTGAGAGAAGTCAACTTTTTGAAACATCTCCTCCGTCTTCCATTCGTAGTGCTTGGTTCAATGCTAGCCATTTTCCAGTTTCTGCGAAAGACTGCCATGGTTCAATTAGCACTGATTTATATTGGCGTCAGAAGGTTCACCATTGATCGAAAAGCCAGTAGGACAATGCTTTGGCATCACATTGTGCTTACCCATATACTGACTTTATACCCCAGTGGATTTTTGGGTTGTGGTTGGGTAGCCAAGTGGAGCAATGCTTTAACTTTACTGAGATGAGACATCTAGAGAGGCTTCAAGAGGTGATACCTTTGTTTCGTTTATTTAGTAGTGGCAATTTACAGTTGACTTCAAACGCTAAGTTGCTGTTTTGCACGATTTCTTTACTGTCCAAATCATTGCTCGTTTCCTTGCCGGTTTTCATGATTGGACGTTATCATCTGCAAACACCGCGGTAATGAAACATAAAAAGTGGTTTGTGAAGAGATGCAACTTATAACTGTCTGTACATTGCATGGAAGTTGTTTCGTCTTGGACCAAAGAGTGTGTCATTTATGATAAATTGTTTGTTGTATTGAGTCTCTTAAGGCAAAGTTAGTCGTGATGAGATTGGTAAGATGTATCATAGCATTTTTAAAGCGTTTGTGTGGTTGTTTATCGTTTATATAGCGGCATGTTGCTGAAGCTTATAAAAATTGATAAGTTACAGCTGTATGTAGAGTTTTATCACGAGCACTAGCATTGTAGAGTTGAGAGTTCAAGCTTTCTCTCAAGGATTGTTCTCTTGTTTTTTAGCATTAACTTGATTGTCAGAGTGAGTTTCCAAATTCGTTTTTGACCTAATCAGTAGGAAGAACTATTTGAAAGAGTCTTTCCCATCAAAATGTCCTAATAACTAGGAATTCCTCTTGAATTTTTTAGGCTATTGTCATTGTTGCGTGGCTGGGATATTGTCGGGAGCTGTTTATTTTGAGCTTTCTTGCCATAGAAGTTACTTATTGTAAAAATATTTCATGAAGTTGCTTTTATATTGTGTACAATAAGTTCTACGCTGTTTATTTTAAAGTTATTTGTTACCTTTGATTCTCTGGATATGATTATTTTGTATTTCTATTGTAGAGAATATTCATAGAAATGAATAAAATATTATTCTGTAGTTTAACCAGTTAGGATAATGCAATATCTTTTCGTACTCTTATGCATTTGTTAAACATTCAATGAATAATTGTGATGTGTATATTATAATCAATGTATTCCACACACCCCATTGTTGATCATCATCACATTCAACTTACACCTATTTCGAAAAGTAACCTTTTCTCATTAAAAGTATACCGGAAGATTCAAGAACAGTTATCGCCTTTTTGCTGTAAGATTATAGTAAAGGTTATAGGTTGCAAGATTTCTTACATGATTTATGCTTCTCAACGACGACCCCCTCTGCGACGTAGCCCTCAACGACGACCCCCTCAACGACGACCCCCTCAGCGACGACGCCCTCGCCGACGACGCCCTCAACGACTATGAAGCAACATCATTGTTATGAAACGGTCTAGGAAAGTTCCTTTTCTGCTTCTAGTTTATCTATTGGTCATCAACCCTCCCATTTCCTCCCATCTTAACAAAGTTCATGCTCAATCGGACATCATTGGCTCACTCTAGACACATGGTGTTAATTTAGAGCTGATTGGAAAAGAAGTATTAAATCTTTGCTGTTATTTTTCTTTGTTGTGATAACAGAGCAAAACATTAATAGAATGGGAATTTCAAGAATTTGGAACCTCATAAGCCTATCAAAAAGTCATTTTTTGCACAAGAAATATGTACTTTCAATGTGACTTCATGTTCCATATTCGCAACGTCTGGTGTGTACATATCCATACCTTCTAACCCTCCTCTCCATTCAGCTTTCTAATTGTCCAGTTCTTGTCGTACAATCCTAAATTTAGGACCAACGAGGAAAGTGTCCGTTGTTTGAGTTCATTTTTTAGGAGACTTATCATGTTGTTTCCATCAGTTTCATGTTGCGGTGGAATATCAAACCTTGTTTTTCTTTCTTCAATATGACTACCTATTGAGTTTCTTATCTTTTCGTATGAACCGTTGAAGTATTTTTTCAATATTTTTGTACCCTTGATGTTTTGTAGATACAGATGTGTAAATAATGAACGATTAGAATTGTAAAGAATGTTGTGTTTGATGAGCCTATTATTAAAAATAGTAATTAACTCAGTTGTGATTTTAGATTTGTGCATTCCCATCACTCCCTTTAGCTTTGTTGATTTGAGTAGTACTCCACTGTCTCGAAGTAACCAAAGATATGAAAATGTTTATGAATTTTAAGAGAGGAGTTTGAAATTTAACTACTTAAAGCAAAACCGCGAACAGCTGATTAGATTTTGAAATACATAGCTGATATTTTGCCAAGGCGTGTTTGATTAAACGGATATTATACTTATTGATATTATTTATTGACATTTGACTTCGATAGCCCTGTTTGATCGACTGATGAATTGTTTGTAGCAGTACATAAAACGTTGTCATGGAACAGAATCTCTTTCAATGAGCACAAATTACAAACCTTGGAGCAACCCTGAAGCTACAGTCGAATCGGACTAAAAGGAGATGGCCTAATAGAAGCAAAACACAATTGTCTTCCCATTTTTACCACAATAGTTCTCCGATCTATCAGTTTACAACAAAAACTGGGTAATTCTTAAATAAGTATTTCAGAAACTAAAAAGGGTGTGGACGTAACATAGCTTCGCTTTGGCTTCTTCTTTCACACTACCCTTCGCCCCAACCTCCACTTTTGGGGAGGGATGCTCATTGGGATTCTTGTAAATCGAGATTCCTTCGGAGGATTTGTTTTCAAAATATTTTCCTTCAAGCGATATGCCGTATAAACTATATGTTTTATAATTTCTAAGCACCTTATCGCTGGTGGCAAGGATAGTACTTGACTCATGCACTTAAGGTAGTACTTCACACTTCAGAATTTTTATGATGCGAAATAAATAACAAGCCATAGTATTTACACTGTCCCTTACATAAAGCTGAAATTCTACACAAACATTGCACAGATAATGTGCTAGATGAAAATTAAGGTTTTTACAAAAAATTGAATACTATTGTTTACTTATGCTAATTTATGCGATGAGCTCAATTTTCCTTGGACAGATGCTATAGCCAGAACCATTTGTTCATTTATAACCAAATTTGGGGAGTATGTTTCGCTTGATGGTATCTGTGTTATGAATAGACAGATTTCCCATATCTTTTTCAGAAAAGGAAAAACTCAATAAAATCACTGTTTCCATGGAAACAGGGGCTATTTTTAGAATTTTGAAAAATTGTCTATTCAAAACATGTAATATCTATTGACAGACTTGTACAGAAAATTTCATTGCAATATCTCTTTCCATCTCAGAGTAATTTTATGCCCAGTTTTACAACCTCACACAAATAAGTTTTTGAGAAAATGGACCGTAAAGTTATATGAACTGTGTTTTCACCTATTATCAGGACAAAATGAATAAAGTCTCTATTCATACTGTAAAAAAGCCTAAAAATTGCCTGTAGGTACAGAATGTAATCAGTTATGTACTTGAGAATGGCAAAATATATGCCAATGGCTCTGGCATAATTATAGTTACATCATCTGATGATGATGCTATGATAGCAAATGACTCATTTTGTCTAGATTCAAGTTTATGTTTCTTGGCTCTTTTTGACTTTTGTTTCATTTTTCTCTTTTTGGGAACTGTCTTTTCTCCTTCACTGGTGAAGCCTCCTGACTGATAATGCTCTCTGCTTGATGCAATTTCCTTTTTCTTTGTTAGTTTTTTACTCCAACGCCAAGATTTATACTTCTTGGTAATCTTTTGAATGGCTGCTTTTGTCCGGAGTTTGTCTGCAGCTCGCAAAGAAATCATTGTAGACCTTCCAACATCCTGGATGCCTGCAGCTCTAAGAATGACAGCTTTTGTTCCTGCACCTGTGTTAAAACAGGATACTGCCTCAGAAACACCAGATTCTATTCGTGCTTTGCTGCAAAACATGTTCTTTGGACAATGAAGCCAGATAAGATGATGCAAACTTTCATTTGCATTTTGAGTTAAACCTTGCTGACATCTTTCAAGAAGGCCTGGGGATGTCAATCTTTCAAAAATTGGTTTTAATTCAAAGTAGAATGCAGCAGGAAGCCTCTGACTGTCATCATAGGCATTACAACCTGTTTCTATATCAGAATTGAACTTGCACCAAGATGACTTTCCCTTTGGACAAAATTTGTGTTGCTCTTGAAGACTAGCATCTGATGCTGGTTTAACTAAATGGTGGAAAATGGCCCAGATTGCATTCTGCATACCATGCAAATCTCCAGTATTCTTTCGTATTGCATTTCCATAATATCGTTGAATGCAGTTTATTGTCTCCTCTGTCAAGCGTCCTTTTCCTCCTGCTGTCTTACCATCTGACAACTTCTCACCTCTTCTATTCTTTTTGTATGTTCTCAGTGCATTCCCCATTCTTTTTTGGATGTGCCCAATGCACTCTTCCTTTATAACTTTATACCTATCACCATAAATTTCAGCAATACCATTTCTAACAATCTTATAGGTATCACTGTCACCATCTCCTACAAATGTGGTGTACTTCAAGTTTCTCTCAGAAATAGATCTTTTGAATATTTTAAGTGCACCATCACCTTCCATACCAGAGGAGGACCCCTTATAATTAATTTCACAAACCTCTGAATGCTTTTCCTGCCATTGCTTATATTTTTCACTACCATTATCATCATGCTGATGTTTTCTGCACTCATAACAATGTAATGATAGCACCTCAAAATCTACAACTTCACCTGTGTCAACAAGGATGGCTGTCACTATTCCATACTTGGAAGTGAAACCTCTTTTTTGCCATTTGCCATCAATACTAACAGCTACTGGAATAGCTCCATCAATGTCAGTCTTGTCAGCATTTGGGTTTTTCTTCAGTATGCTTTTCCTAATCCGCTGTGCTGCCCTTATCATAAGTAACTCTACTTCTTGCTTTGTGACCTGAGACACAAACTTCAAGTGTCTAGCATATGAGGCAGGTGCTAAGGGTGGTGGAAGGTTCATCATGCCACAGAAATCTGAAAGAACTTTGCGTCCACCTTTCATAGCATTTGAAGCTACAACAGAACGCCTATTTACTTCGAATTTTCCATTGTCAATTTTGGCACTTGAAAATGTTTTTGTTTCATGGTGACACAGAGAACACTTGAAAATAAATCTCTCAGCCAGGCCATGTCTCATGGAGTTATCTTTCAAAATCCTAATTTCTGAATTTGAGCTCTTACATGTTGAACAGATTGCAGCAAATTTCAGGGCTGGTTGTATGAGAGACATCTCTACAATTGAGTAGCCTTGTGCTTTCTCTGTTTTCCTTGCAACCTTCTTTGGGGAAAACCCCAGAGCCTTGCGGCACGATCTTGTCAACACACCACCTGGTAAAAGCTCCTCAAAGGATGAATTAGCTAACTTTTTATCAGTAATGCTACTGTAAGCAACAGTTATCTTCTTGTCATGACCATCAGACCTAGGAGTTGAAGTAGAAGGTATTGGCTCAGTGCTGATTTCCTCAGACTCCGTACTTTCAATAGGTACATCCTGCGGACGCCTTCCAAAAAACCCTTTTCTTTTCTTTGCCTTAGCTCACTGAATTGCTCTTTTCTTGATAGGAGCCATAACGATAAAGTTTCTCAATAGACTATCCAACTAGTAGTGACCGAAATCAACAAACTCGTACCGATCGACCTCCAGTTTACGGTAAGTTTCCGCTCAGTTTACGGTAAGTTTCCGGTAAGGCCTAAATTCCACTAGTTTTATTTCAGCTTGGTTATCGCTCTGCTCCACTGCAGATCGATAGTAATGGCTGTATTGAATAAAGGAACATTCCCTCTTATAGAATATCTTGTTTTCCGACGGCTTGGAAGGATATTCTTTCAACACAAGCAATTGTGAAACAGCCTACTTTCAGCGACGCGTGACGATGTGAAGAGCCAGAGATCAAAACATGCGCTGTATGGACAAGTAATTTTTGAGTAGAATTAATGATAATTAATTTATTTTTAGATATTATGAGAGAATACCTGCACAGGACAGCGACGTATTTTTTTTAGAACTTTCTGTTTTCATTTAATGCTAAAATAATACCCATGAACATAGCCCCTTTGAGGACATGCACCTCGTCTGAGCTACGAAACTGCGTCCTTTGGACAAGTAATTTTTGAGTAAAGGTGAAGAGAACTGAAATGTTTTTAAAGTTTTTTAGAGAATACTAACACAGGATGCCGACGTATTTTGTCTAGAGCTTTCTGTGATTGTCTTCTATGAAAACAGCAGCCTTGAACATAGCCCCTTTCTGGTAATGCACCTCAACCGCGATACGAAAGTGCGTCCTTTGGACAAGTAATTTTTGAGTAGAAGTGAATAGAAATCAGCTTTTTTTGATGTTCTTTAGAGAATACCTGCATAGAACCCCGACGTATTTGTTCTAGAGCTGTCTGTGATTGGCTTCTATGAAAACAGCAGTCTTGAACATAGCCCCTTTGTGGTAATGCACCTCAACTGCGATACGAAAGTGCGTCCTTTGGACAAGTAATTTTTGAGTAGAAGTGAATAGAATTCAGAGTTTTTTGATGTTCTTTAGAGAATACCTGCATAGAACCCCGACGTATTTTTTCTAGAGCTGTCTGTCATTGCTTTCTATGAAAACAGCAGTCTTGAACATAGCCCCTTTGCGGACATGCACCTCAACCGCGATAGGAAAATCCGTCCTTTGGACAAGTAATTTTTGAGTAGAAGAGGATGCAAGTAAAATGTATTTTGTTATCTTTAGAGACTACCTGCATAGGACCCCGACGTATTTTGTCTAGGGCTGTCTGTGATTGCCTTCTATGAAAACAGCAGTCTTGAACATAGCCCCTTTGTGGAAATTCACCTCAACTGCGATACGAAACACCTTCCTTTGGACAAGTAATTTTTGAGTAGAAGTGAATAGAATTCAGCTTTTTTTGATGTTCTTTAGAGACTACCTGCATAGAACCCCGACGTATTTGTTCTAGAGCTGTCTGTCATTGCTTTCTATGAAAACAGTAGCCTTGAACATAGCCCCTTTGTGGAAATTCACCTCAACTGCGATACGAAACACCGTCCTTTGGACAAGTAATTTTTGAGTAGAGGTGAATAGAATTCAAATTTTTTTGATGTTCTTTAGAGAATACCTGCATAGAACCCCGACGTATTTTTTCTAGAGCTGTCTGTGATTGGCTTCTATGAAAACAGCAGTCTTGAACATAGCCCCTTTGCGGACATGCACCTCAACCGCGATAGGAAAATCCGTCCTTTGGACAAGTAATTTTTGAGTAGAAGAGGATGCAAGTAAAATGTATTTTGTTATCTTTAGAGACTACCTGCATAGGACCCCGACGTATTTTGTCTAGGGCTATCTGTGATCAGTTTATATGAAAAGAGCAGCCGTGAAAATAGGCCCTTTGCGCACATGCACGTCATCTGCGATACGGAACTGCGTCCTTTGGACAAGTAATTTTTAAGCAGAAATGAAGGGAAGTAACATTTCTTTCGTGCTATTTAGAGAATGCCTGTGTACAACACCGACGTATTTCTTTGGGAACTTTGTGTTGTAAGTTTATACGAAAATAATAGCTTTGAACATAGCCCCTTTGCGGAAGTGCACCTCGTCCGAGATGCGAAACTACGTCCTATGGACAAGTAACTTTTGAGTATAAATTAGGAGAAGTGAAATGTCTTTGCTAACTTTTAAAGAATGCCTGTGTAGGACACCGACGTATTTGTGTGGGAACTATCTATGTTCATTTTATGCAAAAATAATACCCTTGAAAACGGCCCCTTTTCGGAATGGCACATCGTCTGAAATACAATACTACGTCCATTGGACCAGTAATGTTTAAGTAGAACTCAAGGGGAAAAGTGTAAGCATTATTATGTTCTTCAGAGAATAACTGGCCTGGACACCTGCATGGTTTTTAGAGCTTTTTAGCATACTTATATGAAAACGGCACACTTCCACATAGGCTTTTGTGGATATGCAGCAAGTGTGAGAAAAGAAACGCTTGAGTGGTATTTCGGGGAATTCAGATATTTCTGAGTTTCCTTCTGGAATTGCCGCATAGAAAGCATGCATAACCATGCGAAAAATAGCTTCGTCAGTTGTTACCTCGGAAGTAGTAAGATCTGTATCATCTCACAAATCTAACATTACTGTACAGGGGCGTCGGAACGATTTTGAAAGTGGGGGGGGGGGCCTAATTAATCTGATTCACTAGGGTTGCGGATAAGCTTGGAATTCTGCTTTTTTGTGTTAGTTAGAGCATCACATTTTAAAGTTTTCGAAATATGAACATGTAGGAAATGGTCTTTTGTGGTACCTTGTTCTAAAAAAATATGTTGAATGATGAAAGTTCAACATCTTATTTCATTACATCTTCACGATATAACTTCTAAAAAAATAGCATGTTTTATAACAAAGGATTCTAGTATTTTAATATTAGTTAGATGCTGTTACCATATGCATGATGTGAAAGCATTCAATTAAATGCGTTCAGTGACATCTAAAGTACCCATAGCAAGGTTTCAGTCATAAATGCACCTTTTCCTAAAAACATACCAATTACTCCAACACATCAAATCTGCCTAAACCAGACCTATTCTGCCGCTTTGGTAACAAAAATGGAACGTTTCCTTTGTAAATTAATGCTTTCAGAAAATATTTGCACAAAACTCTATCTGTAATATAGTTACAAATCAGATTTGGTAAAAGTTCCAAAATTGTTCCATCTCACACTATTCAACGACACAAAATCATTGACAACGCTGATCACATCCAAACACATCCAGACATGCTGGGACAACATGAAAGTAAGGACCGGATCCTATCTTGTGAAAAATGATTCAGTTTATTGTTTCGATATTTTTTATGCTTTTTCCTTTTATTCTCCACTGCTAAAAAGTGGGGGGGGCAGTGCCCCACGGCCCCCCCCATTTTCGACGCCCCTGCTGTAACCCCAAAAGCTACAAGAGTGAGAGACCGTTTTATACGACATACACGCATTGTTTATAAGAAACTAAAGTCCGGTGCTGGTAGGCAGTTTCTTAATTTTTTTGGCCACATGCAGGTGTCCAGGCCAGTTATTCTCTGAAGAACATAATAATGCTTACACTTTTCCCCTTGAGTTCTACTTAAACATTACTGGTCCAATGGACGTAGTATTGTATTTCAGACGATGTGCCATTCCGAAAAGGGGCCGTTTTCAAGGGTATTATTTTTGCATAAAATGAACATAGATAGTTCCCACACAAATACGTCGGTGTCCTACACAGGCATTCTTTAAAAGTTAGCAAAGACATTTCACTTCTCCTAATTTATACTCAAAAGTTACTTGTCCATAGGACGTAGTTTCGCATCTCGGACGAGGTGCACTTCCGCAAAGGGGCTATGTTCAAAGCTATTATTTTCGTATAAACTTACAACACAAAGTTCCCAAAGAAATACGTCGGTGTTGTACACAGGCATTCTCTAAATAGCACGAAAGAAATGTTACTTCCCTTCATTTCTGCTTAAAAATTACTTGTCCAAAGGACGCAGTTCCGTATCGCAGATGACGTGCATGTGCGCAAAGGGCCTATTTTCACGGCTGCTCTTTTCATATAAACTGATCACAGATAGCCCTAGACAAAATACGTCGGGGTCCTATGCAGGTAGTCTCTAAAGATAACAAAATACATTTTACTTGCATCCTCTTCTACTCAAAAATTACTTGTCCAAAGGACGGATTTTCCTATCGCGGTTGAGGTGCATGTCCGCAAAGGGGCTATGTTCAAGACTGCTGTTTTCATAGAAGCCAATCACAGACAGCTCTAGAAAAAATACGTCGGGGTTCTATGCAGGTATTCTCTAAAGAACATCAAAAAAATTTGAATTCTATTCACCTCTACTCAAAAATTACTTGTCCAAAGGACGGTGTTTCGTATCGCAGTTGAGGTGAATTTCCACAAAGGGGCTATGTTCAAGGCTACTGTTTTCATAGAAAGCAATGACAGACAGCTCTAGAACAAATACGTCGGGGTTCTATGCAGGTAGTCTCTAAAGAACATCAAAAAAAGCTGAATTCTATTCACTTCTACTCAAAAATTACTTGTCCAAAGGAAGGTGTTTCGTATCGCAGTTGAGGTGAATTTCCACAAAGGGGCTATGTTCAAGACTGCTGTTTTCATAGAAGGCAATCACAGACAGCCCTAGACAAAATACGTCGGGGTCCTATGCAGGTAGTCTCTAAAGATAACAAAATACATTTTACTTGCATCCTCTTCTACTCAAAAATTACTTGTCCAAAGGACGGATTTTCCTATCGCGGTTGAGGTGCATGTCCGCAAAGGGGCTATGTTCAAGACTGCTGTTTTCATAGAAAGCAATGACAGACAGCTCTAGAAAAAATACGTCGGGGTTCTATGCAGGTATTCTCTAAAGAACATCAAAAAACTCTGAATTCTATTCACTTCTACTCAAAAATTACTTGTCCAAAGGACGCACTTTCGTATCGCAGTTGAGGTGCATTACCACAAAGGGGCTATGTTCAAGACTGCTGTTTTCATAGAAGCCAATCACAGACAGCTCTAGAACAAATACGTCGGGGTTCTATGCAGGTATTCTCTAAAGAACATCAAAAAAAGCTGATTTCTATTCACTTCTACTCAAAAATTACTTGTCCAAAGGACGCACTTTCGTATCGCGGTTGAGGTGCATTACCAGAAAGGGGCTATGTTCAAGGCTGCTGTTTTCATAGAAGACAATCACAGAAAGCTCTAGACAAAATACGTCGGCATCCTGTGTTAGTATTCTCTAAAAAACTTTAAAAACATTTCAGTTCTCTTCACCTTTACTCAAAAATTACTTGTCCAAAGGACGCAGTTTCGTAGCTCAGACGAGGTGCATGTCCTCAAAGGGGCTATGTTCATGGGTATTATTTTAGCATTAAATGAAAACAGAAAGTTCTAAAAAAAATACGTCGCTGTCCTGTGCAGGTATTCTCTCATAATATCTAAAAATAAATTAATTATCATTAATTCTACTCAAAAATTACTTGTCCATACAGCGCATGTTTTGATCTCTGGCTCTTCACATCGTCACGCGTCGCTGAAAGTAGGCTGTTTCACAATTGCTTGTGTTGAAAGAATATCCTTCCAAGCCGTCGGAAAACAAGATATTCTATAAGAGGGAATGTTCCTTTATTCAATACAGCCATTACTATCGATCTGCAGTGGAGCAGAGCGATAACCAAGCTGAAATAAAACTAGTGGAATTTAGGCCTTACCGGAAACTTACCGTAAACTGAGCGGAAACTTACCGTAAACTGGAGGTCGATCGGTCAAACTCGTAGCTAACGTAAATTTTTTTTGCTCGAATAGTAGGCCTCTTGACCAGTAAGAGGCTACCATAGGTTGCCCATATGCCTTAGATTTAACAGTACGTTCCATAGGGCAAACAACGTGAATACAACTTGAAAGGTTCCAAACACCCCCAAAAATCGACCATAGCAACCAGAAAATGTCCGTTGCTAAGGGGAAAAATGCTACCAGACCATATTATTTTACGTATTGCAAGGAAAGGAGCAGATATTCTCTCAATATCTCTTCTCAGATAGATCCTCCACTCCCTGTAGAATCATTTGGCATAAAAATCCGAAATTTGATAATTTTAAGAAAAAGTGACTTTTTAAGTGTGAAGTACATCCTTAAAGCAAAATTAAAAGACTGTGCGCTCTTCACACGAGCCTCTCCTACTTTGATAGTTAGTTTATTATCTCGCATGGCTCCAAAAGTCATTGAATAGCACCTCCACATTTAAGGGCACCACATTCTAGATCCACAAGTATGTTTACCATTTCAGGACCACGCGCATAACGGGTTGTACCGTCCGCATAGTCATAAGCTTCGGCTTCTTCTAAGAACATGAACAAATCATTCAAGAATATGATACATATTGAATAGAAGGGGTCCCAAAGCCGAGCCTTGCTGCACTCCTAGGATGGTTTTTCGTGATTTCAGCAAGGCATTCGAAAGGTTCGTCAGGACAGCTCCCGCAACGCTTCAACTGTCTAATGATTTCCTGCTGGTTGTAACAAAATTCAGTTGTGTGCTTCGGAGTACATTTGATGCACATGAATGTTCCAACCTAGTGTTAATTGTAGTTGTACGCATACTTTTCAAGGGGCCTAGCGCAATATCTTTGATTTTAAGGTTGCTTAAGTTTGTACCTCTTTTTGCTACTTTGTAGCCCGACCTGGATGTAGTACTAAAATTCTTTAACAGCGCCTTAATTTGAACTCCGCAATTCGTACTATAAAAGACGTTATAGGTGTTAAGTGCAAAAACAGGGTACCATATACATTGCAAGTTTCAACGCAAGCCCTACTATGGAACAATTCTGCATGAATTACGCTCAATATCCTTGAGAATTTGACAACAATGAATGGAGCAGGCCTCCAAATTCTCAATTGTTTGCAGTGAAAGAAATATTCCATTTTCAAAATTCTTCAGGGACATTCTCGTTGGTAGTAAACGTTCCATGACTTTTTAGGCTTTTTACACATAGCTTCCTTATAAAAGAATTTAATTACAAAAGATGCCCATGCCCAATTACGTTTTGCATGCTATTTCTTTATGGATTTTACAGATGTATTTTGCAAGCATATTGTAAGGGATTAATTCCATTAATCACTCTCAAGATGTTACAATTATCTAGATGTAAGTACACAAACCATTTTTTAAAATCTTGCTGAATTTCATCCAGGTCATGCTGGAGTTTTGTCTATTCTAATCTCTCTATATAGAGTACTGTCGTTTCCAAGCAAATGAACGTGGACAAGGCAGTAATGAAGCAAGAGAACAACAATGGGCCGATTACAAAGCTTTGCGATACCCCTGAAGTTGCTTCCAACGCTTTCTGAACGTTCACATTCAAGGGCAAAGGTCTGATTGCCACACAAGAGAAACGAACGTATCTACTCGAATGTATTACTTTGTATAGGCCTACCATGTTGGGATAGCTTGTATTCACTACATGTGCAGTAATATTGCCCCAATAGCACCTGTCAAACTATGGCGCTCACTTCTAGGCAATGAAAAGAAAGGCTGACATCATTTTGAAAGTTCTAAGTTAAAGTAATTTTGCAAACAACAGGATTTTTGGCAGGGTAAATGAAAAGAAGGATGAAATCATTGATATGCGTGTGAAAAACTTCAATATTCATTATGACAATTATAGATGACTATAACTTCCCACAGTTTCAAAACATTGGGGGTATTTACCCCTCTTATACCCCATGGCACTGCAGGGGCGGATCCAGGAATAAAACTGACTGCTGCACAACATAGGAAACATTTAAGAAAGGGCGTGGCTCAAAGCTGGCTGGTTGCCACGCCTAGTTTTGTCAGCATCATACATATATTTCAGCTGTTCACATTATTTGCTTCTCTTTCAGTGGTTCTCTCTTGAAACACACATTAGACATCATCCGAAACAACAGTAAGTGCTAACAAAGAAATGGTAAAAAGAGGTCTAATATGGATGAAAAATATATCTTTGTCATTCGCTTGTCCAAACTGGTTCCTTATCGATATTAATAAATACAGGCATTCAACTTTTATAACCGATTTCTAAAATATCCCCTTCCTCAGCACAAAAGTCGACGTCATCGATAGCATGACGTTCAAAGCGGGCTGCCAATCTTTAAGGTTGTACTGTCCTTGTTCGGCAGTGCTATTTATCCCATCAGCACGGAATCTCTTTGTTCTGTTACTTGTTCTGCAGTGCGACGAATGATTTTCTTTCCATTTGATGCTTAAAAAATGCAGACAGTTACGGAGAATCACGAGCCACATTTAGAACTACCTACTCCCAAAGCGAGACGTAATTATTGATCAGCCCCTCAGTTCTGAAATCCACGAACAGTGTCTTTGAAAATATGCTTCCGGTATTGTCTTCGATGAGGGAATGAACAACATTTGTACCTAGAGACATGTAGGGCCTAAGACTTGTCAACTGACTCCTCAAAATGTTGAATAGCGTCTGTGAATCTGAAGCAGCAGCTACCAATGACACTGAATCTGAACCAACTAAACAATTGCAATTGTGTAGCGACAACTAACAATCGTGCAGCAGAATCTGACAATCGTGCAGCAAAACTTAACAATAGTGCGGATTACTGGTGATATGATTTCAGGATTGTTTTCTTTTATCTAAAATGTCAGATGATTGTGCTGCATCTCAAATTCTCGACAATGGTTTGTGCAGCACATCAAACTCCTAATGCTGCACAATAGATTCTACTGTATCACAATCGTTTTAGAGCGCCTTACAATTGTCTCCTATCGCATCACAATAGAATTCTGACAGGCTACAATTCAGGACACAATAAGCGATGAGCCAAATATGGTATGCTCAATTCGTTCTCAGCACTCAGCACAAAAGTGATGACGAGACAAGGTACGGGGGTACACACAGATCTGAACGTTGCTGCTGGGGGACTTACGAAGAGTTTTCTTGAAATTCGACTGCCTTACGTAAGGCTTGTGCATTACCCTGGATCCGCCCCTGCACTGTCATTCCTTCTCTCTATGCATCTCCTACATAAATGCATTTTGGCAGTTCTGGATAATCAAATCTTGCCAGTTTTCAGTCTTGCCAACTGTTTGGAGCCTCTGTCGCCAAAATCAGCATACCATTTTCCCGATTGGAATAGGGATTTGCCGATTAAAGGAAGAGAATTGGGGATGTCAACTCCACGCGTCTTCACCAGTAAATCCACCTCTCCATAGATTCCAAATTTCAGTCGTTTTTCTAAGTGACTTATTGTCCAAATACGTGGCAGATGCATTGTCAGATCCAGAGGAACTTTCAGCTGACAAGTAGGCTCTAAACTCGATGCTTTTTATAGCTATGCATAAGGGGCAGATTTTTGTACATATGAATGCATTTGACTAGTGCATATTGACCTTTCTTTATTAAAGAAGAACTCAAAAGTACAAACTTGTCAAAAGATATTAGACAGAGCATTTTATGTTCTTAACATTTAAGCCTCTTGGGCGAGCAAAGATGGGCAAATCTTATAGCAGGGTAGGCAATGCCGTGCCACCCCTACCTTCGTTTCTGATCAGAACTCTCGTTGTGTATATCACTGAAAGATTGCAAGCATTGGCATGCCTACCTAAAATTACTGATGACTGGTATAATGCACTAGATAATGGTGAAATGGTAGGCTCGGTATTTATCGATCTCAAAAAAGTATTTCACACTTGTTGATCATGATCTTCTCAACCCAAAATCAGAACACTATGGTGTTCAACAGCAAGCGCTTTCATAGTTTCAGTCTTATCTTAGTAACAGAAAATAGTACTGCAGAGTTGGGGGAGGGGGGGGGTTGATTCTCAAATTGGAAAAATAGAAGTTGTTGTACCTCAGGGGCTATGTCTTGGACCACTTCTCTTCTTGATTTACAATAATTACCTTCCAAAAACTGTTCAACATTCGACTGTATCTATGCATGCTGATGATACTAGCCGTTGCTTAAAGTCTAAAGATATTTTTCAACTCAACAGGGCTATGAGCAGAGATCTAGAGGACCTTGATTTCTGGTTGGAGGGCAACAGGCTTTCCCTAAATATTTTGAAAACACAATCAATGTAACAATGAGCTTGACGTTGTCACAAAAGACATGTATCTCGGTGTGCAAGTTGATAACAGTTTAAATTGGAAGGAACAAATTAACACGATATCTTCCAAAGTTTCCAACTCCTTTTGGTTTTTTAAAATGTGCTAAAAATATCCTCCATATTGTTTCTGCGAAAAAGCTGTATGCAAGTATTGTTGAGCCCTATTTCCGATATTGCTGTTCAGTGTGAGGCTGCTGTGGCGCAACCACCACCAATCAGATTCAAAAGCTTCAAAACAGAGCTGCAAGAATTTTTGATGGAAAGCAGCTTTAATGTCCCTAGAGGATTACTTATTGAGAGCCTCGGTTGGAAGACTGTTCGTGAGCTTATAGATGCAGAATCAAAAATAACGGTCTAAAGATACATCAATGGGCTTGCTCCACAGTACTTGCGCAATCTTTTTATAAGAAATTCTATTTGTAACTCTTATACTCTTCGAAATACAACAACTGATTTGAAGGTTCCATAGAAAACATCAACCAATGGCCAAAAATCTTCCTTGTATCGAGGTGAGAAACTTTGGAATAGCTTAACAAGTAGAGCAAAGCAGTCAACTTCTATTTGTGCTTTCAAAAACAATTTGTAATGGACTGGGGATCCCCTTAGTTGGTCGGGCGGTAGCTGTCTATGCTGAAATATGCTGGATACCAACCGATTTTAAGACTATTACCTCATTTTGAGTTTAGGAAATGAGCAGCATTAGTACCTAGATTGCTGGGGTGAGTCTCTGTTCTTTGATGTTTTACTTGATTTTATACTTTTATTTAAGAAATCCCTTTTGTATTTTTTAATTGTAGTGTTTATTAAACTGTAAAGTAAATGAAGGGCCCCTTGAAAAACAGCGTTTTTTGAAGGGCTACCCTCCTAAAAATAAATGGAATGAAAAATAAAACAAATTGAAAATGAACATGAAGCAGTAGCAATCTTGGGTGAATCTGAGTTCAAATTTGCGGAAGATCTTCAACGCAGAGGGCCTAGTCGGAGATGTTTTCGCGCAATATCTTGGGACATAACCATAACTAGGCTGCAAACAATTATAACATTGCTTACTATATGAAGCAAGATCTATTTGCCGATGCTGTACTCATTGCGCCATACGCGAGTTATCTCTTCTGTAGGATGCAAAACTTTGCCATATTTAATGTTGTAGTGTTGTCTAGCAGGCCTTGTCGTATCTATTACACGTGCAACCGGTTCGCCTACGATGCAAGTTGTAGACGGTATAATAGCGTGATGATTGCATGTCATAATTGCAATACTTGTGCAATCAAATCCTATCCCATATATACCATCTAAATGGTAAGAGAGTACTGAGTTAGAGCAATTAGATTGATCGCTAAAAGTTTATGCTGTAGGTACTTGAGAAAAGTGTCAGTAATAGTATCGAAATTGAAGAAGAAAACCAGGTTGCGTTTTACTGAGATATCCTTTCATATCAAATTAACGTCATCTGGAAATAGATCACACAATTATGGCACAACTCTGCAGACCAAAGATCATTGAAGTCTCCACAACAAAGTAGCATTTTGTAAAATTAACCGTTGACGTACGTCTTAACCCCCGTATAATGTAGCCTATTTTATGTGATAAGTAAGGCACTTTGATAAGGAAACAGCCTAAGCCACGCCCGTGGAGCAAAAAGGTAAGTGTGGACGAAAAATCTTCGGCCCCCCTGAACGTCAGATAGGTAGCAACTGAGCTTCCCATCCTGTTGTCAAGGCCGTTTCCGTAGTTACGAATTAAAGATATCAGTTGTGTTGTGGAAAATAGAGAACCACTGTGCATGCTGGGTAGTCAATGTTGGCCTAGCAGTGTTCATAGGCGGCTGGGAATCAGCTTTTCGTAATCTACTCGGCTATGGAGGACTTTCAAGGTGCCGAAGAGGTAGCTATGATTTGATAAAATGAAATGAAGTAGCTTGTGTGTGTGGTAGCTCATTCCATATTAGGTTTAGCCACTCAGTTACTTCTACACTGACATGGTTTAGAGGGAGTGAAGACAATCCTACTTTGTTTTGCTCACTTAGGAGCCAGTTGGTGGTGAATGCTAGATGCCTATAAGTATAGGGAATCAGCTTTGCCAGAGTTTGAAGATCGACACGAAATGTTTCAATATTTGTGAATACTGCTGTTGTACTTATTTGATTGAGATGTTTCCATACTCTGTGGAAGGCATGTACTCTCTTCTAGCTCAAAGTGCTGACTTTGATTCTCCCTGGGGCTGTATTTGGTTTAACTGCCAACATTTCGAATAAATATCATATGATTTAATTCGTTAAGTAGCTGCACGCAGTCCTAGTAGTGTTTTGTGGGAAAACAGAAGTGTCATAGTAAGAACATGCATCAATTTACAATGTATTCTGCTCCATAGCAAGTGGTAATGCAGATTACACGTTTTTTTATTATACGAAATCAGTTTATAAGCAACCTAGTACTAGACACGCAAAAAATTAAGAAACTTTTAGAACTACAACAAAATAGTTAAGAAACTTTACAAATTTCTGGCCTACTTCAAAGTGTGGGGTTTGTGAAATATATTCCCTCCACAGATATAACAAGAGTCAACTAAAATAGATTGTTTGAGAAAAATGTGAGAAAGATCCTCTGGTTGAGAGAGAGATATGCGCATTTTTATGACAAATGGCACATTGGAACCATTACCGCAAAACTGAACCAATACCATATCCTTTTCGAGGACCAAAGTGAAGATTATATAAAGTTTTCTGAAATTTATGATGTGGACATGAGGTTGATTCAGATTTAGAGCCACACTAACGTCTTTTGTTTGCTGTCGTGCTAATAGTTTGCTATATCCACGTGTTTTATATCTTTTTCAATGCAACCTTTTGTATTGAATTAAGAAACTTTTAAGAAACTTTTAGAACTAAAATGTGGCCAAAAATTAAGAAACTTTTGAGCTAGGTTTCTTATAAAAAAAACATGTATCACTCATTTAAAGTGTGAATAGTCTTTAAATGAGTGAATAATCTGTCAGACTATTTACTCAGTTAAAGAGAAAACGTTCAAACATTTTAGAAGCAGACCTAAAGAGATGAAAGATTTTGTTAAAATGACTAAACTAATTCATGATACCTGAAGATGGTTTCCATCTGTTATAAATTAGAGATGATATGGATATATAAATGATATGGGAAAAAGACAAACAAATATTAATGATATATCTTCAACTGCCTCACAATGCACAGCTGTTTTAGTTTGGCTACATTCTGAATTGTTTGATATCTCCTGTCTTTCTTTCAATCATCAAATCATTTAAATTTTTGAAATAAATACTCAGATTCATTTGAATTTTTGCTCTGTCTCTTTAGTTTATTTCCTCTCACTTGTAAATATTCAGACCAGTTTGAGTTCAACTTACATACTCTGCTGTGGGCATTTCATGATATCTGCCTCATAGTGTTATATACCTTTCATCTGAAAAAAAATCTTCAGCCTGAAATGAAAGATGTTCCTGCTCACATGAAGATTTCAGGTCAACATGAAATCTAAGGTCAATCTAAGTAACTGAAGTTGTTTCAAACTGATCTGAGTTTCAATTTGCTTGCTTGCTTGATGTGAGCACACCAAGAGCCCTGACTGTGAAATGATTTAAGTCTCAAGTTGATCTGAAATTCACACTTGCTGGAGTTTGCTCATGTAAAGGTTAGGGATATACCATATATCTAATTTATAGAAAATCCAGATCTAGATGTATTCATAAGAAATCCAGCAAGTCGGTGAAACTTTTTTATTTTTAATTATAAATGAGTCATTAAACTGTAAGCTTTCAAAGCAATACATTAGAATGAATATAGGTAACAGCCTTTACCTGTGAGCATTGATCTTCCCCAACAATTTTCCTGTGTGGAACCAATATATTCTTATGACCCCAATCT
Source organism: Mastigias papua (assembly GCA_964019165.1). Lineage (NCBI taxonomy): Eukaryota > Metazoa > Cnidaria > Scyphozoa > Rhizostomeae > Mastigiidae > Mastigias > Mastigias papua. Next base: position 6,368,419 of record OZ025276.1, read on the forward strand.
GAATTACCCCTATTGTAGCTTTTGGATGGTTTTTCATATTTATCTATTGCCATGGACATTTGTCTTTATTTAGTTGTTCAGTATGATTGACAGTTTGTCTGAGCCTGCAATTGCATTACATCAAAGTACCTAGTGGGCTTTGCTTTATAGGTCATCTTTCATTATTTCTTTTAGATACTAATGGCTTGTCTGAAAGTAGTTTTTGTTTGCTTAGTATCACTCTCAATGTTTCAGTTTGGGCTTTCTATGTCAAACCAGTGTCTATCTCACTTCTGAGGAATTCCTAACTCATATACATCTGTGGGAGTCAGATGCATTTCCCCTCTATTTACAGTTATCTTTGGCTCAAATGCAAAAATTCTCCAAGCAACACTAGAATATACCCACATCTCCAAACATTTCAATTAAATTGGATATAGCACCTTGTAACTCTAATTTCTCAATAAAGTGCCACTAGACATTTTGTTTCTCACTTGTTTTACAATCTTATGTGGGACCATACATATGGGACATTGGCAAAGAGGGGGGAGGGGGTACAATAAGTTTAAGACTATTTTAGATGTGGAGAAGGAAGGGAGAGTGTCTTTGAGAACTTAGATGTCCCTCTTCTCTCTTTTTATAGCATCTGCAAGCCATTAGAATTGAATGCAAATGGTGTATAACAGACCAGCTGCACTTTCATCACAAGGCCATTTAAAAATTTTTTAAATTATAAATTATAACCAGTTCACCTAAACATGTCTGTAACTATATCAGCTCATGTGTAGAGCCATGCCATGTCCACCTAACTATATCAGCTCATGTGTAGAGCCATGTTGTGGAAATAATGGGAATGTAAACAGTTTGTTGTTGTAGAATTCTATTCTGTAACAGCTAGCCAATTACCAGTATCCAGTCTAAGAATTGTATCTGATAATGCTGTATAGGCTGTTTGTGGTTGAATTTGACAAGTACATACCATATTTGATATATTTAATGGGCATTAAACAAGGAAGAGGGCATTAAATACATCAAATATGGTATAACATCTTGCAAGCCCTTGGAGTTGACTTTTAGAAAATCTATGTTTTGATTTAATTATTAATACAGGTAAATAGTTATGATCCATAGTATCTTCATGATTTGTATCAAAATCAAAATATGATTTGTAGAGAGATTATCATATTGTGTAATATTATGATATTGATGTTGCTTCTCAATCCCACTGTCTGATATTACAAAACCACTATTAGTTGCTAAGAGCACTTTTAGTTAGACATTGACTATTACAATTGCATTGTACTCCTCAAATGTTTTTGAATTTAGTTGTTGATGTTTTGCTTGGTCATGCTGGTTACCTTTGTTTGTGTGTTCCATTCCTAGCTGCATAAGTTTTCTATCACCTGCATTCATACTTAATTACTTTTTATATATTTGCACTTTGCCAGCTTTGTCTATAAAGAAAATTTGCAAAGAGAAATTAAGCTGTCCTTACTTGAGTTTAATTTTAAGCTGATTTTTGCCCATGGTGGTCACCAAGTAGCAACCTACTTGTGCAGGTTGTTATCCTACCTTATTGCTATGAAAGTGAATTAAATATCCAATACAATCAGTCTGGCATCTAGGTTTTGTTATGTCAACCTAGGATACAAATGAGATTTTATGATTACCATCTATTCAACAATCTGTGTAATGTTATTTCTATTTTAACAGACAGCTTTTGTGATTGATGAAATTTCAAATGTGATCAAGGAGGTAGTATTTTACAATCTGCATATTCTGATATAATTTTTATTGTTATCTTATTTGTTATTTAATTGTTATTTAATGTCCCTCAATGATTTTCAAGAAAGAGAGTTTTGATGAACGGTCTGTCGGTACTACAGAATTTCACTATTACTCAAAATGTGAGAGCATTCTGTTAGCATACTGAAAGCTTTTTTCGTCAGACACTCGTCAGAGCATGATACGTCTTATAAAGACCGAAAAGTGAATCAAAATATAGACCAGGTGCAGACAGAATCACCTGACAAAAATGAATATGGTACCGGGTTTGCCGTTTAGTTGGCCAGTGAGCACCTATTCAATATTGCCGGTTAAAGATTCAAAAAGGGAGATGAACTGTTTTTCTTGTGTAACCAAACAATTGTGTCATAAATTGACTTAAAAGTGTCTTTAATGAGCCAATATCCCTCGGTAGCAGGTTTCTTGATTCTTCTTTTTGCTCCTATTTATATAACTGTTTGTTTCTTTTGTTATGTGATGAATATTCACTGAACCTGTAAACCTCTGTAGACATGTATGGCTACATTTATACTGAACCAATACAGTTTTGATCCCGTTCATATAGTGACCATTCAATGACTCATATTGTAATTGAAAGTCGAAATTTGTTCGAGGTAGCAAATGTTTGAGTTACTGGTTAGTATAGGAAAGCCAAACTCGATGGAATTAAAAGTGAGTTCCTGGTATCTAAGGTTCCAGTTATCAGGCAGTCGATTATTATATTATCACTGTCCCATTTCAAACCAGTAAAGCCTGTTTACATAAGTCAGACCAGTTTATTTAGCAATATATGTTTCAAAATTCGCCTTTTCTAGGTATTAAGAAATAAAAAATCAAAAGTTACAAGGACACAGTCAAGCAAACTATGTTACACACGAATGAAGAAAATACCATATAACATTAATAAAATTTTAAGGTGTAAAATTAGCAAACATTTGCTTTCAATGTGAATATATAACGACACTTGAATAGTTAGTTGGGAAGGCACTTTTATAGTTTACCCAACTCGTCTCTATGGTTACGCATGGTTACGCATGCGTTGCATATTTTTGTAGAAAAGTACGAAGTAGTGATACTAGAAGTATTGATGCTGAATGCCATAATTTTCAGAAGGTACGCAGTGCATTCTGGGAGTTGTAGCAACAGGCATAGAATTGACGTCTTGGCATGTTTCCAATTAACTGCACTTTTGCTGAGCGCTACTGATACTTCGAAAAATTGAGAAACGTTTGCTCGCAGCTAATCTGGATTCGAAAGGGCTAAATTGAGGCCTATGCAATTAAATGGTCGTTTGAGAGCAAGGTGACAACCTCAGTCAGTGAAAGCAATAGACATAAATTACTTTGTTTCAAAATAGATAAAAGAAAAACTCACATTTAAACCACATTAAAACGCTGTAAGAAGACTGAGCGAAACTTTCCACGCTCTATCGCCATATATTATGCTATCTAACTGCTGAACAGCTCAAAAATGCAATGAGGGCGTTTATTCGCGTACCTTGTTTTAGATGAATTAAAAGAGTAGATATCCTAGTTTTCTTTGATATGACGCTAATGAAATGATAGATGCACGTTTTATGGCTCCATGGCTTTTTACTTGCGTTGTTAATTCTTTACACTTGTGACTATTACTTGCCAGAAAAGCCTGCTTATATACAGGAATAAGAGAAGCATATGAGATAATTTGGAATCTTTTTTAATTACAGTCAATTGAAGGTGCAATTGGTGGAAATGCATATCAGCATAATAAAGTGAACCAGTGGACATCAAGCGTCGTTGAACAGTGCCTTAATCAATTAACAAAGCTAGGAAAGCCATTCAAGTATATTGGTATGAATTTTACTTACATTTTTATAGAAGAGAGTGTCCTTTATGTGACATGGAACTATCTATGATTGCGTCCATGTCTTTATCTTGGACATTCTCTTCAACTAATATTGCGCTTGCTCCAAATGTAAAATCCTGCTAATACTCATTACCGTGTATATTATGTAGACATTTAGAACTTGTTGTCATATACATGCAACAATTTAATTTGCTTACAGTAAACAATCGTTTAGTTCTGAATAGATGCATCAATTTTTTCCTTCAGAGGGTGTGGAGCCCAATGGTTTAAAAGAAAGTTAAATAGGTTAACTTCTTATTCCATTATTCATCATCAGTTATGATATTTTATATCCATATGTATATATATCATAAATGATGATGAATATTGGAATAAAAAATTAATCTTACTCAATTTTCTTTTAAACCATTAGGCTCCACATCCTCTGGAGGAAACAATGGATGCATCTATTCAGATGCATACCTTGTTTTATATATATATATATATATATATATATATATATATATATATATATATATATATATATATATATATATATAAATATATATAGATATATATATATATATATGTATATATATATACATGTATATATATATATATATATATATATATATATATATATATATATATATATATATATATATATATATATATATATATATATATATATATATATATATATATATATATATATATATATATATATATATATATATATATATATATGTATATACCAATATTCCCATTTAGAAGCAAACTATATATATATATATATATATATATATATATATATATATATATATATATATATATATATATATATATATATATATATATATATATATATATATATATATATATATATATATATATATATATATATATATATATATGTTATTATGAGATTGAATACCTATCTCGTTTGCACATAATGCAATAGTGCACTTCTTTCATATCCCAGTGACGTGTGTAATTATGCAGAAAAATGGTGCTGGTCTTCACACAGCAAGCTCGTGCTTTTGGGATAACTCGACTGATGGTATGAAAATACTTCTTTATAATACTATTGTTTCGTTCTTACTCTTAAAAATTTAATTTCTTTCCATCAACATTCCCACTTGCAACCTCGCAGATGTTAATTACATTCGATGATATCATTTTGCATACTGAATTGTTCAATACAGCTTTTACTGTCCTTATATTTTTGCCGCTTGGCTTCTTTAATATTTTCGAATATTCTATAACCAATATTCCCATTTAGAAGAAAACTATATATGTTTAATCTCTTTAATGGATTTGTCTAGAAGCTATTTTATTTGACAGGAAGCTGTACAGTCCGGTGGGAAAACAAGACAATGTACTGTATTGTAAGTGTATTTGGCCTAGCAATTTGATTTGGATTCTCCTAACAACCGTTATCCTATCACTGTATAATTTATTCTGTGTTTTGGTTACTGTTGTCATTAGCCATTTTCTATTGTCAACTATCCTATCTTGTAATGTATGTTAATAGCGGTGTTTTTGTTTGGTAATATCATTGCTCTATGCAAGTCTGACTTCTTTGTAACGAAGCCTTCTGATCATTTAAGCGCCATCTCTTCATATGTGCCCTTAAGATATGCCTTTTCTAAATAACCACTTTCCTAAGAAAACCTGTATCTTGGTAAAATTTTCCCAGATATGGGAATTTTCGAGGTAACATGAAGTTAGCAATTTTGTTTCCTGAGATTTTGAAATGCAGTGAAGCCCAAGTTTATTTCCGATTATTTTAAAGTTTTTAACGTTAGGGAACGTACTTTCCCAAGGAAACCTTCAGTAGCATATCATTATAATTTAATTACGAATAGGTTGCTGCTCTGTAGACAACAGTGAATCCTTTTTTGACTGCAGCACGTGATTTTGTTGAATATTGTTGTAAGCAAAGACAAGCGCTTTGGGTTTTGGTACTTATTATATTACACTCGAGCATTGAAGCCCAGGCTTCAAAAGGTGATCAATCTCCTTCGTAGGGTTCCACTTGAACCTAATTGCCACCGATAACTGTTGAGTCCAGGTGCTAATTTCTCTTCTGATTTACTTTTAAAGACTTGTGCACATATATCCGAAATCACTAAGAACTAAGAGGTTAACTACAGTTCATATCCCTGTCCTCGATGATTTTAAGCTCCATCCAAAGGCTGTGGCCCATAGAGCACTTTATCTACATGTTCCATTTGATAAGAGAGAATCACTAGTGAGAAATTCATGTCAAAACTGTCATAGTATCAACCGCTCATTTCATTGCATTTCATTTTGGATTATTTATACAGGGTAAAGTTTGCAATGCAAAGTTGATTTACAAACTGTCCTGTCAAAAACCTATTTGCAATGCTTTCTAAGTATTAAAGAAAATAAATAAATTAATATTTCATTTAAAATATATCGGTCAAAGGGAAAATTATAATTGTAACGAAAAGATATACAAGTTGCAATAGTGGCATCATATTAAGAACCAATTTTCCTTAATTGGACTTGAAAGCCAAAAATGTCTTAGCTGTGTTAGCCTCATTGCTAAGGTTGTTCCAGATACATGCTCCTCTAAATTAAAAGCTTTTCTGTCCATAGGACGCTTTTAGCATAGGAGTACGTGGATCAATTTTGAAATTACGTAGCGTCTTACTGTGGGAATCAGACAGCCTGTGAAATAACCTATTTAGGTAATCGAGAGCCCTCGCTGTTTCTGACTCAATTAGCTGCATAACAGTAGGCCATTCAAGTGCTTGCACTATTCTCGCTTCCCGGTTTTGTAATTTCTGTAGCTTCTGTAGAACTGTAGCGCTATGCATAATATGGTGTAGACCCAGGCTATATGAGCTGTTTCTTGCATTGCACCAGATTTCCGAATGATTGTCTAGTGAGCACAGTCACCGATGTTGTGAGCACAGTTACGCGTAGATTTAATTGATTACAGATTGTACGAAAATTGAATGCCTGGCATTCCAATTTATTTATATGAATTAGGGTATTTTTTGAGGCCTATGAATGGGTACTAATGCTTTTCGTTTTCCAATAGTTATCTCATTTATTCCTTATGGCCTTCAAAGTACAAGGTGCCGAAGTACTTTAGAACTGTATTCTTTCAGAGACAGTACTATAGTCATGAGAGTAATCCCTTTGCAGATCTTGGGCTCGGCATTCATGCTAACTTCTGGAAACACTGTTTACCTTATTGGCCCTTTTTTGAGAGAATGATAGGGCACTTATTTACACAATTCTAGCAGTTTTTATTTTGCTACAATTTCTAGTCCTTGATTTCAAGAACTTCATCACTTGCCCAAGTGTTATCTTTTTCAGCGAAATTGTTATAATCCTAAAAACTAGCAGTAACTATCATTAAAGCACTGCGCGCGGCTTCATAACAGCTTAATAATAATATAATAATTATGAATTTCACTACAACACGAAAAGGCGGCACCATGAATTAGACATACTATGTTAGATAGTATGTTTAAAACATGGTGCCGTTGTTTCATGCTGTAGTGAAGTTCTATAATAGGCTACTAAGAGACTTTTCAACTATCAATTTATTTAAAGATGACGCTGCATTGTACATTAGAAGCTAATCCAAGCCAGCTTCTAAAATTAAGTAACATTACATACAATAATAATTAAGTAAATTCATAACAGTATATAAGGCGAATAAATAATATAAAAGAAGTAACGTATAGAAGTCTGAAGTTGTTAACGGTTTTATCAGAAGTTCCAAGGTATGCAAACCGTTAAGAAAATATCATTACAAACATCCCAATTGTGATATGAATACCCTGTATAAACTCCATGTGCAGTCAGTGTACTTCAAAGTTTTACTTTTCGTCTTAAACTCATTAACAGACAGTTTCGTTTCCGTGACTCACTGTTCTTACCCTGGGAGGCAAAAATTCATTATTGTTTCCCAGGTAGTAAAAAACAGGACTTTTGCAAAAGATCCCCTTCATGAAAGGGGGATTTATATTCTCCTTTGTTTTAAACATTTCAGTCACAAGAGTTTACAGGTTTTTTGCGTGTATATTAGCTGAGCAATGTTTGTCTAGCAGAATATTAAAGATAGATGGATGTTCTCTGTGTGCGATTCGCAAAGCTCTTCCTTGTACTCTATTAAGCTTGCTATTCAAATGTCTACTGGGGAACATACAGACTAATTGACAGTATTGGACCTGGCTGATTACAAAGGCTCTCATGCGTGTGAAAAGCAAGCCTTTTATCGATCACAACGCCTAGTAGCTGTCCCCTGCGGTATTTTCTATGACAGAATCCCCTATATTAACTGTAACCTACTGATTAGAATTTCTATCAAGTATAAGTAAGTGACATTTATTTGTATTCAATTTCGGAGCCTTGGAATATTGGTATCAGGATTTTTTGGAGCCAGAGGGCAACTGCCCCTACCCCGAGAAAAGTTAATTAGTCGGCAATTTCGCATATAGTGGAGTGATTCTATTAACTACAATATGGATTGTTAGTAGCTGTATGATGTAAAAGCTGACAAATTTATCACAAATGTCAGCAAAACCCGTAGCAACGAACGTCATGCTGAGATTGCAGTCTTTAGTGACCGTTGTAAAAGTAAAGGTGAGTCCCATGTACAAGTCCGTACGTTGGTGGAGTGCCCGTTGGAGGGACACTTATCCTGAGCCGTCGGCATAGTGAGGTTGGGTGGCCAGTTCCTTTCCTCACCGCCTTTAACTTCCACAGTGTTGCCACCTGGTACCCATTTGCTACTGGGTGGACAGTGAGTGAGCATCCCAACTATGATCTGAGGGTTCGGCTCGAACTATCGATGTTTTACTCAGCAGTCTCTAGCCACTTGGCCGCTCGCCCATAGTGAACGTTGTAGCAAAAGTTAATCGAGTTTCATGCGCCTTTATCGCCGGATAAAACATGAAAAATCTAGTTTGGGATTTGACTCCAATACCCCTGTAGTCACAACCCTGCATGTTAGTATGCCATTTATGTTTATACAAGCATCTATCCTTCAAACGTATTTCTCTTCCCTTTGCGTTTTCCCACAATGAATTCGGAATACTTATTCCGGACTTCTTGCAAACCAATAAATAACAGTCAATACCATTGGTTTTTCGGGCGAATTCCAGGACCTTCTCTTTTACAGTTCCACTTGCCTGAGCCCCATATATTAGGGGTCTCAGTTCAACGGAGGAAAATATCAAAAGATGTATACAAGTTTTCAAGAGGGTTGGTTGGAGTAGTGGTCCCACTTTACGCTAGTATTCCGTATAGTCAATACAAGTTCAAGTGCCAACTGTACCATTGTTAGTGGCCAGCAGCTTTCGCGCATGACGAGTTCCGCCAATCTTAATACCATCCTCCTTTTCCTCTTCCATTTCTTTCTTCTACCCTTTTGAGTTTATATCCCTCCACTTTTCGATTCAGTTAGAATAAAGATTGGATAACTGTTGCCAAAATTATTGTATTTCAGAATATATGAAGTGATCGACAGTAGCTGTACCTATTGGGATGCTTTATAGGAAAACTATGAATACTCTCACAGCACAATTGTACGTTCCTTATTTCTGAACTGATTTCGCTACTGTACGTGCTCCTCACTCGCTAGCATTCGCTGATGGGACAACTAATAAGTGTAGGCCTTGATTTATCTATCCCTTTCCAACAGACCTCCAAAATTTGCCAGTACTGTTAAAACATGGACTTCAGAAATAACGCCGCTGTTTGGTCAAAAATTCAGTCCTTTTTTGGCCGGCCCTTTTAACGCAGGTTCTAGAAAATTAACGCAATTACGGCCGATTAGGTAGGTTGTCTTGACACTTAATGCAATATGTTTGTTTAATCATTGATCTAGCACGAATTGATCTGGTGTGGGAGTTGTATGTGCTCTTGAAAAATTTGACGGATCTATGCAATCGTGATAAACTGTCTTCCGTTGATTCTTCAAATTGTGAAAGAGCTTTTAGAAACTGTTAATATCTAATTCGCTGCCTCCTTTTGGAATAGAAGAAAATCGATATCTTCATCCTCTGCTTTCTCAAAAACTTCACCTCTGTTTTTCAACAAGATAGAGTGGCCTAGATATTTCGACGAGAGTATTGTTAACAGTTTGCAGCATAACATTGTTATGAAACATCATTTTCCCACTAACTTTAGGTTTTCTTTCCAATCTCAACTATAAAAATCTGTGTACTCAACTTAGAAACATGCATAGGAAAATGGTACCTACAACCCTTTCTTTCAACTTTTGTCATTAAGATAATTATGTTGGTGATGAGTGGATTGCTAAAGAAGATCTGAGTACAAGTGAGATTTAGGGTTTAATAAGCTCTGTTTTGTTATACTTATCTTGTTTCTTTATCTTTCTCTGGCGTACTATTTAACCTCCGATGTCGTGCAACAGTCTTAGAAACTGCATTAGTTATCTACACATTGAAAATAGCTCACTTGTTTGAAGGGTAGTAAGCCAGTAGGTTTACTGAGATCGCCTAAAATATGTCTTTTTCATATATTTTGTGCAGATGTTCTGCAGCGTGGTCAATCTAATTGACAATGTTTTACGGCTTTTGGTTTCCGGCCGTTGCATAACAATTGTACGACCCAAATTACACGATCTTTATTTGTGAAATTAATATTTTATTAGTTCAGTATTATAAAGGAAGGCCTTTGCTAATTCATTTGTGTTTTTAATAAGCCCTTGCGAAAATATATGCATGAGACTGTTGATTTGAGAACGTCCTAAGCATATTTTAAGAGCTTTGTTTAATGCCCTTTGGAAATTTGAACTTTTGAAAGCACAATCCTTCACTGAGAGCTCCATTGAGGGAAATCTTCATTTTCAAAATTTCATTTTATTTTCAATGCTTTATATATGGTAGTTTCGACTATCCAAATAGGATGCTTTTAAGGAGGTCGTGTCACAATCTTATCAAGGTTATAAATCTGAAATAGCAGTACTGTATTTCATTACAATGAATATTTCAATATCACGTTAAAAATAGAAAGAGAAATTTTAATATGTTCTAATAAAGAAGACTTAAATTTTGGTATCTCTACTAAACAATGATGGAGAGCACGCCTCGAATTGCTCTGGTGGGGGTTTTAAATTGTTCCACAAATGAGGATGACGACAAGAGAGAGCTTTTGATCATTTTCCGCTTTTATGAGTGAGACGGACTTATCAGTAGCTGAGTTTTGTTGCATGATAGTTTCCCTTGAAGAATTGTTTATAAATGAATTAGAGACCTGATTGGACGCAAAACTTTTGATGACTTTGTACACCGTAGCAACTTGCTCTGAATATTTTCCTTTATAGAAATCACCTTAACATGATTAACAGTAACGTATGTAGATGCATCAAAGTTGCTGTCCGCAACCATCTGTACAGCACAATTTTCAAGCTTTTGCAATGTTAGCTCCTTTGCAACTTCCCGAGCTAGAACTAGAATATCAGAAATGTAGATGAAAAATACCTTTATGAATTAGCTTAACGTAACACGCAAGGCATACAGACATGCGCACGCAAGCGCGTACATACAAAGACGTTGTCGAAGCATTGCTCCAGCAACATATTTTTTCCAAGTAATATCGAAATTAAGGAGCCATAGAATCAATGTTTGAAATCTTATCAAGATTAGGTCGAAATTCTACAACCATTGCTTGAATTTTAATCATGTTAATGGGAACTTCTTTACTGAATCGATGTATAAAAGGCGGCATAGCCGCCAAATGTTTGATAACCGTGTCAAGTCTATTTTCTCCTAACCTAGTTGACCAATCATCATGCAGGACTCTGACCACACATGCTAAGATTAGGCTCATTCTGCATGATGATTGGTCAACTAGATTGGGAGAAAATACTTTAAAGGAAGAAACTGTCGCGGGAAGAAACTGTCGCGAAAAGTCGCGAATGATTTGAATTTTTTGTGTAAACTATCGCGGGAATTAACTGTCGAGAACGCTGGAAAATTTAATTTTCGCGGGAATTAACTATCGCGAATTGCTGGATTAACTATCGCGAACAGTTTTTGGTTTCTTCTTTCCACGAAAGCCGAATCTTAAACAGAACCAAATAAAACTTTACGACAATTGACAATGTGTGAGCTCACTGATACTTTAAACCAGAATATTGGCAATCAAAAAATGATATCACAATCTGATTACGAGAGTCCGTTAGGTAGAAAAATGAAGCTTTTGAAATCACCAAAAACAATTGCAACGATACACGCTTTTTTTTGACTCCAGTTTCAGCTTGGCGTTTCTTATTTCTCAGGTTTTCTTATTTGTCCAGACTACATTAGAGGAAGTGATATTAATGCCGTTGAACTAGTTCTATTATAATATGTGTGTTTAATCTTATGTGTGTTTTATTTCTCCAATGGAAGCCACTATGGTGTGTCATATGTTATCAATTGTTTCTTCAATTATCTTCGGTTTAGAAATGTAACTCTGATGGATGCAGACACGATAAAAGAGACATGTTGCTTTCAGAAATTGTCTTTGAAGTTCGTGTTTTGTACCTGACGGACCCATACAATTTTTAAAAAATTCAAGAATTGTGTTGAAATTTCCCTGAAAAATTTAAAAGTCGCGGAATTAACTGTCGCGAAAGGGCCAAAAACGATCTTTCGCGGAAGAAACTGTCGCGAAAGTCGCGAGATTTATCCAGTTTCTTCCCGCGACAGTTTCTTCCTTTAAAGTAGGCCTGACAGGGCTCTCGAACATTTGATGGGTATGCCATAATAGGCACAAGATAATTTAGATTTAATGCGCATACATATATTGGAAGTACAGGTCAATATGATTGAATTTTCCGTTGTTTAGCTAAATGGATTGTAAAAGAACTGAAAGTGAAACATAGTAAACTAGTTCAAGAATAGCCTAAAACGTCGAAAAACGATTGATATAGTCATTGATCATTCATGGTGATGCCTTGGAACAGGGCATACAATACTATGTAAAACAGCTTCTCTGATGCTAGCCTAGTTGAAATCCTCAGGTAGAGAATTGTGCTTGATAGGAACACCTCTGTTAATGATCATATCCCTGAATTGCTTCTACCTTGTTTTTGGTTGTGTAGGGTATTTTAATAGTATTTAGTTTATATCCAGGATTTTGTTAACCATAATGATAGTCCCCGGAGCGAATGGCTCAGTGATATGTGACATCCTTGTTGTAAAGTTCATAAATTTCTGATACATTTCAATTTGTTTGCCTATTATGCACCTATCTGAGTCACCTCCATCAAAGGCTAGACATTGATTTGTAAGTAAAGAATTAAATAAGGAGTTATGATTCTGCAAGGATCTATCCTGAATCCTATACTATTTAGCATGTTCAGTATTCATAGTTCTATGTACTCGACTGCAAGATTAAAGAATCCTCTTGTATTTTTCAGTTGCTTCCTGACGTTCATTGCATGCTTCGATTTAGTGAGGATTATCCTCAGATCCTTTTTGATGTTATACACGTTTTTGTATAGGAAAAAGTTCATTAAGAAAATGAGAATAAAAAGGCCAAAATCTTAAGAATATGTTAAGAAAATCACGAGACTCAAGCTCTAAAGTTTGCTTTTTACATACCAGAAATCGATATTGGCTCATTCTTTGCAAGTTCCTTTACACCGATTGAAACTTTTCTTTGATAATCTTTGTTTGCAAAGATAAAACTGTTACAAATAACGATAACCTCATATCGCTAGTTAGCTACAGTAGAACTTAAGAAAGTGTTGAGAAAGTCTCAGCCTCAATTTCGCGAAACGTTAAGAAACTTGAGGCTCTGATAAAAAAGTGGTTTTCTTATAAAAAAAGCGTGTAGTCGAACATTCCAAACAGTCAATGCCTTGACAACCAACTCTTTAGCACCCTTAGATTCTAGTCGGACAGTGAGTTGAGACAGACGAATACGAATATTTCTCCTCTTAGGAGGAGCGTCCACCTCCTAACACCCAGAATGGCTTCATGCAGTATTTCTCCTGTTCACATTTATTGATGTTCACACGCATCATCATAACAATCTCCATCGCCTTCGTCTGGTGTATCGTGCGTGCCATATTTAACTATCATTTTACCACAGACACTGCACTACTTCTTCTCCCGTTTATCACCAAGCTTTTCTTTGTATGCATGACTGGTTTGAGTCTCATTCAGCAGTGATCATCATCATCATTATCATCATCATCATCATCATTATCATCATCATCACCATCACCATTGTCATCATGAACTTTGTTACTGTTTCAATTGCGTATGGCATACCTACTAATTAAGGAAGTTCTGGTGAAAATATAGGTGTTTTTGCTTTTTAGTATTTAGTTTTTAGTATTAGTTTTTAGTACTAAATAGTATTTACTTGTAAAGAAGTGTTCAATGTCAATTTGTTTCTAAGCGTTATACCCATATATATATATATATATATATATATATATATATATATATATATATATATATATATATATATATATATATATATATATATATATATGTATGTATGTATATATTATATATATATATAACTTTCATTCGGTGAAGGCTGACATAGGTAAATATTAAGTAAGTAGTAGGCTACCACAATTGGAAAATTTATTTTGGCCCCAGTGCGGATTCGAACTCACGATGTTTAGATCAGAAGACTCCTGTGCTAATCAATTGCTCCATCCAGGCACTGGATTTTCCAATTGTGGTAGACCACTCATGATGTAATATTTACCTATGTCAGCCTTAACCGAATGAAGGTAATATATATATATATATATATATATATATATATATATATATATATATATATATATATATATATATATATATATATATATATATATATATATATATATATATATATATATAGGCATAACGCTTAGAAACAAATTGACATCGGACAATTCTTTACAAGTAAATACTATTGCTCACGCTAATACCAAGTGCTGTTACATTGTTCTAATAAAGCGTTGTACGTAAAAGGAGGAGCTTTTTCTTTTGCTGTCCGAAATGGGACCGTCTTTTTATCGTAGAAAGACAGTCACGTGCAAACATGAATACAAGCTATCAGTGAAATCATGGACTCAATACAAAACAGGAATTAACTTACTGATCTTGATATGCTAACCAATGATGACCAAATACATTTTATAAGAATTTTAGTTTAATTAGATTAAAAAATTTAAAACACTGCTAGAACATGCTTATCCTCATAATAGAGTATTCGAAAGTGCTCAGCTACTCGTGTTGCCTTGACTAGCAAATTCAGAGGTTTTCGATAAACATCAACATTCGCTGCTTTGCTGTAGAAGTAGCCCCACTGAATTTCATAGAAACTGGATACTGCATATAGTTTCTCAAATATTTACAAGAAAACACTTATGGAATATGAGCAATTTTAAGAACATTTGAGCCTAAACTTATGAACACATTAAGAACACTAAGCCTCGGCAAAAAGTATCTGGTCCTTGTTAAAAAAGTGTAGATTTAGCATTTCTGCAATCGGTTTGATATTTAAAATGATTCGTGCAGTGAACAATAGGATTGATTAACATTACTCTTAGGCTCCCAGTAAATATTGGGTCTTAGTAAATGGTGGGGTTGGAAGTATTTCTAAAATCTAATGAAAATTTTAGCTATCAGTTGCACTTGCGAAAAATGACATAGAATGCAAATAGGGATAGAACACTATCGTTTGCGACAGAAACATGCCTTTGTCAATGAAAAACTTTCAAATCATTTCCAGTCCTTAATGTTGAATAAACAGGGAATCCTTATAAGGTCGGGGGTTGGGAAAACCTGAAAAATTAATAAGCGTACCATCGTTTGCTAGGAACCTAAGAGTATTTCTTAACTTACCATTTCAGCATTACGCCACGTTTTTTTTATAAGAAAGCCACTCTTTTTTCTGAGCCTCAGTTTTCTGCATTTTTCCCGAACTTGAGGCTGAAATTTTTCTTAACGTTTATTAGAGTATGCTGGCTGAAAGAGGTTATCATTATTTGTTATAAAAGGTTGATATTTGCAAACCAAGATTATCTAAGAAAAGTTTCAATCCGTGTAAAGGAGCTTGCAAAGAAAGAGGTTATATCCATTTCTGTCCCGTAAAAAAACTGAACTTTGGAACTTGAGAGTGATTTTCTAAACATTTTCTTAAGATTTTGGCCTTTTTTCCCTCATTTTCTCGTGAGGGGAGAACAGCTGTAATCGGGCTATCTTTTACAAGTTGTGCATTTCATCATTTTTATCATTTCATCATTTTCTCAGCTTGCACTATGTCTATAAATCCAGGTACAGTCTCGAAGTTCAAATATGCTCTGTGTACCTTAGTAGATATTGAACAGCTTTTCAGTTGCTTCAAAGAGTTTTTCTCTCCGACTAGATAGCGTATGACTGAGGAAAATGTTTTTATACATGCACTTAAAAATTTACGATACACTACGAGCAATAAACATTATAAGACGATAGTGAAGAGAGCATGGAAATGCTGCAGCTATTACATATTAAAAAAATACTAACATGTATAAATCCAAAACAAAAAGAAAAACAGAAAATGACTACAAAGAAGAAAAGTTGTCGCAGTGACCACTCCACAGAGCGAACCCTGAGATATACCTTGTAGTGTCATTGACTGTCAAAAAACGATGGATTTTGAACGATGGAAAATATTAAGGATACCTTCTTCTTCTTCTTCTTATGGAATTTAGAGCAGCTCATATTTTCTTTGATCTTTGGTGTTAGTTTTATTTGCATAATAAACCAATTTTATTTGCATTATGCTCCACATAATTTGGCAATTTTATCAGCATTGAATTTTCGCTCTCGTGATTAGTAGCTGGCGACAGAAGTTATTTAAAGTTTGGAGAGTTTCAATCAAGAAATATGTTATTACAAGTGCAATTTATTGCTTTATCAATATTTCAATGATCTTGAATGCGAGGAACTTTACGTTCTTTTCAGCCAGGTTCAATCACATTTAGTTACAATTTTACTGCCAAGTCCCTTGTATGAATTAATGAAATACAACTATGCGTTCTATTCATAATTCTTATATCAACTGGAAAAATACTCAAATACTGTTGTAGCATTCTAATTTATGGTTAATGTCGTAAGATACGAAAGAAGCCCACTGTAGATTAATGCCATATCTCTCTTTACCAGATGGGAACTTTACGCTTGAAATTCACGGTTTGTCCTTGTTGGAATCCTTAGTGGTATTTCAAACTATGCTTTTGGATGACATTGCCCATATAGCAATTTTACTTAAAGCAACACTGGTACTACATCAACCTTTGCTGCATTATACAGGGCTGGTGGCTTGATACAAGGCTAGATATCTTGATGCTTATAGGTGTTTGTGCGCCATTTGTGAGCGTTAGATGTAGTACATACAGATCTTTGGTATTTGGGACTTAAGAATTCATTGTAAAGTGAAAGTGCGAGAAAAAAGTGACCCAAATAGGACTCGAACTCGCAACACTCGCTTTTGTACACCACGTGCTCGAGTGCTGAGCCACTGTGTCATGCTGTCAGGTTGTTACTCGTGCACTGCCCGCAACAGAGGGCCATCAAGAATTTATCCTTTGTTGGAGTCATAATTTCTTTGAACACTTGCTATGATTTACGGTATAGACGAGCTATAGCATCCCCTCCCGAGTTAAACAATTTTACATGAAGCAAGTATGAGCAACTCGAAGGATACAAGTGATGCATGTATGCAGATCTATTGGCGTTAACTATCGATTCAACATGTTTTAAGGAGGGGGGGAGGGTTGAATTGGTGTCACAGAAAAGCAGCAGGAGTTAGGTATTCATAAAATTCCAACTACTTTTGGCAGCTATTGTAGTTGTCTTTTTCAGGAGGAATAGCTTCCTTCCTTCAACTCCTGATAGATGAGAGTTCCTTTCCCTGCTATTGACGTTATTGACCACACCCTAGCAGAATAGGCACTATCTATCAAATGAATATGGCAAATTGTACGTGTTCTTATCGCCTGCCTAGATTGCTATATCCTAGATTTCTGTGTAAGATATGACCCTACTCTTCCTCAGACGACACCTCTTGCTTTGAATCGTCAGTCACTATGATCAGTTTCAAAATTTTTCTGACTTTCACTTCGAGATCATTTTCTTAACGGATGATCATATCTGAGATTTGTTGCAAATGAGCTATCATTTTGATTTGCACAACTGTTTGGCACAACATTTGTCTGTGTTCCTGGCACTTCTCTAAATGGCCGCTGGTGGTCTAACTGCAATCTTTAATTTTCGTATTTTGGTTTATGACAATAGCAGGCTCATAATTGTTTTCTTCTCTTTCCTTGAAATTTGTCTTCTTGTTGATTAATCAATCATTTCGTTTATTATTTGTAATAGATGCATGATTTGTAATCATTTGTAATACTTCTAATTTAGTTGAATTTTGGTGCGTTCTTACCACTACGAGCATCTATTACCTCTTTTTAATACCATTCGATTTCATTTAGAGTTTGTTTCTTTTTGCTATCACTGGTGCTTTTGTCTTCATTACGTATGATTATTTAGTTTTTATCATTATTTTCAATTTATTTACATTAAAATTAGCAGCAACGATTATAAACTGTTTGCTACTAACCTAAGGTATACTAACGGTAAGAATCTGAATATAATGTTTTAAGGTTTTCGAGATATTATAGGCTTATGGTAATAGTAGTTTTTCAAGATTGGTTTATTATTCTAAGCTAGAAAGAGAAATCTAATTTTGTTTCTATTTTACCCATCTTGCACTTAAACATTTTGCCATATACCATTCTTTCCATTTGATTCCATTGACCTTGATAGGACTCTTAACTTTGTGATAGGCATAACAAGCGCAAAGGAGCAATTTGCAGTCACTTCTTTCATTCCGAGAAATTAGTATTAGAACTCACGGCCTGGATATGATTATATAGTTGATTTGTATCATTGGTAGAAGCTTGTGTTCTTGAGAAATTGTTCTGCTAGCTTTTAGCAATGCTTTATACGATTCACTGATATATTCTCAAATTGTAGTGTATATTTTCGTAAGCATATCAAGAGTTTTATCAAACTATAGAGGATTTCATAATAGATACACCTTGTCCGCTGGAACATTTTCTTTTGAAGTCATAGCTATTTATTATGAGACCATACCATATAATTTACCAGATGTGCTAAGCAGTGCTATGAACTTCAAGCTAGCTCGACTTTCAGTTCTCTCATTCTTAAGAGCTCAAGAGCTCAAAGTACAAAACTGACTTTGTTGTGGCCTAAGCAAACTCTGTTCAACACTATAGTGTTGTTGGAAATGCTGTTAAATACTCTGGTACTTCTGAATCAATTCTTCATGGGCTGCAACAAGCAATGTTACTAATATTCAGTATGAACAATACAAGAACACTAAATAAATTATAACTCCTAATCGGAAAGACCACTGAGAACCATTGATCGTCAATTAGCGCCACGATTTTTCATTTTGTCTTCCATTCTTTTACTGTCTTTTACTGTCATTCGATTTTATGAGTAATGCGGTACCAAAAAGTACCTGATTAACACGTTGCAACCCGTAAGAGCCTTTGCAGCTGGCCTCTTTCTAACTACCTTTCATGCTTTTGCTGCCTTTATTCAGAAGCACTTCGACAATACTTTACCATTTTCATGGATTTAGTTATCTAATTTGGACTCCTTTAATGATTGTATGTATCAATGGAAACCCTAGCATATGCTGTCAAGATTTATCATATACTTTTTGCCCTTTGTCACTATCAATTTTAATCAATCTCTTGACGATAGCAAAAGTAGTGGAAAGACCTAGACAGTAGAAGTTGGTTCTTAATGATACAGCCAATCGCCATGAGATTTGTGTACTTTCATTCATAGTCACAGTGCCCTTACTTATAGCATCCAAATGATATTATATCATTGTATAAAATCTTGTTTTAGTGTCTCTATCCCTCATTCTCTCTTTTTGTCTCTACCTCCTGTCTCTTTCATTCTTGCATTTCAGAACAAATGCAGTTGATCGAATCCGCTTTAGCTCGTTATGCTGCTTTTAGTGATTAGATTTTCTTTATGTTTGTTCTTTCAATTTCCAAAATGAACCTTCAATAAAACAACGTCTTCTTGCAAACTAAATTAGGCCTCGTTAGTATCTTCACAAAGTGGTAATCGATTTCTGGTGGGAATAATGAGAGCTCAAGCATCTGCTTTTGCAATAATTAGCCACTTGTAGCATAATTGAGATGGAGAAAAGAGGGAAAGCTACACGTTTGTTTTAGAAATTGATTTATAAGAAAGCAACGCTCATCTGCACCAACAATAAAGAAAGTTCAGTAGTGGATTTTGAAGATCTAAGGAAGTTGTTAAATCAAACACCTTTAAATCCCACTATTCGCGTACGATAATCGTCATTTTTATTTCATTTGTGTGGAATTCCTGTGGTAACCCATTTAGTATATAGTTATGTTAGTGGAATGCCTGTATGTCAGTATAAAACTGTAATGTTACGCATACTCAGCTGTTCTTGTTAACAACATGTTAAGAAAGTTTTATTGTCAAAATCATGAAAAAGCTATAACAGTTTGTTTTGCAATCTTTTGAATGTCACATAAAGAAAATATAGCAAACAAGCATAGCTGTCAAATGTCCGAGAGCCCTGTCAGGCCTATTTTCTCCCAACTTAATTGACCAGTCATCATGCAGAATGGGCCTAGATTTAGCATGTGTAGCCAGAATCTTGCATAATGATTGGTCAATTAGGTTGGGAGAAAATAGACTTGACATGGTTCTCAAACATTTGGCAGCTATGCTTTGCAAATGTATAGTCATTGAAATTTATGACTTACTGATTCGCTAGTTTGAAGACAAGTAATATTGTATATGTTATCTTTTTAACGTATGCTTATGTTTCTTTATTCAAATATGACACTTCGTATTTGTATCTTTTGTTTACAGTTATGTTTAGATGTCATGTATTGCTATTTATTTTAAGGTTTTAGATGTCATCAAGCTCCCCATGCTTCTCCATGCTTTTCAACTTTTTTTTAATTCAGTGTTCATCAATTTTTTTTTTTTTTTTTTAAAGTCCCATGTACGAGCTCGTACGTTGGGGGAGTGCCCGTTAGAGGGGCACTTATCCTGGGCCGTCGGCATATGGTAGGGTGGCCAGTTCCTTTCCTTACAGCCTTTTGCCCCAGTGTTGCCACCAGGTACCCATTTACTGCTGGGTGAACAGTGAGCGAGCATTCCAACTATGATCCGAGGGTTGGACTCGAACCATCGATGTTTCGCACAGCAGTCAAGCGCTCTAACCACTTGGCCACTCGCCCATGTTTCATCAATACCTTCTGTAAATGACTACCTCATCTCAAACATGTAGTCAATCTTTTGCTAATTGATGCAAATCCTCGTGATTCGTTCTTCGCAGTAATAGCGTTTTACCGCAAATTTCTAATCATTTCCGTAACCTTTAAGTATCCCAAGGATAGTTAGCAAAATTTTGCACATTGCCTGTAGGCTTTCTTGTTTATCAAAAGTTGATTATGAAAATGATTATGACAAAGTGGATGGTTCTTTGGGTCATCAGATATCTTGTAAATGTTAATAGGATCTCTTGGTAAAATTTGCCTTAATGATGTAGATTATGGAATAAACAGTGGACATGCAATGGCGTCCGAATTTTGTTTTCTTTGACATATATACACCTAGACAATGCCAGATTTGTTTTGCAATGTGCTTGGAAACTAAATAACCATAGGATTCAAGGATACATAGAAAAGTATTTATCAGTTATTGACTATGATTTCTTTCGTCAAGATAACACAGATAGTTTTTATATAAGAACTTTAAATTTCACGTGAAAATGAATGGCCATTTCTGTTGTTTCTGTGATTGTTTCAATGCAGCATGCAATATATGTTTACCCAAGCCACATTTACAGAATCTTTACGTTGTCTTTTGGGAAAATGACTAACAAGTGTTTTCTTTGATTGGCTTCTTTAACATAAGCTTACTTCCCTTGGTCTTTAATGAGACTTCTGTGTTAAATCATTCCTTCTTTTAAAGAAGCCTGACAGATGTTGCCTTCGAGCAATTTTTCAGCTAACGTCGCAAATGCATTGCTTGATAATTTATAATTGTGCAATTTGTTTGGCCCACATATACTTACATTCTTCTGTTAATGAGGCATTTACTTTTTATTGCATGGCACAATGGCATTTGATAATATAGCATTTGATAATATTTCTTTTTGGCATATGAATAGACTACAAAACAAGTTGAAGGTTTTGCATCTATTTGCTAGATGTTAGGTATATCAGCTAGGCACTTTACCTCACTCCTGCTTTTTTGTAATGACTTGAGGTTATTCTGCAATAAAAGTTGAGATTCTGATGTTTTTCATAACATCTAGCGTAAGAAATATCTTGCTTTCGTCAGCCAACCCAAAATTACGCCATGTGTGGTGTACGGAGTGCCGATGCTGACAAAAATACTTTCAATAAATTTTGTGTACTCTCCAGTCCGGAATAGACGTCCCCCCCCGACTATTTATTTTTTCGAAAAATGCACACCAGGACATTCTTATTGCAACCCCCCCGCTTATTAATTTTGAGCCAAGAGGACATTTTCCCAACCAGACCAAGAATTGTCCTGAGAAAGTAACTCGTTGTGAATGTTTGATGTGCTGAAAAAATGCTATCGTGAAATGCGTAATTGCTGCAAGAAGCACTGAAAACTCAGCCGACAGTTGTGCCAATGATGATGTCATTCTGAACGCCGATTATAGACACATTTTTAGCATGCTAGAAATATGTAATAAACGCAATAAATTGTTTTTCAAAAAGTTAAAAGTTTTTTATCCAGTGCATATGTTGGTCTTCTGTCCACATCCATTAATAACAGCCCACCCCATAGACATTCACCTTGGAGCTTTTCCACCCCCCCCCCCCCCCGCTTATTTACTTTGAGACTTTTTTCCAACCCCCCCGCTTATTGCCACCCCCCCTTCTATTCCGGACTGGAGAGTACTTCTTAGAAAAAACATACTCTCTTTCATGCTTTTCAATACTCTATCCACATCTTTTTACCTTTTCAATTTCATTGTACTTTTCGCCCAACCAACTTGGTTAATTTTCTGCAAACTTGCTTAAAATTTTCTATACTTGTTCAAATTTTCTATACTTGTAAAAAATTTTCATACTTTCCTCATTTTCAAAACGAGGAAAGTATAGTGAATTTCAAGCAAGCATGGACATCCCAATACTTTCAAGAAAGATTAAATTTTTAGTACGTGGCTACTAAACGTTTTTCTCGGGGCTTTGCTCCCAGGTTCCCGTTGTGCTGCTGCCCCCATCAGTAGTCAGTTGTTGATCCCTGCTAACAAGTAAGGTGTCAAACTGGCCCCATATTGTTAGTCACTTTGCTTGTACTAAACGTCTGTTTTACATTTGTCTTTGGCAGGGAGTAAGTATTTGGACGATAGTTTTATGTTTCTTATAGAACATATGTAAACAGGTAGAACAATTGAAGCATGGCTTGATATGAAGACAACAAATATTCCGTGCAATTTTTTCCTAGCCTCTTTTCAATAGTTATTTGCCTCGTGCGGCTCATTGACCGCAGATATGGACTAAGGAATGAAATCGAAGCATGTTCATATTGTTCGCTCTATGCCCCCCTGGAAAATTTCTGTGGCCATTTCATCGGCCTGCATGTACCATAATTTCTGGAATCGAAACCGTGGCTTCTATTTTTTTCAGCAAGTGCGGCCCTATATTTTAGTGGCTTCTACTTACTATAATTTCTGTCTACCATACTAGGATTAATTTGTAGAGACAGGCCTCTATTTACTACTTTTTTGTCCACACTGCGGCTTGTATTTGAAGCTGGCTTCTGTTCGAGAAAATACGCTGCTTTTTATGAGCGCACTATTCAAGGCTATTGACGCCCTATCTATTCGCCAAATAAACGCTTTTTTATAAGTAACCACTTTATAAGGAACCTTTAGAATGCAAAAATATTTAAAGAACTTAAACTACTAAAGGAAAATTCCCTAATGAACGTTTCAATTTCAACAGCTTTTTTAGCACCAAACAATCAATCATTGGGAAGCTGGTTCCGTCCGTTTGCAGCCAAAACCCTGATAGATTGTTTGCTATGCTTCTGTTAAGTCCTTCAGTTTTCATTGATCTTACGTCACAGCCCAAATTAAAGGCAAAATTCAGGATTTCAATGTTTTCCTTGTGTCTGTACCATTCTTATTGCACTACTTGTGCGCTGAAAATTAAGGAACTGTTAAGGAACTGTTAGTGCTACAATTTGATAATTAGACGTCCAAAAATAAGGAGCTTTTGGAACTAGGCCATGAGCTAGGATCCTTGTAAAAACGAAGCATGGCGTGTAAAGCAAAGACAGCTCAAAAACATGCTCAAATTCGTATGAAATAGTAGGAGAAAAAATGCATTATCGGAATTTTCTCAGCTAATGAACCTCTCCACTAAAAAATTTACGGGAAACTGCTGTTTTGTGGTCGTAAGCGTAATGCGTACATGCAGAATAATTAGTTGTCGGAAATTTGTTGTTGAAATATACGCGCTTTCTATAAGGAACGTAGCTCAAAACTTAGTTTCAAAAGCTTCTTATTTTTGAACCTCCGATGATCAAATTGAAATACTAAAAGGTCCGTAATAGTTCCTTAATGGTCAATGCACATTTAGAGCCGTAAAAATGGCACAGACACAAGTAATGCATTGAAATTCTGAATTTTGTCTTTAGTTTCGGATATAACTTAAACCAAACACACAAAGAAGGTCATTTAAACACTTCGACACAGGCATAGCAAACAATCTATGCGAGTTTTGGCTGCAAATGAATGGCACCGGCGTCTTAAGTCTTGATTGTTTGCTGTTATAAAGATTTTTGAAATTGAAAAGTTCCTGAGGGAATTTTCTTTTAGTAGTATAAGTTCTTTAAACATTACGGCATTCTACAAATAGGTTCCTTACAAAAAAGCGTGTAGGTAATTGGCAAACCTCACATCAATCTTATAGAAATCTGCAAATCACCACCAATGCCCCCCTTAAAGATTTACAAATTCCCCCCTACCAGCATTAATAATAATAATAATTAATAATAATAATAATATCAAATATGAAATTGTTCAAAGTTGCTTTTCACATAGTTTGCATAGATAAAAATATTTATAATAACTACTGAATTATAAGTAAAGTGCTACGGAGTTGTAAAAAAGAGGAATGTATAGATGTAAAAAGGATGTTCTTATTGATTAAAATTTTGTCCGTTGCAGCTTCACCTTTTCATACGTTTCTTGAAACAGCAGACGGAGGTCATACCTTTTTCTATCTTTCTGAAGGTAGTTCCAAAAGATACTGCAACGAAAAATTATATTATCATTTCCATATCTAACGGTGCTTTTTGAGGCTACGTACATTAACAGGTTTTTTGATCAAGCAATCATCTTGGAAATTGAGATTATATCATCAACTAAATATCTTTCTTTCTCCATTATTCACACTTCTTAATATTCTTAACGTTATGGGTAACATGACGCAGCTTCCTGTTTCAAATGCGGTCGTATGGAAGTTGCGGCTTACGGTTTCGGTGCAATTTCATGCGGCAGAAGATTGTTTTTCAACGAACTTCCGGATGATTGGCTCAGCTCGGAAGCTTGAATGGCATGCAAATTTCTATTGTGTGTTACCAAGCGGGCAACAATTGGACGTTTCCGAGCGGAACAGTATTACGAAGATAAGACATCAAATCTATAGCATAGCGTACCGGAAGGTGTTGGACATCGAGTTTTACGGAAAACACTTCTGTTATTCAGCTACAGTGAAGACCAGTCTATGAAGATTGAACTGGAATATTGACTTGATATTTCAAGGTACGTTGGCATTTCTAAATTCTCTCCTGCTTTATAGCACTTAATGGTGGCAGGTTTTTTAGACAAAATTTACCGGTAGCCATATTTGGGAGTGCAAGACAAATTGTTGGCAACAGACACCTGCTAAATTGAAAACAGTTCTATATTTGACTAGATATATGAACAGACCTCTAACCTTGGACAATAACCTGGCTTTCAACTTAAATGAAACCCATATTCACTATTATTAGCATTCAGTCTTTTCTCTAGATTTGCTGTGTGCTTTCAACCAGTTTATCTCAATTGTTTATATCTAGAAGTATTCAGTTGCTTCAGGCAAGCATAAATACGATCTTTTATAGAAAGCGCTATTGTTTTTCACGATGCCATCTGTTTAGTTGATTCTTTTTCATGAAATGTACTTTATCTTCATTGTGAGTGAGGAATTTGGGTTAAGTTTGTTTGCTAGCTAGTCTTCCGGGACCTGTTACATTGTACGGCGCGAATGTCAAAGATATTTCACACCCGTGTTAATGGAACGCTGATTTATCCTTATGAAGACGGATTATAACAGAACCTTTTATATGTGTGGACGCCTGGAAGGGTATCTGGCAGTCCTCAAGATTGTCTTGTGATAGCTTGACCTGGTCCAGTTCGTGGGCGTTTAAGGGGAGAAACTCTCGATGATTTCACCTAGCAACTCTAAAATCACTCAAAGCATTGGGATATTTTCCAGTTTCGGTTTGGTTTCTTTGCTGATTATTTGGTTCTTGTTAAGGTGTACATCAGAATAGACATAGTTTGGTCTTTGTTTGGGTCGTTGAGCAGACCGTCTTAAAGATTTACCCTTAGACCGCAACTGTAAACATCTGGGGTCAAATTACCTGAGAACATCTGCCCCTATTATCTCACGGTAATAAGACTTCATATCTGAATAACAATTGGGTTGATGAATAGCTAGGGCTGGCATATGAAGCAACATGATGACTCGACAGAGAACCTACACAACAGCTCCAAAGTCTGCTTGAAGGCATTTCTAGAGGTGGAAGCATGAGATACAGAGATTGAGCTATAATGACTGTTTGCACTTGTTGGGCCCACTACATAGGCCCGGAATTATTTCTTGTCCAAGTTTGATGTTTCTTTCATTTACATTAAATAAAAATCCATATGTGCTTTGAAATAGTCATAAAAGGGATAGAAACTGTTTTACAAATAACAGTCTGGCATTGCAGTGTATGAAGCATGTTCCAAGCATATAGTAAATATATTGGTGATTTAGTTACACGTGTGATACCCCCCCCCCCCCCCAATCCTGATGGTGCAGACAACTAGCACCTGTTCTTTTTCACGTGATAAAGCGGTTTGCCTTACCTACAGTCCAGACCTGCTGCAGTCAGTTCGAAAATTTAAACTACACCCCCGCCGGGCGCCTAGGAGTAAATCGGTCAAGCTTTGGGTTCAATGGGCCCCAGGTTGAGACGAAATGTCATAATCTAACATACTGCAAACTAACTTAAACAACTGAGTTTATCTGGTGGTTGAGGGTGGCACGCAGGCGCAATGATTTAGTTTCCGCGTAAGGTACGTAGATTAAGGATTTTCCTTTCACTGGCGACAGCCCCTTGCAAACATCTGTAGACTATCAGCAAAAGACAAGTATTTCCTGAATATGGTAAGGCTGGTAAAGGCCATAGATTTTTGTGAAAAGCTGTTGTGACGTTGAACAACGTTGTTGGATCGATTTCGTAATTCCATGCAATGATGGTTGGTTGGCTTACAATCAATCCCGGAAGTCCACATGAATGTTGATAAAAGTTTATTCTTATAGGGGGGTTGCTCCATTCCAGCGGCTGTGGCTCATGGGACTCCCCAAAAGGTTCCTCTAAGGTTCCTAATAAACTGGGACCCTAGTGAACAGGGGGGTCGGGAATATGTCCAAAATCTAATAACATTTTATCTGTCTACACGCTGTTTTATAGGGAACTTAGCTCAAGGCCTAGTTTCGAAAGTTCCTTATTTTTGAATCTCCAATGATCAAATTAAAGTACTAAAAGTTCATTAGCAGTTTCTTAATTTTCACCTCACATTTAGTGCCATAGCAATGGTACGGACACAATTAAAACATTGAAATTTTGAATTTTGTCTTTAATTTTGGGTATAACTGAAGACCACGCATACAAAGAAAGTCACTGAAACACTTGATGCAAGCATAGTAGGCAATCTGTGCGAGTTTTGGCGGCCAATGAATGGAACTGGCTTCCAAATTCTTGATTGTTTATTGTTATAAACGTTTTTCAAAGTGAAAAGTTCCCAAGGGAATTTTCTCCTTATACTGTGGTTCCTTATAAAAACAGTGTGTATTGCGCTTCTGAAAAACATCAAAAGACACATTCATTAGGTGAAAGAACACTAAATTGTGTATACAAGTTCCTTAGGTTTTTTATAGCCTTCTACGTTTAGGCTCCTTCTAGAACGGTCCCTTATGAAAAAGCGCAAGTCAAAGGCAGTGCCATACAGAGTGTAATCTCAAAGTTTAAGCCCAGCTGGTCTGGATAGTGCTATTCTGTGCTGACACTGCAAAGATATGTGCTTTTGCCCATGGACCACCATAGAGACTGCAAATTCACTTTGTGGCTAAGAATGGTGAAGAATAAGTAATGAGTTTTATTTTTTAGCATCTGAAAATGTAGAGAAAGCCATTTCTGTTGTGGCAATGAATATATCTGTGCCCATTTTGACAAAATCATGCGTGTATGTAGGTGTTTGGGCTAGATTTTGGCCTCATTGACGCATGAAAATTTGTCAGCCACCGGCTGGTTGAAAGCTAAGGACACAATAGACAAGTGGAACTGCTTGCCAACGGAAGTCTTTTTCAAATTATTTCTTTATAGAATTATACCTTGATGCTTGCAATACGTAATTTAGCATTGAATTATTGCTTTGTTGGTAGTGTGGAGACATGATTGCACATTAAAAATTTGTTGTATTGTTCAATCTGAGATTTCTTCCAGCTGACCGTGGGTGGTATCTTTTTGGGGCCAAAGGCAGGCTTTTTAA
Organism: Mastigias papua; assembly: GCA_964019165.1. Classification (NCBI taxonomy): domain Eukaryota; kingdom Metazoa; phylum Cnidaria; class Scyphozoa; order Rhizostomeae; family Mastigiidae; genus Mastigias; species Mastigias papua. Next base: position 6,396,940 of record OZ025276.1, read on the forward strand.
GATGCTTTCCCGTAATAACGGTCTCTAAAAACGTTAACCGTGGTAGAGAAGCTTTTTGCATTGTAGGAGATTTTTCAATGTAGGAGTTTCGTAAGGCCAGAGATTGTGGAAGAGAGGAAATGTGCAGGGGGGGGGGGGCGGGCAAATGTTGCCAAAAGTGCCGACAGCAAGCGAAGCGATAAAATTCCAATGGGCCAAGTCTTACAGATTGGCTTTAAATTCAATGACTCAAACTCATTGAGATGGCGATGCAATAAAGAAATATGGAATTGCAGGTTATGAAAGTGCTTACATTGCATAGGAATCTTCAAGAATTGAAGCGCTGATGGAGACTCACTTACATTATATGGTGCTCCAGCTCCCCCAACACCCCAATGGTTTTATCTCTGCGTAGGGTTTTGGATATTAAAATGGATCCGACTGTTGGATTAGCATTGATATTGGAGTAGTTTGAAGTATTGGTTGATAAATACTACTGAAAGAACTATAGTAGTCTCAGGCCGTCTTTGCTAGTACTGCTTTTTTCACCAAGTTTCGCAATGATATATTTCTGCAGATTGGAAATTTCATTCTGGTAGCACTGGAAGCATAAAAAGTTTTGGTGAGCTGTGGTCATACTGGTAGGACATAGGCCAGTAATGAGAAGGACCAAGTATACGGGGCAAGTGATCAAATCCACTCCCCACAAAATGACACAATCAGCAAAGTAGCAAGCATAATCAATGCGTTTTTCTATATCATGGCTATGCAGTTCTTACTAATTTATTGATACTATTCCTGCTTGATAAATTATGCGAACTGTAAAAGGGACAGATTTACATCCAGGCCTGTTCCTGCAGTAGGATGTGGGGTTGTTTTACCCCCTAGAGAAAAGTTATGTTGGCATCATAACAGAGGCATCCTATTTCTGCCGGCAAATTGCTTAGATTTCTTGTTTTCTTTGAGCCCAAGAAGAATTCAGTGCTGCAGAGAGGCAGAGGGCCCATAAATTTGCTACATTTATGGAATCAGAAAAACTTGTCGAAGAGTTAAGCAAATAATGCTTTAAAATATAGGCAGATATTCATTAGTCACGTAATTATGTGACTCTTGTGCCGTTCAGAAAATCAATTGTCAAACCATAGACTGAGGTGTCGCTCACTGTTCAGCCAGTAATGATTCCACATAATGTTATGAGTATAAACTATGGGCAGTTAGGAATTTTGCTTGATAGACTTCCTCCCAAAGCTGATCTCCCGGGAAAATGTTCCCTTTGAGAGATACCCGCTAACTTGCGGGTTGTAACTTGGACTAAACGTGGCTTTTGTGCAAGCATGCAATTTGCTTTGTTCCCCCCCCCAGGGTGTTCTACGGTGGATTTAAATGATGTAGTTATGGAGGTTGTTCCCTTGAATTTTGATGGCATTGAGTAGTTCTAACACTACACGTTAATATCCCATTTCGAGCATCATTTCCTTCCTCGTATTTATCTTTCCGCTTTTGCAGCTTAATACTCTTGGGAAAACCTGAAGGTCGAAGAATTGACAAAGTATTACAGATTGGCTCATCTTTTTCAGGGTTTGAAGAGCACCTGACTTGAAGCAATAATATTGCAGAACCAAGAATGAGTGGTATGAGTAGTTTATATTATCTTTAGTGTTCAGCTATTTTGTATAAATTCATTATTATACTACGGTAGGCCTGGGCAGTTCACGGCCCGCGGGCCACATACGGCCCAATGACTTGACTCTGATTGGCCTATCAAAGGTCCCATGCAACATAAATATATTTCGAAGATTCATGGTAAGCATGGGCTAACTCCGCATTGCCTTTACTCTTAAGCTGCCTTTTTGCTCTTAAAAATGCAAATAATATTATGTGGAAATGAATTCAGTCGTTTTGGCCTGGCCCTCCTCAGTATTTTCCCTTCTAATGTGGCCTTTTTGAAAAGATATTTGCCCGCCCCTGCACTACGGGTAGTCAGTAGATCTAGTGTACATCGCAATGGAATTACAATAGCTTCTGTCCAAATTGTGTTCTTTGTTTTAATATTCTTTACAGTTGGTTGCATATGCATGTATAGTTGGAATGGCATAAGCAAAAGCAACTAGTTAAAACCAGCTACAACTAAAATATTAATGCGATAGAAAGAAAAAGATAAAAAGCAATACTTTATCTACATAGCCTACAAATACAGTTTTCCACTTTGCAGGCTGCTATTTTCTTTTTTAATTCTACCACATTTTGCAAGTTTTAATCTCATCACTAAGCCCAATATGACCTGATTTTTGGTTCTCATATTGTATTCAACTTGTTTTTCGTTAAAAAGGTCCCAAAGGTATGAGGGGTTTAATTGGTTCAGAGTTTTAAGTACCTCTAGCATTAGCTTTCTGAAGATTCTTAATATGGATTGTTATGCCTGCCTTTTTCATTTGGCACTTATCAATTGATAAATTACTATTCTTATCAGGGACGTAGGAACTGGGGGGCCAGATGGGGTATGCCCCCCACTTTTTAGCAAATTATGCAAAAGTGCCCCTTTGAAGCCCAAAATAGGCGTGGTAATGTGCCCCTTTTAGGACTTGCCCCCCTATATTTTTTATGCTTCCTACGTCCCTGATTCTTATGCAACACCCGTAGCGCACTTTTACGTGTTCTGTTTATCTTATTGTTGGCAGCTTTGGAAGAATACTCCTAACTTAAAGGGTAATAGTTGAAACTTCCCAACACTGTTGTTTTGCATAACATATCTGCCTGTTTGATATCAAGATAGTTCCTATTTTTAGAGAATGCATTCACTTTTTTGGTCACCTTACTGCAAAGTTCTAGGATATGCTTGTCAAAGTTCAGTTTGGAATCAATTGTTACTCCCAAGAGTTTAGCTTGCTGACATTGATTGATAGCCTGATCATCAATTTTTAAGCACAGTTTCTGGTCACTGATTTTCCCTAGGAACATGAGCTGGAACTTTTCAGGATTTGCTACCATCCCATTTTCGGATATCCATTTTAAGGTCATATATAGGCCATCTTCGAATTAAATTATTACTTCTTCCAGGGTTTAACCTCTTGCATATATTGTGTTATCATCTGCAAAATTGCATACTTACGGTTCCTTGTCAATTAAGAAAAAGTCATTGATGAAAATATTAAGCAGCATTGGTCCAAGAACTGATCCCTGGGGAACTTCTATCTTAATATTTCCAAGCAGGCTGTACAAAAACGACAACTTTAACCTTCTGACCACGGCCCCTCAGATAGGTATACATAAATTTGAGGCTGTCTCTGTCAAGACCATAAGCCTCCAATTTGGCGATCATTAAGTCGTGTGCGATACAATCATAGGCCTTAGACAGATCCATTAATACGGTCCCTAACAATACCTGAGGCATCAAGGCATTTGCGCTAAGATTCAATCACTCTGAGAAGTGCACCATGTGTACTTTGACCTTTTCTAAAAGCAGTTAAGAGATTGGACAATTTATTGTCAAGAAAATGATTTATTTCTGATCCTATTAATCTTTCAAAAATTTTGATATTGCTGATAGTACACTTATTGGCCTATAATTTGACTTGTCAGTTTTCATTCTTTTCTTATAACATGGGAAACATCAGCTACTTTAAGCTCGGTAGGAAAGCAGCAGTTACTTATTGCTGCATTGATATAGTCTGCTAATTGTGGGACCACTATGTTCTTGCTATCTTTTATAATTTTTACGGGTATGTTTCCACTATTAGACTTTTTTGGGTCAAGTACTTCACGTTCATCCTTCACGTTCCAAGGGTGAAGTTGAGAAAATCTAAATTGGGAGGGTAGTGCGAACAGAGGACTTACTCTTGAGTGTGTGCTTTAAAAGGTGACCAGATAACGTTATGGCAGAGCACTTCACGTACAAATTCCTTGGTAGCTACTTGGAGCCCCACGCGATCTGGTCATTAGTTTTCTTGCACCTTCACTTTATGTATTTTTCCAGATCGAATTACCTTCACCTCGCCAAGCAATAATTTCATTTAGCTGTATACTTGATTAAATGTGGAATAAAATTTATCTTTAGATCATTTCCAGTCGCTATTATACTTTTACACCAATATTTGTCGGGGTTTTATAAGAGATTGTGTATCATAAAGGCATGCATCATAGTTGGAACAATAGACGTTTGCTAGCAAGGAAAGCCTAACTTTCCTAGAAAATTGAACACGACTGCTATCAACTGCATTTATTATGGCCATGTATCGTACTGAATAAGATTCATTTACTTAAGCAAATTATCCTGTCCGTTTTCATTTTCATTGTCATTTCATTTACATGATTAGAGAGTTTCCAATTGTAGGTGAGCTATACCTTCAATCGGAGTTATAGCAAAGAGCCCAAAAATAGTATCAACTTTTTAACTTGAATTTTTTCAACCTTGATACAAAACATGGGAGGCGAAGGGAATTGTCACGAGCGTAAAGTTACCTAAGATGCTGTTCCACGGAATAGATCTCCTTTTGTGACTAAAGGGGGAACGAAGTCTATGCAAAGTAAATAAAGACTAACTGGAATAAAAACTGAGTTGTGATGTAAAGTGCTGCATGGCTTACTCAGCATTGGAACTTCACTAAAATTCTCCAATTTTAAAAAAGTATTGCAAGCTATGCAAGGTTTTATTACGTCATACTAATGACCATAGATTTGGTTGTGGGAAAGCGCTGCTTATTGATGAAGTTTAGAACCAGAATTGCGACAAATAATACAGGTAATTCTTCGTCTTTTAGAGATACTTCGATTAAATGACATATACTGCTAAGCTAAGACATATCCTGTTAAGCTAAGACATAATCAGTGTTAGACTTAAACTAGTGACATAGGCCTAAACGTTTCATCAGTAGAGGGATGAGAATAGGGAAAATAAACTCTTGTACAAGAGTTTATTGTCATCCCTCTACTGATGATGACTCATGTTTAAGTCGAAACGTTTAGGCCTATGTCACTAGTTTAAGTCTATCTAACACTGATTTTGTTTTAGCATAACAAGATATATCTTATCTTAACAGTACATGTAGTTTAGTAGAAAAATCTCTAAAAGACGATGAAATGTCTCTATTATATGCCACAATTCTGGTTCTTAATGGCCATGGATGTTATGGAAATGTGACATATAGCTTTATATCAAAATTCAGTATATCGTGTTATCCGGGAAATAGGGACACGTATGCACATTTTCACAGACTGCTGTTCTCAGTCACGGTTTGACACTGTAAAACGACGCTAGGAAGACCCAAAGTTTAATCGAAAATGTTATTGTAACACTCACATCTTCAGTGATGGGTACCAACCATTCCTGTAACACAACTTTTCTCTTCGATTGAATTTTGCAGTTGCTGATGTAGTACAATTTAACAGTTTGAAATCTGGTTTCTCCATTGTAATTCAGATTGTTTTATGAGACAATGCGACACATGGCTACAAAAAGTTGCCATTGACCTGGTAGCTGACTTTGCTTGAGTTCGTGTTTGTAAAGACGAAATGTACATTCGAAATGTGCATTTTTAGATATTGCGATTAGCTTTTTCGCTATTACTCACTTGTATTCTTACGCAGAAAACTAGACCCGCAAAGATATTCAGCCTCATCCAGAAACCATATATCTACTTTATAATAGTCTGACATTGCTGAAAAACTGACGATGGTATGCCCGACTGATTGTATACTTGGATTCTCTGTATAGGCAACGTACAAATCCGATATTACGTCTCTTAACTTTTATCTTCTAACCTTAGTAATATGTGTAATCAGTCAATTTCTTCCAATCGTGACGTAGCAGAATTATGGCGTAGACGCTTCAGCGTATTTTTTCAGTGTGTTGTTTTGAGCACCTTCCGCACCCTTCCTGTTTGCTTGCAGTCTGAACTACTTATTGCTGTCTTCTTCACTGCTTAGTGATATGTGTGACAAAGTAGCACTTTTGTTGTTGCCTTACTACAATAACTATTTTGAGATGATTATTTGACAGCAAATGGAGTCATCGTAAATGGAGTATCCGGTGGTGTTTATCATCGAAAACCAGGTAATTTTTAGAGCCTCGTTTTGATTTGGCGTTATACTTTTGAGGTTAGTCTCAGAATGGTGCTGAAGAGTAGTAGCGAAAGTTTACTAACTTGTTTAGCGACATTCGTTTATCAATCCTTCGTTGTATTTTGCAAAGTTTTTTTCGAGATGCAAATGTGGTTCAAATTTTTTTCATAGAAAGGTAGCTTTTTCAAAATCAGGTCAAATTTACCCTGTTAGTAATTCCTTTTATACAATTTATGAGAGCAATACCATACAGATATCGAGATAAAATTCCACATAATTTGCCTTAGCTTGCAGCTTTTTGCATACTTCCTTGCTTCATAAGCTATATTTTGTTTAACTTTTGCCATACCATAAAATCCAGAATATAAGCTCCCCCGAATATTAGCCCCCTGGATATAGGCCCCCTGTATGCCAACCCAGATATCCTTCTGAATAGTAGCCCTTTCCCGAATATAAGCCAATGGCTTACATTTGGGATTTAGTGTGTATATTCAGGATTTAATGGAAAATATTTTTTTCCGAGGTAGCCTAAATAAAACAGCTGTTATCTTGTGCTCTGAATGAACACGAAAACAGCATATAAACCCTTGTTGATGCTTTTGCAGTATTCTGAAGTTTACGGATAAGCTGCTTTTGTTAGTTTCTCCGATTGGACATCGAATAATGAATTTTTGGCATACACAAATCATCTTTTAACGCAAAAGTCCTTGTCATTGTACTGAATATGAATCCGAACATGGGCCCCTCCTCCCCCGAATATTAGCCCACCAAAACGTGCTTACGAACCTGTATATGCCCAGGACTTATATTCGCGATTTTACTGTATAGAGTAAAATGTTCATTTGCTTGGGCTCGAACTCTTAATATGGCAAACTGTCTTTTTGCACATGATAGTTAATAGGCTGCTATCATTGGCTGTGTGCTCTATTACCTGATTGGTTCATATTGTACGAACACTTGTGCTGATTTTGGTATGAATCGTAATTTCAATTTCACCCTCTAGTTTTTGCATAATTATATTCCCATAAGGGCTCTTAGGTCATTTAGCCATATAAATTGCTGATAATACAAGAAATGGCAGAAATACGATTTTAAAAGCAATGGAACACACGAGGATGTGTTGACAAGTAGTTATTGTGAGTCTAATCTGCAGGGTTGTTTCACTGTTTTCATAGCCAGTTGTGCGTATCCGATGTCCTCCTTTTCCCACATGAATGTTATTTAGCACACTTGGGATTTTGGAATATATCCCTGAAAAGCTATTTAATTTGTTCTTCCAGATGCCAGAACAATCAGCCCCCTGTTACGTCTGAGGTTCACTTTTCTAAGAGGTTTCCGAACACTGAGCTGATTTTTCGTTGTACGAGAAAGTAGTGCCAAGCAGCATCTGCGCGTTTTACTGCGTTAAACCGCGCTTTGACATAATTTCAAGAGCCACCTTACAAATTTGATAGTTTTGGCCAGAAGTTTAGCCTAATAGATTAATTTAATCAAATGACCTGGTGAAATAGCCGACTTTCAAGTAATTTTCATTGTAGTATAGTTTTTTATCTAGCACATGTATTGCATTCTTGACTCCCTTCGTAGTTTAGACTCATCATATCTTATATTTGTCTATTGCAAATGTAGCAATGTTGGCAGGTCTGCAGCTGGATGTTTCATTCTTACTTTTCTTCGATAGAACATTTCTCTGTCGAAGCATGTTGGTGTTTCCCATAACCACAGCCATCGATTATTTGATGAGATGATCTCAGCTTTCGTGCTCTTTTTGCTGATTAGGCTTTAGTAGTACTTCAGCTGGAAACTCCCATAATAGTGGACACAGCAGATATTTATTGCAAATGTCTTTTGGTACATACTAATAATGTGTATTGCTTGTAAAAATATTATAGTTAGCTACAGCCGTCATGAAGCAGTAGTAAGGGCAGAATGGGATTCTGGGGGGTGAAGCCCCAGGAATGTTGTTTAGGACCACTAGAAAGAGAATGATTGACGAAATTTGTGATATACACTGTATGTGAGAGGAATAAATCTAGTGTTTCCTACTGTCAATACAAATGAGAAAAGGCAACAGCAGGCCACAGAGCCATATGGAATGTAATGGCTAAGCTAAAGACAAGAAAAGCTGCAGAAATGAAAGATAACAAGAATTACAAAGGGCAGGACAAGATGTCAGAATAAAGATATCATGTAGAGCATTAGGTGAACAAGAAAGCAAGCTTCACGACTGGAGATAGATCTACTACCAGAATTGGCTCTCCTTGTAAACAACCTTTATCTGAAATTTTCTACCAGATCGCGATTTTGGGGGAGTGTAGTACTGCCCACACCCCCCCGGTCACAACGCCCCTGTACATGGATGGCAGCTAACGAGACCTTTTCTCAACTTCCTATCAGTTGTCATTTTCTGCAAAAACCTCCAGTTTCTGCTAAGCGTAGACGAAATTGTCAGTGTTGTTCTGCCGCCATTAGTTTTGCAACTATGATTTTATTTAGAAATATAATATTGGACAACTAGTTTATGGTGGATGAGCAAGAAACATGCCTGCTTATACAGGCCCTGCCCATTGATGTTGACAGTGGGCAGGAGGGGGGCGAGCTGAATTCTCAGTAGCATATGAGTTATCTACTTTACTTGTCGTACACGCTTTTTTATAAAGCACCGATTTATAAGGAACCTACTTGTAGAATGCCGAAATATTTAAAGAACCTATACTACTAAAAACGAAATCCCTAAGGAACTTTTCGATTTGAAGGATTTTTATAACTGCAAGCATCAAGAACTAAAAAAGCCGGTTCTATTCAAGTACTTCATTAAGTAGTTTCCAGTATAAAGATTCAAGCGAAGATTATATTTCATATGATGACATTAATGGAATAGACATTATATTCATTGATTAACATTTCACTTATGAATTTGTAAGACTTTGTTCCTACCTTCTTTGTGTTTTTGCTCCTCAGTTCTAGCCACAAGTAAAGGCAAAATTCAAAATTTTATATTTTCCTTTTTTTGTGCTATTTTTATGGCACTTGATGTTCTGTGAAAATTAAGGAACTATTAAGGAACTTTTGGTACTACATTTTGCTGATTTGAGATCTACAAATAAGGAACTTTTAGAACTAAGCCTTGAGGTAGGCTCCTTATAAAAAAGCGTGTATTATCCCATGCTTTAGTGGAAGAATTGAGTTGCTTTACGGCCAGTCTCAGGATATGACCATAGCAATGAGTATTGGGTGTGGTAGCACCGCTTGCCATCGTGAATCGGGAGTGGTAAGCACGTGTTCTAGGGGCGAAGCCCCTGAAAATTTTTGGAACCACGTCCCTTTCCCCCACATCCGACACCCCCTAAAATATTGCACACTTCCGACCGCTTAAAATGTAAGTAGTATATTTTTGTCTCTGTCCACGTGGGCAGCAACAAGGAACTAAAAAGTGATTTTGTGGTTCGTTTGCATGACAAACAGCGTAAGCTAGATGGTATCAGATTATGAGTTGATTCTTTGTGGAAAATGGGCAACATCAGGTCTGATGCGGAACAAATGGGGACTGTTGATGTACCATGTAAGTTAGCATGTAATGTTTCAAGCGGATAGTTGCAATTCAAATGCTTCGTAACCGAGGAGAATTACTGTTGATGGCAACGGAGATTGAGTGGGAACTTCATTCGCTATCCTAGAATTGTTTCATTTTTTGTGCCTAGCAAGTTATTCCAGAATCAAATTTTTTGTCTTTTTGTTTTTACCTGTATCCTTATTGTATTGATCTGTTCGATCTGTAATTTTTAATAGCGTTCTTCTATAAACGTTATCGCGCATATTCCTTGCCTTTAAAGCTCTTAACGGTTTTGTTGCTTTTTATAGTTTTGGTGGTTTTGCTGGCTTCACTATCGACACGTACTTTTTTTAGGGGCAAGGCGTTCCGTGCATCTTTGGGAGTTTCTTTTGGAGCTGCTTATGGACGAATCTTGCCTGTCGCTTATTGAGTGGACAGATGAATCAAATGGAGAGTTCAAACTGAACGATAGCGAGGAAGTTGCTCGAAGATGGGGTCATCGAAAACATAAAGAGGGGATGAACTATGATAAGCTAAGCCGGGCACTGCGATATTACTACAGCAAGAATATAATCAAAAAGGTTTGTTTTGATTTTTGCTTTCCCAAGACAAGTTATGCTTAGCCATTTTCGTTTTTGGGTAAAATAAGGAATGGTTGTGCTTCTTAGAAAGGCACTTCCGGGAAAGTTTGGGAATTGCAGGCTATTCGATTATGTCATAGTGAGCTCGGATTACTCTTTCGCTTCGACATCTCGAGAATGTCATCACCGGGGCTGTCGGGAAAATTGTGTTTCTGGGGGGGTATGGAAAATAAATTTGCTGACAACGTAGGTATGGCGTCCATGGAATGTGTGTTGTGGAGGTCCTCATGTCTACCAAAGACAATACACGTTTTTTGTAAAAAAAAAAGTTAGGACAGTTCAGTACTGGATATTTCCTATAAAACTCGTATATTCATACAAGAATGCCATCGCTTTTACATAATTTGCATACCTTTTTGTGTGTCAACCTATGTATTAGAGTCTCATTAGACTGCTATACATGTACTGTGCCTGTCTGTCTGTTAAACATTATAGTGTCACACCAACTAGGACATTCTTAAGAAGAAATTCGAAAGAAAGCTGCTGTACTGAAATCATGAAAAAACTAAGAAAGTTTCAGTACTATGCGAAAACAACTTGCTCTTAAAAAAATCGGGTATCTTGTATCATTTTTCAATATAAAATACATTGATTTAGATGTAAATCGAGATGGAATCGAGGAGGCGAAAGTTGGACAGTGGTTTTCTTCAGATATAAGCACATATGAGCAAACCAATAGCTGAATTTTTTATTTTCGTTGCTTTTTATCTGTATTGTATCGAACCCAGATAATCCCCTAGAGCTTTTTCGAGGATGGGGGCTTATTTGTTAGAAATCAGCTTTGGGGTGGAAGCTTATAGGCTGGGGACTTATTCAAAGGGGGGTGGGTTAATCGAATCTTCATGGTATTGCAGACAGCATGTTAAATATGTATTTATGATATATGTGAAATTTGCCATGTGTACCAGTGAGCTGTGTTATTTAGAGAAAATTCGTACGGTTTGCCAGCAAAAGGACAAAAGTCAAGTTTTGCCAATGAAGTGTTTTCCGAGGGAATGTGACGCCCCATATGCCCTTCCTCTTCGCAATGGACATGGCCGTTAATACACTAGACAGCTACACGGTATTCTTTTGTATTCCCGCTCTCCAATTTTGCCACCTCTATCTTATCCAACCTTTAAGCCTAGTTTCCATTTTTTGCTCTTCTATCCTAATAACAGCCAATGAATACATCTTGTTGCTTTCGTATAGTCTTTTGTATTCTCTTTTTGCCAGTTTTGCACGTTTGCTTACCAGGTGACTAATTGTTTCACCCTAATCACCACATTCTATATAAAGGCGTATCGCTTTTTCTGTCCATGTGAAACTTTGTGTAATTAGTTCGCAGAGGCCGTTCCTGCGCACTACATACTAATGCCTCTGTACAGCCTTTCATTTCTCCGCTCCTTAACCATGACCAACTGTTTTCCCAATAAACTTCGTCTGATTTCCTAGCGAATCGCCCATTAAATGGTTTTTTTTCCACTGTTTTTCCAACTCGCAGTCTGTCATATTCTTATATTCAATCGGTGCTATTGTCTCTCCAGTTTTTTTGTCCCATCATCTCTTGCCATTTTTTTTATACACCTGTACTTAATACAAAATACAATACAATATGCAGTACCAAACTGTTACAAACAAAACAACGATGCTATTGGGAGTATGATAGGCATAACTACCCAGTGACCATTTAACAAAAAGTAATACAGATAAACAGACAATACAAATGCCAAGGACTACACCAAAATCCTAGTAGCTCATCATTAGAGAGGATTAGCTTAAAAAGTATGTTCAGAAAATCTTAGAAGATAGAAAATCTCTTGTCATTGGCATGATAATACCTCTGACGTGCTGAATATGTCAAGCTAAATTGTTTACAGAACTTATTATGTTTTTGAGGATTAACTATTGTATTCTTTCCTTTTTCTTGTATTGTCCAAGTAGCGGTCTCAGACTACTGTATCAAGTGAGGTCACAGTCTTCTCTCACATGGCATATTTACATATTCCTCACGGTACCGGTCTGCTCTTCCAAAGCACATCAGGTGCGTAACTAAGAATTTCTGGGGACTGGGATCTAATCCACCAAAAGTACGCACTAAACGTTTCGCTCAAGAGAATAAAGCTCGGAAAAGTATTTTTCGGATTTAAAAACAGACGAAATACTGCAAGGTTTATTTATTTCATTGCTGTCAAGTTTAATGATGGCTATAAGTAGACCATGTGTCATATGTAAAAAGTGATTTTTTCCACCTATTTGAGAAGCTACATGTAGTATTCAGACATTCAGATAGGCTGCTTTGAGGCAACTAATTTTGGTTCTTTTTTATTAGAAGTTGTTTGCCAAAAGACTGTGGTGCTTATAGAGGTGCAAATCTGAGGGTGAACAAGTTCTAGCAATGTTTGCAGTTTTTGGCCACTCTTACACCAGTGTTGTTAAAAAGTGTTATAAAAAATTCAATTTACACAATATCTAGATTCTCTGGCACCCCCCTCCCCCTCCAAATAAACATGGAATAAGAGCCACTTTCTCAATATCTGGACCCATGTTGGTCTATTTCTATGTTGATTTATTCCATTTGCGTGATTGATTTCAGGCTGAAAGTACACATTCAATATATTTTACAGAGTCCTTTCTATATTTCAGGTCAATGGGAAAAGATTTGTATACAGGTTTGTTCCAACTGCGGAAATTCGAACCGTGCTAATGAGCTTACGTTCAGAGAAACGAAGGCGCTCTACACCTATGTATAGTACGGACCATCAAACAAACGCTGAATCGCCAACAGAACTCAGCGACAAACAACACAGAGTGACAAGACCGCTGACCATCATCACATCTGATGACTATGTGTCAAATGAAAGCAAAGCCTCTCCCACTTATGTTGATGGTGCTGCGTATCAAAACAGATCTCCGTAAGTGCTTTCCACATATTTTGCCTTTGCAATAGTGAGACTTACGTCAAGTGTCACATTTTGGTACGAACCTGCTGAGTCTTATACTTTTTTAAAATCCTCCTTCCTTCTATAATGATAATCTTAGCATATATATATATATATATATATATATATATATATATATATATATATATATATATATATATATATATATATATATATATATATATATATATATATATATATATATATATATATATATATATATATATATATATATATATATATATATATATATATATATATATATTAGTAATAGTAAATTCTAATAAGAATAATTTTACGCTTAGGTATCGTCCAGTAGATTCTCCTACATTCAGCTCTACTCAATGCGACCTTCATCGCTGTGGACAGGAGCTGAGGTGTTCCCATGATATCAGAAGCAGTCCTGGTTCGATCCCATGCATGGTGCGTAGAGAAGCAGTGGAAGAAAGATGCTATTTAGGTAAAAATTGTCCGGGCTCAAACTGCCCATATGCACTGGCTGCTGATAGAGTACCCCCCGGTACGATGTACATTGCTGTGCCAGCTATTCGTCATCATGTGCCAAGAACTATTGTTTATAGCAAAGGGTCCCCACCATTGGTTGGTGCCAGTTGTAATCAAGATTCTTACATGCCTCGTAAACTTATGGTGAATGCATATACCCAGACAACATCAGATCTGCTGCAGGATTTGCTAATAGTAAAAAAGGAACCCAGAGATGATTCTTACCATGAATGTGCTTGTAAATGTGGAGATTCGTGCCGCTCCAGTTTAATTATCTCTAGAGATGGTAAGACTACGGGTGTTGGTGTATAGAACCTTTTTTGAACATACATTGGTCTTCAAGGCCTAGGTAGTGTTTTAGCTTTTAGCAGTATATATGCAACAAATGGTACGAAATAATTGCTTTTAGTATGGACAGAAATCACTACTGACACTCTGATAATTCCTTTTTGAGGGAATTCGCTTTGAAAATATAGAAATGACACTAGATTTTGTATATCTCCTTGAGGAGTGCTGGGTTGCAATCGTTCCCAGGCCGTTTTCTATGCAGGCTCCTTTTTGTCCTCGGCAACTTGGTTCATCCTTGTCCCACTACTTGATACTTGAGGAAAGTAAATTGCTACGCCTATCACGGCCCCCTTTCATGACTTATTGTCCCTGAGAAAAGGCAGCCAGCCCTCCCCTTGTATGTTTAGTGTTAGAGGCAGATTTTTCTAAATGATTATCTTTCACCCAACTGGAGCCATATTTAAGATTTTGATTTGCACAGCATACCAGAGTTACTTTGTCTTTCTCGTGGCGATATGTTGTGAGATTCAATCACGAGCCATGCACTGAATGGGCCATCCATAGGTGGGAAGATTACTTTGTAGGGCCTCGTCAATATACACAGAATTTCTCGTATAGTACTGTTCCTTTGCCTTTTAGCATCTTCATTCACATAACTTAGAATTGGATTTTTTTGTGTGTTAATTTTATTATCAATTTTGAGTTCTGATTGCTTGGTAGATTTTGAGAAGCATCGGTCTGGTGTTGGAAGTTTTGCTTCTGTGTTCAAAACGTAGTCTTCTAGTGAGCTTAATGTAAACTCCGTTACTTTTATACAATTCATTTCAGAAACCATTTGAACCAGTGTACAAATGAAGTTAGACTAGCTTTACTGCATTGATAGAAGATTTTTGGCTCTGTAATTTCAACTTGCATGTTAGTTTGTTTTAGGCCCATTCTGTAGGATTTAGATTAGTACAAAAACTTAGATAGACTTCCCGGCAGTTTCTGTGCTGAATTTTGTTTGCAGGGATTTTGAGTGTTTTTGGGAAAGATGATATGTTTATGCTGAAGTCCATAATTTAGGCAGGCTCACAGTGCAAGCTACAGTGCTTCCCAAAAGTCTTAGAGCATTTGCAATACTTTATGACTGACAGAACAACATCCTCCACTTCCCTCTCCATCCCCCAGAACAACATTGAGTTATGCTGGTATTTCTCATAGGAAAAAGTTCTATTCAATTTCAAATAAAGTCTGGCAACTACGATATCAACGTTGTGTTCTTATGAAGGGGAAGGGGTCACCAACCGTCAATTTTTGCTAGAAACTCAATACTGTCTAACTTAGTTAGTTATTGTGAATTTTGACCCCTGTAGTAGGGAAAGGTCATTTGCAATGATAGGACTTGTAAGGTGGTAGGTCGTTTTATATGATTGTTTAGGGTGACAAGTCGATAGGACGAAAGGTCATTTGAGATATCATATTATTGAGCCAGGAAGAATTGAATTGTAGCTACAAGTAATTAGCATATACTTTGTTCTGATTGGATTCAAGAATCCTACTTCAGATATTTTAGACCACTAGCCTTTGACAATTAGATCTGCTTAATTTTGCATCAAAATACAATGATTGAGGTGTTTATATTAATCAGCATTGACAAAAACAAGGTTAAACCTCACTATTTAATATGGACGTGTCATTGTATTTATTTGTCAAATTGATCGTATTTCTTAAGAATGTATTTGCGCTGACATTGTTTATTGTTGCACATTTGCTTTGTTTACTCTTCTTGGTAGCCAGTGAGCATATGCGTACATGAAAGTGGGAACATAGTCATTTTGAAATTCGAAGTAATTGGAATTATGTCTAACTTGCCATAAAACACTTCCATAGTTTAACCCCTATTTGTTATCGAAACGTAAAATACTTAGAAACACATTCATGAATTTGTTTCAGTGGAAACGTAGAAGGAATTATCTTAATCACTATAATATTTAAGAAATGTAGTTAGCATTTAGCACAGTATTCCATTCTGATACATAAATGCAACCTCTTTCACTTTGTGACAGAAATTGGCTTAGATCGGCACTAGGCTAGGAGGCACGGGCGGCATTGGCCGCCCAGCTGGAAGATGTTGTCCCGGTTTCCCCCCCCCCCGCAAAATTTTAACCTGAAAGCATGCTTTTGCTTAATAACCTAGAAGATAGTTTGATGCAAAACAATGAGTATGTTGGCATTTCTCACTAATACATCGATGATTTCACCATTCTTCTTCTTTCTAGAATCAGCGTAATGTCTAAATATAGACAGGGCATCTTCCTAGAATCTGAAGGGCATGGTGCCAAAAGTTTTCCAGGCCTTCGCCCCCAGAGCCCCATCCTTCCTATTCGCTACTGGTCCCACACTTTTCGCACCTGGCTTCGTTTGTGGAGCTAATGCTGATAGAAAATCAAAAAGGAGAACACAAATGTATTACGAGAAAGCATTTTCCTTCTGTGAGATGCAATGAACCTATATGTGAATTGCTATTCCATACCTACTGAACGCTCATAAAACTAACATCGTTTAGCGGAGCACATTTACAAAAAGAATATTATTATTATTACTTCCCAATATTACAATTATGATTCTTGCTATTTCTTTCTCAGTTCTTGGAAATAGTGAATTGCCAGCAACTCAGTTCCGTTATGGACTGTTTGTGCTCCGCTATTATGTAGGTAGTCTACTTCACCACCTATCATTTGGTAGATGGACGGGTGAGGTGTGTATCGAATAAGTGAGTCGGTTAGTCGATTGAGAGGTAAGTGAAAGTGAGAGTGAGTGAGTGAGAGAGTGAGTGAGTGAGTGAGTGAGTGAGTGAGTGGAGGGGTGGGTGGGTGGGTGGGTGGGTGTGTGTTTAATGATACTTGACGAGCAATAGTGAAACTGTTGTGCACACGCTATAGTAAAGTCTTACTTCACTACATTTCTTTTTTTAAGCTAGATGGGTGAGTGGATGGTCAAATGAGTGAGTGAGTAAATCGAATGATTGGGAGGTATGTCAATTGGTGTGTGTTGCAGCTCACTATATGAATCATCCAAGCTGTCTTTGACAGTCTCCATACTCTAAATGATAAGTAATTGAGCTTTCATTCCAGTATTTAAAAGCCACTTCATTCACATCAGCTTCATCATAAGCGAGCCAAGAAACTTTTGTCAACTACTTTGCAATTTGATCTTTTCAGCCGGTAAGGAATGCTATCCATATTTATTAACCAAAGATTTATACATGTTAACAAACCAATCATTTGAGATGTGACTGACCACCTGGACAAAGGCACTCTTCAACCAGACGTATTGCTTATAGAAAGAGATCTATTTTAGTGCATATGACGAGCTCGTTCCATAGAGATATAAGTATATCTCTATGGCTCGTTCTGACAAGCAAGATGAATTCTGGCTCTGGCAACTATTACTTTACTTTTTATAACTATAAAACATTTGGCAATATCCACCATGTTATATCATACTGTCATGTACCCTTAATGCCTAATTTTTTAACGTTCATAATTTATTTCTTAAATTTTTCATTTCAGTTACCTCTCTAGGGGCTACCTTCAGCAAATATCCAGGGGTTACCTTCAGCGAAATGACTTCTTGGGGGGGGGGGCTCTCCTTTCGCTTCGTACAACGTTATCTTTTGCAAAACTAAAGAGGCCTGATTTAAAGATAAAAGACTGCTTACAGTGAATATATCTCCTAATTAATAGCTTCGCAATATGATTTGAAAAAGGAAAAAGCAAAAGTTGTTATGTGACAAAGCGTTACTGGTCGAATAGCTCGTATACTTGCACTGTTAGCTTAATACCACATGATACATTCCTCCATGTAACACATACAGAACAAGTGTTAGTATTGAACCGGGAGGCTGTTTGCTAGCTTCCATTCCTTTATGTAAATTTCACCTTAAACATTTACTATTTTTTGCTTGAAAATTTCCAAATCTGTTTCAAAATTATGCTTTCTTGCTACAATGCATGAAGGAAGTCTGGAACTAAATCACTAATAGTTTAATGGGCCATGTAATGTTTGTGAACTTCTTTCGCTAGGCCTAAATCAAGTTCACATAGTACATTGCAATGTATCAATGCATTAATATCTAATAAGCCTGCCCTTAGGGGACTGAGTCTTACTGTGCTACAGGCCTTGATAGTTGACTCATATTTGAAAAGCTTTGAAAAATGGCTTTTACCATAGTTTCCGTACCAGTTGTTTGCTTCGTATTTTTTCATCGACTGCAATAGGGAGCCCTTGCAAGCCTAGTCACGAGGCGGTCCTCATACAGTCACTCCTGCATTTAATGAACAATCAGGTTAACAGCTAAGATACCATTCCATTCTAAAGATATTTTCATGATCACTGGAGTTATTATTCTGCTTAGTAAACAATGATTCTCATGCGTCTTCTACAAAGAGTTAGGACAACTATCATGCATTGTCCTTCGATGTGTTATCTCGTCCCTTCTTTTTTGTATTGTCATTAACCATTAACTTTACCTATGAACGGGCTGACATTATCGATTACCTCCCACGACAAGTGAAGGAATTCCTCATTGAATAGGGATTGCTACCAATTAGCTTATCAATGGTAAACGAGTTTGGATATATCTTGTCTTTTGTTGGTATTTGCACACTGTCAAAGAATTAGAAATATGTGTCCAGTGTCCACTATCAACGTTATGGTACGTATCTGTGTTATAGTTGAACAGAAAGTTGGTTTATCAATGATAATATCCTTGTCCTTAAGGTCATAAATTGAATTTCAGCTATTTAGAACAGGCCATATAATAGCTGAGCATGAAACACAACAGTCTTCAGGTCAAGTTACTTCAATTTTAACCCTACCTGCTGGATCTTATTGAGTCCACGATGTGTCATACATGATAACTGTGTAGGGAAATCTATGACGAAAGACTGCAAGAAAAGTTTTCAAAGTAACCATAAGTTGTTCAAACTTTCAATAGCTCCTTGACTCCTTGACATCTTGAACCGGATTCCGTTCTTTACAGTAATATCGTATGGGAACAACGTTTTTTAGTCAGTATAAAAACATATCGAAGAGTTTTAGTTTGGCAGTGAATTAATGCTATGTTGTGTTGCAATTCTTTAGCATTAAATGTTTGCTTTATATAATCAACATAAGAATAACTTCTATTCTATTTTATGATGAGACAATGACAGATGCAATACACGCTTTCTTATGAGAAAAAAGTTTAGAAGAAAATGAGGCTCAATATGCCAAAATCTTAAGAAAATAATTTACTAAATTACTAAATTTGTTTCATTAATTCAGTATCATACCTGACATTATGGCGTGTATTTCATAACATATAATGGAATAATATGGAATAAGATATTGCAATATGGAATTAGACTTTTTTTAGCTAGAACCTGTTTATGTGCATTTTTATTCATACCTCTATTTGGATGCACAAGAGTATCTATATAATGCAGATAACATTTTGAAATTCTAACAGCAGCCGTAGGGTATTCCATACACTACCAAATGCAAATGTAAAATCACCATATCCAGACGCCAGGCAATTTGATGCAGAACACCTCTTCTTAGATCACATGACCATATGGCTGTTTGAATCTTGGCCTAGCGGCATTTGTTGTAGAAGAATGCTCCAAAATCTTGTAATGTAATAATTTCAGCCATCATGTAATGTTAGCGACCGTTAATTTTATCAATCAAGCAGCCATCATGCATTTTTGAAGTTATAGCAGGAGCAGGAAAATGATCAAATAATCTAATTTCTAGAGTAGAAAATGTCAATATGATTGGTTCAACGTTGGTAAGAGTACTAGAATATGATTCATGTGGAGTTTGTATTGAGTGTACTTGTGGCCTATAAGCTGCAAAACCAGCAGATAATGAACAACAAAGTCTTTATGAAATGAAGCAATTAAAGCAAAGCAAGAGCAAATTGTAAAATTTTTCCAGAACATTCTTATATATTGGCAAATAATAGTGGTTTCCCTCTGCCGTTTTTGTTTAGTTCAATAAACTTTGTAGGAAATTAGTGTCACTCACATTTAAAGCGAAAATAATGGACGTCATCAGAAAGCAATTTATAAGAGCTGCTACTATCATCCCCCATTTTCAGCAAAATGCACAGTGAAAAATTTCCCTGCTTATAAGAGGTATACTTCAAATAAAACACTGAACATCTATAGCAAGCCAATAGCTCTAGAGAAATGCAAACCTAAAAGAACCCATTTGGTTTAAGATAATCTGCATATTTTTTAATTTCATTAAATTGTACAAGCCTACTTATTAAAGACGTCGTGACTAATGAGCATTTTCGAGTGATATTCTTTAAGCATGATTGTTCTATTTAAAAGTAAGGAGCTTGCGAGAAGCTTGAGGTTATAAAATATGGCTAGTCAGGTTCAAATGGAAGAAAAAGTCAATAACAAACTTAGTGATAGATAAATCAAAAATAGACGAAAGAGAAAATGTTTTTGGAATAAAGTTCTTTAAGTATGACTTCTACGTAGAAAACTTCTAGCTAAAATATTATGAAATAGTCCCAATTGTATAATTTTTCGTACTAACATGTGATCCAGCATGGTCTAAATAAAATAAGCTTTTAGTGCTAAAAAATATAGTTTACCCTTGCTCAACGATAAGGAACGTTTAGTTCTTCTACGGCCAAAGTGAGATCTCTTAGGGAGGAATCATAAAGTATGGAAACCGTGGTGGATGAAAACTTGCAATGACACTTACATAATCCACCTGATGAAAGAACAAAAGTTACTAAATCCTAATGTATCTTCAAACAGAATTTCATAGCCACTTATGTTTCTAATTGTCGATCTTCTGAATGCAAGAATGAAAATAACAGAAGATAGAATGGCTGATGGCAGGTGAAAAACCTCAATTGTACTTAGATGATGGGAACATTGTAACTGACTCTGACATAAGTGGCTAAAGATTGATATTTCACCATACTATTTGTTGGCATATCTTTATAGTATGAAATATTTTGCTAGCCCAGCATTTTCCCTTCAAAAAGTTTTGGGTGATACCGTAAATCCTCGAATTAGCCCCCCTCGAATAAGCCCCCCTCGTATAAGCCCCCATGCTAGAACTTCAAATTGTTAATAAGCCCTCCTCGAATAAGCCCCCACCCCTGATCACGATGAAGACTTTCATAAAGACTAACGCTCAAATTTATACTGTTCTTGTATAGTATGGAGAAAAGGAGCTTTGACAATGAGCTTTTTATACGGCATTTGTCAAATAATTTTATAAGCCTCCCCCTCGAATAAGCCCCCACCCATAAAACATAAAAAATAAATAGGCCTCCGGGGGGCTAATTCGAGGATTTACGGTACTGTCAAACCCATTCCGCCCTCTTTGCTCCATATTTCATACTGTCCATTGTAAACCCTGATTACTGGAATGCAGAAATGAAAACTATCACCACTTGCTGAATGATGTGCAAATCATAGATACCGCTAAAGGAGCGGTCATTATTTATCGCCGGGGTGAGGACTGAAGAGAAAGTGTTACGTGCACTCCAAATATTTTACCACACCATTTGCTTAAGTAAAATTTTCTTTTTCCTCCGAAGGAAACAGTAAAACAAGGGTGCGTTTATGCTAAAATATGGTATATGTTTTGACGCTACCCCTGTGGTCAAAAATTACTCTTCTACCCCACCTAACACAGTTTATTTTTCAGTTACACCACCATTTTATCTTCACTCCCTATCCCCGGCCATTAATAATGACCGCTCCCTAATAAAACTTGCAAGATATCAACTCAAAGAGAAATGACGGAATATGCTATCGTTTTAGGTGATTTCAGACCCGAGCAAAGTTACTGTATGTGAACTCAGCCTTAAACAAAGTGAATAGTTGATGAGTACCCCCTGTCTTCGCCCGCTCCATGAGTTGCCACCAGGAAGTATAAATCGATGTTGCAGTGGTGAAGTGGAACAGCTCGAGAAATCACAATTATCAAACGAATGTTAAAGGCATAGGCATAGTTTTTAACACTGGAAGACGGCATTTTGTCTTCTGTTAAATTTGCATAGTGAGAGGAAATACAACTTTTTTGACAGAAGAAAACCAAATTGCTGTTTGTGTTGTGCTTTGAACGTCAGCGAGTGGACTGCAAAAAGCAAACTGCTTTGTTATGGGTGAGATGTGCTAAAAGCATAGAATGTTTTTGCATATGGCATTAAACATAGGAGTGAATTTTCCATAACTGTGTTTCATTTGTAGTATCCCTATTATTCCGCTTGCAAATTGAGCAAACAGCGACATTTAAAAGAGGCGAACACCTACCTAGGCCCTCCATTACAACTTTGAAGATAAGAGCAAGAGCGGGAAGGGTTGTAAAAATGAGATGCTCAGCATTTTGGCGATGGTTTACTACTATTGAGTTATTTCACCGTCCTTTAGTTACGTTTGTGCTATGTTCGTCGTCTTTTTGCTAGGAAAATGGATACCACTCTGCCTACCTTGTCTACAATGTTCCCAAATTCATTGTACTAGAATGTTGTTTCACATATCAATATAAATCCCATCCTTCTCGGACTAAATTAATTTAAATACAGCTAAATAGAAGTAGGGTGAAAGATATCTTATTACCATAGAATTCCTCAAGGGGAAGGTAGAAAATTCTGATGCCTTCAATTTGTTCTTAAGTGAGTTGAATCCATTGATAATGTCTATGATAAGCATTTCCTTGAAATACCTTCCCCAGCAAAGCTAATTTTTAAACTCAGGCAGGTGTATTAATTTTAAGACTTTTTTGATAATGTAGAGTGCCCCAAGTATCTATAGTTCAGGAATGCAGTAATGGCTCTTTGATTGTAGTCAGTCTTCTTGGGGTGGAAAAGTGTCCCTCTGGCAATCAAATGGCTGCTATCCTATGATTTCGTAAGAAATTCCTCTTATCATAAGAATGTGAGATTGTAAAGTGTCAGATTTGGAAACTGACAGTTTGTCATTTAATCCAGTTTTATTTATAGTCCAATTTATTCTGACATCAGTTTCCTCCCCATTGTAGCCTCTGTAAATGCAAAAGTTCTATATGATTATGATGCCGAACAAGAAGATGAGCTAACCCTTGTAGTTGGAGATATTGTGACAAACATAGATCAAAGTGATGGGGGTTGGTGGGAAGGAGAAGTGCATGGGAAGCGTGGAGTTTTCCCAGAAAATTTTGTTGAGGTAATTGATGAAAGACCTGCTAATGGTAAGTTGAACAGCTTATATTATTTAGTATTTTTAGAATTATTATATTAAAGTAATCTTGTTTGCATCAATTCTTTGCATATTGTTGGCAGTTGGGCTAATGATATACCAAATGAAATTTTAGTTCTTTAGAAACTTGTAGGAGAATATCCATAAAACTTCAGGAAATGGATTTGATTTTCTCTAGTTATGGATTCTGAGAAATATCTTTGGGAAGAAATGTTGTCACATGTATACTTTGATTTCATTTGTTTGGAGTTTTTCATGGAACATTGATGTTCCTAAAATACATGATAAAGATATGCCATTTTCTACTATGGCATAGGATTATTACCCAGACATCCTTATCTTCATTAGCAGTTCCAAGGTTTACTTAAGTCTGCTTTTGGGTATTAAATATGTTGTATACTAGGCAGAATCTTTTGTCATAAGGAATTGTTCCATCCATGTGCAAGTGCTGAATATTCTTGGACATGTCTATTGTATAGGTTAGGTCCTCGGATCTAGACCCCTGCCCTTTTGCTCAAAAAAGCCCTTTTCCTCCTAGAAGTGCCTTTTTTCTTGGGGAATGATGAAACTGTTTATATTATATTTTTTGTTAAGTAGACCTTTTCACAATCTTTGTTACACATGAAGTAGCAAAGTCCTAAGACTTCCCATATGATTTCTTTTGTTTTTAAATCTGAAAAATATGATTTCAAGATACGTTCTCTTTAGAAAGTGTTTAGTGTGCTCTTTTGTTGATTAGACCTCTGCCTTAAACAATGGGAAATCCCCATCCTTGATGATGAATTTATCATCAAGGATGGGGTTTCCCATTTTTTAGGGCAGAGGTCTAATCAACAAAAAGAGCACACTAAGCACTTTCTAAAGAGAATGTATCTTGAAATCATATTTTTCAGATTTTGTTATATATTTTTAATATATAATAAAATCTGAAATTATATATTTGTTTCAAATATATAATTTATTATATATTTTTCATGGTAAGCCCTGGCCAACATGCCCTGTATAACAATGTATGTAAACATTCACTACAAGCTCTTCTTCCCTATTTGCATGGAACTCTAGAGTTGTATTTTTCATTTTCACAACCACTCCTGTAAAAATGACAACTCTTGCCTTTTACAGCCTTGCTGTTTTAGCAATTACCTCCTTTTTACTCCCTGTAGTTCCAGTTTCAAAGTCATCAGCAGTCAAGGCTATTGTAACATTTGATTATGATGCAGAAGAAAAAGATGAACTTAATTTGAGAGAAGGAGACATTATTCAGATATTATCTCAAGAGGATGGGGGCTGGTGGGAAGGACTATGCAATGGTAAACAGGGGGTGTTTCCTTCTAATTTTGTTAAACTTATTGAGGATTCAGCACCTGTTAAACTGCCTGCAGTGCCAATGGAATCACCAAAAATTGAGCCAAAAGAATCCCAAGATGATCTTATAAGTTTTGATAAAACATCAGCGCCTGATGATTCATCAGTTAGTGCTGCTCAAAGCCATCCTATTGTTGCTGAAGAAAGTTCAACAGAGCAGACAATTGGTAAGTAGTATAAATTTGGATTACTTGCATGATCATAGTTACCTTTAAATCATTCAAAATTGTAGTCAATATAATCGAGTGCTGTTGCATAGTACTTTCATCATCCTAAGTTGTTCCTTGCAACATCCATTTCTTTTTTCTGACCCTCACCCATTTCCCCCAGCCCCCCCCCAATGTTAATTTTCAAACTATTTCCCAAATCCCCCATTTATTCCCATCCCCTCAATGATTTGGTACTCAGGAGTAAAGCGCAACCTTTTATTTGGAGAATATGTGGATCATTAAGCCAGGCCTTGCTCTGAATGGCGCTCAGTCAAGCGTGAGCACCTAAAGTGTCCTTACAATTATGCACTGGGCACAATATTTCAAGCACCCAAATTCTTGAAGTTAAAGTTATGCATGCTTAGCAGGGCTATGAAACAGAGTCCCTAAATTATTCAAAAAGCTCATTTTTTGGCACACCTTTGGTTTGCTCTGGGCAAGGCCTATTGAATGTAAAAATTTAAGAGATTTTGATATGACTATCTGAAAGGTTGTAGAAAATTTGCTGACAGGTTTATTTAATTTTGATTTAAATGGATCAAACCCTTCATTTGTTGAGATGTTGGTGTAGAGAAGTCTGACATCCATAGAGATGAAAATGGCATTTTTGGTAACTTTTGTATGTTTGTGAGTTCATTTGTAGTCTGGTAATCTCTCACACAGAAGTCAAATCTTTGACTAACTAAATAAATACATTCCAACAGTTATTTTTCTTATGTGCTTTTGGGAGCAGATAGAATGTAGGTGCTTTAGGGTTTGGGGATCATTAGAGCTTGCCCAGTGTTTGATGGCTACCCCGTATCCTTTATGAATTCATGAATAGAATTGCACTAGTCGTTTTATTGTGAAAATTGCTTAGACCTTTATCAACACTCAAGTGAGGCTGCTTACCACTAAACTGTCTGTTCTATTCATATATGTGTAGTCTTTAGTGGCAATTATTACAGCTAACCAATCTTTGTCTGCTTTTGTTATAATGATATAATTTCTAAATTTTAAGTTATTTGTTACCTTCAATTCATATAAGGGAAAGTCATTTTTGGGTTGAGGTACATTTCCGCTTGCATCAATGCCTCATTTTGCTTCTTCAATAACTGCCTCAACCATATGGTAGACTCTATTGGGTTTCCATTTGGTTCTCTTCCTGGAAATTCGTTCTCTAGTTTGATCTTCTTTTTCAGTCAATCCTTCTTCCTCATCACCATTTCCAGCTGTAGTTATATCTTTTTTGTTATCTCTAAGGAATACCTTTAGTTTAGTGCTTCTAGCAATTGTTTTGTCTTCTCTCAGACGATTTATTTGTTTTTTGCTTTGAAGGTGTCGGCCAAAGCTTAGGCTTTTATTCAATAATTTAAACCATGGGCGAGTAGTTATAGCGCTTGACTGCTGACCAAACCATCGATGGTTCGAGCCGAACCCTCGGACCAAAGGTGGGATGCTCGCTCACTGTCCACCCAGCAGCAATTGGGTCCCTGGTGGCAACACTGGGGAAGTTAAAGGCGGCGAGG
Source organism: Mastigias papua (assembly GCA_964019165.1). Taxonomy (NCBI): domain Eukaryota; kingdom Metazoa; phylum Cnidaria; class Scyphozoa; order Rhizostomeae; family Mastigiidae; genus Mastigias; species Mastigias papua. The sequence goes on from OZ025276.1 coordinate 6,423,207, forward strand.
AAAGGAACTGGCCACCCTTCCTCACTGTGCCGATGGCTCAGGATTAGTATCCTCTCTATCAGGCACTCCCCCAACGTACGGAATCGTATACGGGACTAACCTATACCTTTACCAAGTTGACACAGATGTATAGATATAAAATTTTATTATATATAACTTAAGTTTTATCTATTAAGTGAAAACTCCCGTAGAACATTTTTAGGTCGAAAAAAAGTAGTTTATTTTATATCTAGGAGATTATGTTAGCCTTCGTTCATACTTATTGTTATTCACCATTAGAAACCAAGAAGGCAAAAGCTCCTGGTGGTATGGGATTTGCGATTTCAAATGCAGACTTGTCGAAAGCTAAACTAAGACCAGTATCATTGGTTGGTGATGGGAAAAAATCTGTGGAACCAGCAGAGTCACATGACAAGAATACACCCAGTTCCAAACCGAAGATTCCAAATGATGTTAGTAACACAATTTTATAATTTAACGATCAAGCATCCATTCTAATATTTCCATGTTGCTGGAAACCTGATGGGAGTCCTCTTGAGTGACAGGCTATTATTCTCATTTACTCACAATGTTAAAGCAGCCATCTTTGTACTGCGTTTCTTTACAAGTATCATGGCTTATGGAGCTAAAGTACTTAGTAAATCCATTATTACAATAGTATGTATAATAAAGGTAGTCCGGTTCTAAACAATAGAACAAGGACAGAGCGAATATATATTTCAAAATTAAAAGGTAAAAAGTGAGGCTACAGAGGATAGGTAACATTCATCAGTTCTAGATTCGATTTTACATTTTGAATCCCATTAAAGTTTTCATGATTTTCACCGTTCCTGAGACCGATATAGTCCGTCACAGTTCCTAGGAAGTAAGTAAGGGAATAGGTAAGTTGGTGCCTTAAGTAAGCAACTAGTAACGAGTTAACTATTGTTACGTCGATGGTGGGCAGAAGTTAGCTTATCGTTAGAGCTGCATGAAACATTGCTTGATCTGCTTGTCTACCTTTTAGCCTTTGTTGCATGGTAAATCAAACAGGGATTTTAACCATTGGACCATTCATTGACAGTTTTTAATGTTCTCGTCTCAGTTTAAGATGTTTATAGATCATGTACTAGCTGTGGTATTTCACTGATTTTAACTATTTCACTGTGGTCATTATGTTGACTTATGAAGTTTCGTCAACATTTCAGGGTAAAGAATGCTAATTTTTTCTGTAGCTCTACACCTCGACTTGAAAGTAGAATCTATTGTTGTACATTTCTTTGCATGTTGTTACGCTCTGCTTTTATTCATTCCAAATTGATTCATGTTTCAGGCTGGAAACGTTAAAAGGAATGCGCCAGCTCCTCCACCAACTGATAGTAAGTATTTAAACGAAAAAGCAGAATTCTCCCCGAATCCTTGGAAAACAGGGTACAAAATATGAAGCACATTTGGTCTTTGCAGTATACTTTCATAAATCTCATCTAGATTCTTGTTAGATATATTCTTGTTATGTTGTATATATTTTTATTAGATTCTTATTGGTTAGATTCTTATTGGTTAACCACAGTCCAGAAAATGTAATGACTCCACCGCTGTGTGCAGTAAGAAATTGCGCTTTTTATGCCACTTGAGGAAAGCTCAGCAGCTTCTGTCAAGGGTAAAGTTGAGCAAAATTATCAACTAGTAATGCATTGACTAGGAATGGCAAAGTCCTTGTTACGTACTATCCTAAAGCGAGGTTCCATGTTCAAGGTTCCATGTTCACAGGTCTAGCACATTGCTTTAGAACAGGACTTTAGAATGATTTCACTTCATTTAAGTAATTTCAGTGTAGTCATGTTGTTCGAGGTTCATTAATTTTTTATCATCCTTGACAAGAGAATATATATGTATATAGGTTTAGGATGTTTCTCTTACAACGAAATGGAAAACTACCTTCTTACAAACGCAAGACAACTTTGGCTAATTCTGATTTTCGTAAATGAGGAACGCCTATGTTTAAGAATTGGTAGCCGCCGAAAGGTTGGACATTCTTCTGGGCTCTGAAGGTTAGGTTCTTATTGGGGTGTTATTGGCTAGATCCCCAATAGATTTTTAAGCATGCGGCTTAATCACTTAGTTCAATCTAGAACATTTATTTGGAAGATCTAGTTTCAACACAATTAACTGGCCATCCAAGAAACCGCAAAATACTAACCATAGATGATAGATTTGGTATCAATTTGCTCATTTTTATACGTGCTCCCTCCTTCAAGTTCAGTTAATTATTGTTTTTCAATTTCTATGTGCCAATGTTAGGAGATGAATCTTAGGCGAATAGGGTACTTGAAGTATGATACATCGTGTTTCCGCTTTTTCATTCAATATGTATAAAGTATGTTTTCTTGTATCAGGTGTACCTGCAGCAACGGAAGAATATTATAAAGTTGTATATGACTATGCGCCAGAAAATGATGATGAATTACCCCTAAAGACAGGAGATGTGATTGTTGTTACAGATAAGTTCATTTGCGATGGATGGTGGGAAGGTACATGTAACGGAAAAACTGGTGTCTTTCCAAACAATTTTGTTAACTCAACACCTCTCACAGATTCAACACCTAAAGAGAAGGTACTTTTCAATTTTACATATTGCATTGAGTTCGTAAATCATATATCTTGATGTACTCCGTTTGCAATTTGCCTTAGATTTTGTAAATGTGGAAACATCAATCTTAATGATGCGTACTTAAAACTTTTGGTCCTTTTATAGTTATATGTGAGTTTTATGTTTCCTGCTAAATTACGTGTCACGTGCCACTTGATATAGTCCAGTGGAATGTCCAGTCTCTCTACGATTAGCAGTTACCATTTGCCGGAAATCATCCCGTTTTAAGAAACTGACGTTAATGTGAGTCAGATCAAGCAGTATTTTGGCTACACGTATTTGCAGCCAAGTACAATTTGTCAGTTGCAAGATGCAACCATAGGCAACTGGGCTGTATGGAAGATCTGTACAAATAGTTGCCTTGTGCGAGTTGCATGAATGGGGATTAGTATAGCATATGCAGGCAAATAACAAGGACAGATCATCATTGACAACATGGAAAAGTGTCAATCATGTCATTTCGACATATTTTGATGCAAATTGCGAGTGTTTGTATCATTGGTAGGTGCGGCAAATAAATATGAAACACTGCGAAATCTGGATATCTAGCGAAATGTAGTTATGACGACAGATAAGCATTTCAGTTTGAAATTTAGGTAGTGTGCATTTTTCTTTGTATTTAAGAGACTGGTCATTTTTAATACCCCCGGGACCGAAAGTGGAAGGAAAAGTGAAATTTCCCTTGAGAAATTCGTATCCCACCCAGATTTCGAGTCAACTTTTCTGACCCCATTGAAAAGTCTACTATAAGTGTCAAGCTTTGTGGTTTGCACTAAAATAATTTTGTTCTTTATACTGCGTTTGTTCTCTATTACCATGCATGTCTAAGCAGCTATAGAATATTAGTACCTCAGGAGTTATTATACGCTTGGTTTCATGACCCAACATTTTGACCTAACGAGATTGCATGCTCCATCGCAATGTCTTCCGCTACGGTCCCAGGCATCAATAAGGACCAGTCCCTAAAAAGCGAATGTCATAGAATAGAGTAATACGTGGTTTTCATAAGGCTTCTTTCTCTTCCTATTAGATTGGAAAATTAAACACAATTTGTATATAAATTAGATATTGTCCCTCACGAAAAGACCCAAGGTCATCTTGTTCCTACTATGAGACACACATGCAGCGGACTTTACAAAACAAATAAATAGAATAACTCGAAACGTGTTGCAGAATGCAGGAGTTTGTCTGTCAAATGTTGGCTTTTCGATCATTGTCATAAAAATGCACAGTTGATGCTTACAAGCTAAAAAATAATCGTACTTTCCCAGGAAGGCGTTAAGTGCCGTGCTTTCTATACCCTGACCACCAATGGAGAAATCGCTATAACTGCCTCCCTGATTGTTAGTTCTTGAATTTTTTCGAGCCCCCCCCCCAGCATTTTTCCAACCCTCTCATTCGTTAATTTTCAGGATTTTGTCAGTGAAACTGTGTTTCTTCTCAGATACTATTTTCATTTCCTTAGAGACCTATCTCACAGTTATTTAAAACTATTATTTTTTTACCAAGCTTTTGATTAGCACTTCATGATTAGTCAATCCTCCTGTGTTGCTCGCAATATGCATGAGTTTTATTTTCCGATCCCCCCATTTGTTCCAACCTCCAATTAGTACTTTTCCAGTTAGCTATTCAGTACTGAAGAGTATTTCGACAGCATGGTTTAATTGACTTTAATGAGACTGTTCATTGTTCTGCAGCCAGCTCCCAAAAAGCCACTGCTTCCAGCTGCAGGCAAACCACCTCCTCTTCCGGGTAAGTTATTTTCCTTTTCTTTAGGTTTTCATGCACAGAATTCTCAGTTACACCTGGTAGTAGGAAAGCTTTTTCTTCCTTACAAATATGGGATATTACCAGAGCAGTGTAAATCGTACTAAGATATTCAAGTTGAATTAATATCTTGATACAACAAACGTAATTAACTATCTTGTAATTCACAACGTAATACTTCACTTCTAAAGATCTACCATGCAATTCTTTATTGGGAAGTACTGCAGATCATGGAGGTTTGCTCATATTTTTAACTGTGGTTAACCTGACGACCTGCCTCTCAGGACCGCGCTGTATCTAGATGAGATAAATGAAAATAAGCCAGACTCACGAAAGTATGATTTTTATCCAAAATTGGGGAATAAGATGAGTTGCTAAAGAAGTTGCTGAGTGTCATTCGGAAAGTCGACGAAAGCGAAGACAACAACGAACGGAAGTGACCACCTACTTCATGAAACCATGGCTCAGGATAGGTGTCTTTTCTAAAGCCTGAATTACATGATCCTTTTTTCCATCCGTTTTCACCAAATGGATGTAAAACTGAGTGTTTATACTAGAAAAAGGAATACCTTCAATCAGGCTGCTTTCAATAATGCCTCCATTAGGGATAGATTATAAATTAACGCAACGTTGAATTATCATCTCTTTTGCAAATCAATGAAAAGATTCCTGTAGATTATTTGGAATACGATGCTTTTGCAAGCCTTTGACGTTGTGTTTTTTGATCTATCTTTTGAAAGACGCTGGCGACAGAGGAGTATTTAGTTTATTTTAAGTAACTTTTGCGATGAGCTTAAGGAAGACAGAGAAGATATTGTATTCTTCATCTTCATTATCATCATAATCATCATCATCGTCGTCGTCGTCGTCAGCCGTTCACTTTACCGCAAGCGGGTCTTATTAGCAGAAGATGGATGAAGATAGTGCGAAATGTTTCTTGGAAAATAAAGCCAACTTCGTTTTTCTGCAAGCACTATCTAATTTTACTTGATAGAAAGTGAACTTCGTGGTTCTGTTGGTAATTCGTCGATATGGAGATGAAGCATTCCTAGTTAGGCCTCTTGATGCTCTGTTGTAAGTGCGATACATTAAAATTTTCAAGACATCTGCGCAAACATATCATGGGGCAGTGGAGTAGTTGAGTTGAAATTTTATGAAAGAGTTGCATAGCTTCTTTAGTTGACAATCAGTTTTTAACTTTTTTGTAAATCTTGAAAGGGCAGTGGGTTTTTTAATTTTCATTTCGTATAGAAGTGTTGACATCATCTATCCCGGAATCGGTCGTGATGGCAAGTATATTTTGGACGGCACTGATGGATAATGCTTCAAGCTCCACAGTGATTCCTTGACCGTTTCTAAGTCCTAAAACTGTACTATCGTTGAATTTCAGAAAGACCAAAAAGAGCTTTGTCCTCCTCCAGTACGCAAACTATTTTTACACACTCATGTTATAGGTGAGAAGAGTATAGTATTGTCATCTACAAAATCATGCTTCCCGGACTTTTCGATAGTATCAATTGAATTTTGCTGAAAATGCCGAATAACAAGGGACCGAAGATAGAACCTTGGAGCACTATATACAGGGGATAGCCTTGTGTTATGCCACGGGCTCAGCTTCAATCACTGTTTCCTATGAGAAAAGTAGCTTACTATGACGTTAATGTTCATATAGGCAATTTTCTTTCTCAGTGCCATATGACTTCTTTCGTTTAGTTCAGAGCATGCTAAGTTACGATGCTAGCAGGTACATAGACGATTCGATCATTTGAATTACATGTACGGTTTGCTATTTTTTCAACATTTGGCATTGTAGGTAGGACAATAATGGATCTATAACTTCCTTTTAACTTGGGATCGTCAGTTTCATAATAGCAGAAGCATCTGTTAGTTATCTGCAGATTTCCATCACCGAACTTTTGAGTTTACAAAATATGTTTATTCACAAACACTGCTGATCGGTTATTGACCCTTAATATACTTACTACTTTATTTCTACTGGTATTTCTGGAATTATTTAGACATTGAAATTGGAACCTCTCTTCCAGCCTTATTGTTGAATGATAAAAAATCTTGCATGTTTCTCACATTGCCTCATCTCATTTACTCCGTGGTGATTTATTGGCTCTTGTACAGTGGCGGTTTTTGAAGAAGTCAGGTGGCAAATGCCCTTCTGAAGTAGATGAGCTGGTATTGGAACATATATCAGGACGATTCACATAATTAGACTATGGACATTGGGCAAATCTATTTGGAAAATGTCAGCCAATATACCACTGATGCCCCCACCTAAAGATTTGCAAGGGTCTGCCACTGCTCGTATGAATCAGGGGTTGTCGATCTGATAACGGGCAAGCTGTTGATAATACTTAAAGTACACTTAGAAGCTATCAACAATTCCCTTACTTTTATTATTCCTATCATCTTCAACAGGAACAATATTACAATATTTCCCTGCACATTTGCTACAAAATTCAAAGTGAATATAATCTATGTAAAATCATGTGCATCCTAAATATTTTGTCCCACTTTGATGAAATGCTAGAACTGTTGCAGCAAACATAAAATCTGATCCGAAATAAGTGAATCTCCAAAGTATTTGCAACTTCCTCTACTGTTTTTTCTATTTTTACATGACTTGTCCATTATTCTCTCTGTAGACTTTAGTTCAGAGCGAGACTTTCGAGGATAGCCTTTATATTAATTTCAAGTAGACATATAGAGGGCAAAATCCTCATTTCAGTGCCGGAGACCATTGCATTATCTGAGGATTTGAGACCTACCCTGTATGTTCTGTATATAGTTGATTTGTGCCGCAATGCTTGTATGTATATCATGTGGCTTTATGCTTTAACTGAACATACCCAACTGTATTATGGATATTTAGGATGGAAAGAACCATCTGCAATTCATTTAGGCATTTATTTATTGAGCTGTCGTAAGTACTGTTTTCTCTCCTTGATCTTTATAATCTTGCTTTTCAGCACGTGAATCCAAGGATGTCCCTCGCGAGAAAAAGGCCCCTCCCCCAAAAAAGCCTATGGTGCCGGAATCAAGAAAACCAGAGGTGGACAACTCGTCTGTTCCTGATTTTAGGCCGCCTCTGCCAGATTTAAAGAAGCCTGTTTTGCCAGAGTTGAAAAAACCTGCTATTCCTGATGATAAGAAGCCAGAAGGCTTTAGAAAGCCCCCGCCTCCAGCTGCAAAAGCCAAGGCTGTTCCTCCACGGCCAAGTGAAAAACCACTCCCGGATGAGACCGGTAGCCATGATTCGGACAAAAGTAAGTTAAGTACAACTGGTCATGTTGCAAGGATACCCTCTATTGGTAAGAAGCCAGTTCCGCCCCAGCCCAATGGATTTAGCAGAACTTCTTCGGGAAGCATCAAGAAACCGAGCCTCCCTCCGCAGCCTGAATCAAAACCGGACCTTAAAAATGTGCCTAAACCGTTGCCCGGTAAACCTAAGCCGTTGGAGCCTAATGTGTCAGATGAAAATGAGGGTATGGAACTACACTTATGAGTAGCTTATATTTATAAATTTACCATGTAGATGTATATAACGTATTTACTCGAAAGAGCTCCAGGGGAGCTCATTTGAAAGTCATCTTCAGAAGGGGTGCTTTTTCGAATGGGTCGGTCTTTTGAAAATCAACAAATAGAGTTCACACTTTTTTTTATAAGAAGCTAGTCTTTATGTAACGGGAGGCTTAAGTCAGGCAAAAGTTAAGAAACATTTAAGAAACAGGCAGGTTGAGTTTCAAAAGTAAACTTGAAAAGTCTGTTTTTGCGCGAAAAGTTTTGGGCTAAACTTAAAGCAAAATACATATAGCACACCCGTATCTGAAAGGTTTGTAACTAAAAATTATATTTTTGTCATCTCATAGTTACCTTCTTGCTATAGGAGAATTCAAGAAATTTAAGAAACAACTAAGAAACATTTAAGGCTGGATTTTGCTAAATATCAAGAAATATCTGGGTATAAGGGAGAAAGTATGTTTCTTATAAAAAAGAAGACTTCGCTCAATAACTTCATTCGGAGCAGCTTTAAAGTAGATGACTTTACACCCAATGATTATGATCTTGTTGACTGACAATATCAACTTTTTCAAGGCTAGTAGGAAATTTATGTACCACACATTTCACAAAACCTGGAGAGTGACAAGAGCATGTAATGAAATGAAATTATGCAGTTATAGCATGGCAGCATAGAATAACCAGGAAAATGCACTATGTATAGTAAAGCACGTTATTTACGAGCAATAGGAAGAAGAACTTTCTGTAGCAAAAGAGACCTTGCTTTTTGGCCAGACATGGCTCATTTTCGTCACTTTTCCATCTGCAATCACACTGATTGAACTTGAATGTTGGTCATTGTTCGTGAAAATACCAAGAATATAGCCTTACTTTCTAGCTAAAAATGTCACATTCTCATCACCTTTCAATCTGCAATTGATATAGATGAATTTCAATTTTGGCCATTTTTGGGCAAAATACGAAGGCTATAGCTTGTACTCATTCGGAAGGGGGCGCTCATTTATGAAAATTTACAAGAGGATGCCCTCACTTGAGGGGGCTGTTTCAAGGAAATACGGTACACGGGTTACATTTTTCCTATGCAATTCCAATAGCTAAATGATGATTCGAATTTGGCTTGAAGATAATGGCCTAAGATTGCCATTAAAATTCGAATGTACTGTGTTCGTCAGCAAATGAATATTCAAAAACATCATCAATTGCAGAAGCTATTAATAAATTTGGCGCATTTGTTGGAGAATTATTCGACAAAATTAAGTTAAAGGAGCAACTGTGAAACACTGAGAATTAAACAGAAAAGAGTGAACCGTTTGAAAAGAGTGACGTAGGATATATTCATAGAGTAATTAGTATAAGGTAGTTCAATGGTTTTTGTTCAGAAATCCACCTGAAGTGGACGACTGAAGATAATTCGGACAGGGAAAAGGAAATTATGGCATGCTTGCACTTGAAGGTTTCAATTGTATAAATTAATGTATTAAAGTTCTTGCTGAGAGCAGCTGGGATAAGTTTATACGTTAAATCCATCCATGTGTGTCAAGAGAATAAATCTACGTATCTTGTAGCACCACCAACAATTGGGTGCTAGCTTCTAATTGAATACTCACAAAACCATACCCTGTAATAAGGCCAAAGTTTCACGAGCAATTTTTATGACAATTGTTATTTGCGTGTGTAGATGGAGCCATATGACAATTTTCATATTACAAGTGTAATTGTTCAAGAAACTGGCTTACTAGCTTTTGGACAAGCGTAATTTGTTATATGAAAAATTGTCTTGTGAAAATTGCTCGTGTAATCAGTTTGGCTAATAACTTTGACAAGTTTTACTGAATCCTAGACCTCCAGACCCTCACATCTAGCAGGGCCGGGTTCTTCGCTTCAGTTGTTTTTTATCTTATGGCTGCCAGTAGGATGTTTGAGAGTAACCAAGCCACATCAATACTTTTAGAAGCTCTCCAAAGTTGTGAAGTTTGTGGGACTTAAAGAGAGACACAGAGAGCGAAGCTTCAAATGCCGCTGGTCGTTAGGACAGCAGAAAATTGTCAAAGAAACCTGTTGCTGATTTACACAGGAAAATACACTTGTCAGTAAAAAAATTATGTAATGAAACTGGTTGGCCATCTACGCGAGCAAGGGAACTAGTCATAGCAAATTTTCGTAGAAAATTGGTCGTGGAACTTGAACTTAAGTCCAGATCTTGATGATATTGAAAATATTGAACTTGCATGCATGACAAGCATTGTGAATTAGATTCCTTTGTAGGCCAAGCTACATCCAATTGATGGAACTTTTGGTATCTGGATAACTATTCTTAATACAATTTCGTACACAAATTGTGGCCGTGAAATATGTAGACGTTTTGCGTGCAGTCAGCATCACCCTAGGCTACCCAACAACCTAATAGGAAGAGACATATAAGGCTATTACCATCATATTTCATTGCTGGCCAAACTTTAAAGACGAATGGGCAGTGCTCTATCCTGATATAGCTGTTCAAAATTTCTTTTAAGATAATCATGCATAATGTTCAAGTCACAGTATTCAGCCTCTTTTTCATTTTTTCGTCATGGTAGTAGCATATATAGGCGGACATCTATTTCTAAGTGGTATGTGAGTACAAAATGCAAGTCTATGTATATCGTTATTCATAAGGATTGTAGTTTTTGCACCTGATTCCGAATATAGAGTTTATATTAATAAGTTATCTACTTACATTTCTAGAACAAGGATTTGAATGGGAGAAGCCTTCAAATACACAAGTACTATCCAATGTTACAAAGAACAGAATAAAGGGGCCAAGCAAAGCACTCCCTGCAAAATATTCACAACCAAAGGTGAGTGTTCTAGAAGCAAGAAATCTTAAATTTTTTCTTTAATGATCAGGTTTATTGATGTCATTCTAGTTAGTATTCAAAATTTAAATCTGATTTATGAGGCTATATTTTATAAAAATGGTGGCAGTGAGGACCATGTCCATTTTTGATAGTGATATCAGCTAGTGACGTGAAGGCGTCGTTTTATATTCCCCCTCAACATCTGATAGTAAAAGATGGAGAGACTATTGTTTTGCTTACAGACAGACATTATATTTGTGGTTGAGAGTTTTCAGCAATCATTAATGAGCGTACATGTTGCATATTTACCATTCTTTTCAATATTGAGAAGTTGTATAAATACCCAGACCTTTGACTATACAGCACTCGAATTTTGTATAATGGAAATGTCGACAGCGTTTAGCCACCCTGTCGAGCATTGTATAATCGGGTATAGACTTGTATAGTCATGTATATTAATCATATCTATTGAAGTTTGATTACGGCTAAAGCTGTCTAGTTTATGCATGAGCAGTCGCCTCACTAGCAAAATGAATACCAAAATCAAAAATAAGGAGACAGCACATTTCAACTGGCATTGCAAAGAGATTGATTCTTTCACCATAATTTTGAGACTGAAGCTTGTCGTATTCCTCTTGGAGCATGCAAGTTTCTTTAAAGAGCGAAATCGAGTGAAATATTGAGAGCTTTCGGCCATACCTGTGTGAAAGTGTTATACATCCACTTGAATTAGAAGCAAAATGTTGTACCTTGTATAGTCGGTAAGAGTCTATTTTGAGCTGGTTAGAGTTTTGCAGATCATGTTGATCGATGAAGTAGTCATAATTTATGCGAGGATATGATTGTTGCAAGGAAACAATGCTCTGGTATGCGAGGATATGATTGGTGTAATCATACAATGACCATATGTGCCAGCATGTGATTCATGTAATGAGACAATGACCAACGTTTAGAGGCATCACAGCTCCCTTTCCTCGTGTGTGTTCTCATTGAAATCTAAGCAAAATAATGTTTAAGGGTGTGAATTAAGCAAAATGGTGTTTTAGAATGTGAAATTGATAAGTATTGAACTGAAGCATTGGAACTTGAAGACTGGAATTTCTGTTGAGTCTGCTGCGACATCCATCTTCTATTCTAGTGAGCATTGTTCGATCAGTGATCTCTATATTATTTACGTATTGCCCGGAATATCTCAAATAATCCAGCCAATTGATATTGCCGCAATTTTAAGAATACATAGAAATATCACCAACCTAGCTGTTTGAGAAATAATGTGAAGTTTAACCAATATACATGTATTAGGTAGGTTTTTATGCCTCAGAACTCTCCAGTTGTTATCGCCATAGAATTATGTAGACAATTTACAATTACAGTGAGTGTATCTTTACACTAGCAATGAAAGCATTTAAACAATGACAGCATATATATGCAAGCATGAATTTCATGAAATTAAAGAAAGCAGTTCATACTGACCAATGCCTGACTTTTTTAAGAAATTTGCAAGTTATCGTGAATTACTAGTAAAGTTAAGAAATGATTTCCTTCAAGTGATTAGCGCATCTTCCAGGACCAAGTATATCAATTACGGTGCTCCTCAAACTTCAGATCAAGGGCCACTGTTATTGACTATTTGCATCAATGATATGCCCTATTCACCTACTCAAAGCAGCTCCGCGATGCATTCAAATTATACGACATTTGCTTATTCTCGAAGGAAACTTTCTATTTTACCCCCTGATCTTCATGCAGACGTTCAACACCTCGCTACCTCTCACCAGAACACATTATTCTTTACTCATCAGAAGTACGATCTCTCACTTGATTGAAATTTGGTTCAGTTAGCGCCCCCTTTCTCGACCTCTCAGGGGTGTTAAATTTGTTCGAGATAGAGAGAGCTGCCTGTCTATTGATTACCTGTCACTTACATAGAAGCAGTCATTTATAACAGGAGAACAAAGTATCTGCATCATCTCCTGGTGGCTGTCTTCATTAAACATTGTAGAACATTTCTTCCAGAAGGAATAATGGACATCGAAATTCATTAGCACACCATTGGTGTATAGGGGTTGTGAACCCCTGCGATAACTTACTAGTCACCAAGTGGGTTGGGTTCTAACAATATGAATGAGAGATAATTGAGTACACTCCCTTGGATACACTAGTGCAGATCTGTACATGCTCCAGCTTAAGAACAGTTTCACGCAGAAGTCCTTATATCATATTTCCTCTTGTATATGCCACTGTCTCTGTTAGACTCTGCAAGTTAAGCCGAACATTTGTAATGAGCGACATCCTCTAATAAATGTCGCCATGTAGCAACGCCGTATCTTAGAAAAGCGACTTTTACCACCAATTTTCTAAGGAATATACGGGAAATCACAAACTTGTATAGGAAAAGGGAGATTTATACCCCTTGTCCAGCCTAAAGTAAGTGGCCGAGTAGTTGAAGTACATCTCCACTCTCGAGTTGCTTTTCAAGCAGGAACTGAATGGCAGTTCATTGTCCACATAGCAGCAATTGAGGAATCGATGGTAACTTCTAGAAAATGAAGGCAGCGTTTGAAGCAACAGGTAGCAATATCTTGTGAGGTCTTGCATAAGGTTCCTTCCTGTTACGGATTATAGCGCATGTTATAGACTATTCTGGTACATGACTGCCTTACGTGAATGAAACCGATACTATACCGTATTACGCATAATTTTGTCAATATTTCTGTTGCTGATTCCATATTACCAATACGCACCTTTTATGAATGGTAATTAGCAGTGGTGTAGAGCTAACTAAATAACTAGGGGGGCTGAGCCCCCCTGAGCCCCCCAGCTCTACACCACTGGTAATTAGGCCATTTGTTATTTAGCCGATGGGCTTTATCGTCGGCACATCTTCCAGCTGTGGAATGTTAGTATTTTTACTGTTTCCTTCTTAGGATCAATCAGCTGAAGACTCTAGCCTGCCTCCGTGGAAGAAGGAAATTTTACAGAAGGTACGATATGATAGTAGTTTTATTTACCGGTTGATAAACGAATCCAGTGATCAGGGATTAGCTATTCTTAGCCACAAACACATTGAGTGTATATCGTCAAATTCATCTTTAGAGTTGCGTACGTTTCGATGTGATTCTTCATCTGTATGTGTTGTGCTGTGCTGTGTTGTGTTGTGTTGTATTGTGTTGTATAGTATTTGTTAATTAACTATAATTATATCTTTTCTTTATTTTTGATATACTTGGCCGTAATTAGATTTTTGTTAGCTATGTTAGAGAGCCAACTTTAAATAGATTGCTGATGATGATGATGATGATGATGATGATGATGATGATGATGATGATGATGATGATGATGATGATGATGATGATGATGATGATGATGATGATGATGATGATGATGATGATGATGATGGTGATGATGATGATGATGATGGTGATGATGATGGTGATTATCATTATGATTATGATGAAAACATTAAACATACAAATATATAGCTTTCAATAATTAGGTAGTTTATAAATAGTTTGCCTGATTATACAGAAGATGTATCATTAATGTATATTCAATACAAAGATTGTATCTAAACAGTCAACAGTTCTGGAATGAACCGTTGTACTAATGATGATAATGATTTTAATATTTGATCGTTTGTTATTATGAGGACTGACCGCGTCTTTGAGACTTAGCGTGTTATTTAGATCTACTACTTGTTCTCGGTAGGAACAGCAAAAGACTCAAGAAGGGAAAGAGAAAAAGCCACAAATTCAAACGCAGCCCGCAAAGAGTAATAATCTGTCTACAAGTAGCGTCGTGGAATCGACCACGGCACAGACGGTCGATAGTAAAGCTATAGAAGATTTAAGAGCGCAACTAAAATCAATGAGTGACGGAATGGAAGATATGGAGAAGAAGCTGTTGAAACGTATAATGGTTTTAACGGACGATCTTGACGAGGAGAGAAAGCTCAGAGCGAGTTTGTCGATAGAAGTTGACAGGCTAAAGAAACAAATCGCAATTTTAGGAAGTCAGTAAGGGATCTTAATCTTTGATGTATTTACAATCATTATCCTACCAAAGTCAATCGTGTTACAGGTGGGATAGTTATTATTCAGAAAGTATTATGGCATTGGGATATTTCGGACATTTATCAGTAGGAGAGATCTATTAATTGGATATTTTTATGGGACATTTTTATTCAGTCCAGCACTTTTTAAAGTTGGATACATTTTGGTATATACTCCAACCGATTTCGTTGATTGGAATCGACAGGAGTTCACGTTTTGATATTACAGGCTCTCGTTCTCAATTATTCTTATTCGTATAAATAGACACTTTGCCCATGAGATAGCACTTGCTATATTTCTAAGTATCAGTTGTAATCGTTCGGTATTTTTATTGGCGGTAAGGGCTGGAACCAGCTCATGCATTGCTATCCTGGAACCACCCTGCAGCGTAGGCATACACGTCACAGTATGGGAATATACTGTTACGTCTGTACCCAGTCCTAAGCTAGAGAGAGCTACTGCGGGTTTTAGACAAAGTGTCTTTGATGCGTAGAGAATGATACTTTAGCATACTGCTAGGAACTGCTATGCAAAGAAGAAAGATAAATACTTGTTTTATTCAAACGACAATAATTTGTTTTAAATGTTGTTTTAGCATAGATTTTGTTTTGGGCAAATTTCCAGGTTAGCAGAGAAGTGTTTTGGGTTTGCATGAAAGGATATTTTGAATTTGTGCACTTGATCTAACAGAACTTTGTTTCTTTGCATGCACAGTTGTTAACATTTTTATGCACATGAAATATGTCCTACGATTCTATTTCCGTATTCGTGGTATATTCAAGAAGATGATGTTAATTTTATTTGCAGTTTTTGATTGTTTAAGCAGATTTTTAATATTTTCATGTTGTTGCAGTTGTAGTTAGTAGTGATTTCTGATCTATTTAAAGAGCACACGGTTAAAGAGGCTAGGTGCAATTGGAGAGACGAGGTACAATTTTAATGGCATACTTCGTTGGGAAAAGATATCTTTAGATTAGTCACATAGGGGCGTTACACCTATTACAGTAGTTTTACAGTAACGGCCTTTCATTATTCAACTATCCTCCGCCTTAATGGTGTCAACTATTATCCATTCCCTCAACCAAACCCCACCCCACCCCACCCCACCTCCATCGAATGTTGACTTAAGGAGATTTACCACACCCCTGTACCACACCCCTGTACCACACCCCTGTACCACACCCCTGTATATAGTTTTCTTAGCTACATCTCACCCAGGCCGTTATGCATTCATTTTATTTCTCTTCAATATTGAATTTTGGTAGCTTCGTGCTGATTTTAATATTTTTAAGTCATTCCCTTATGATTATAAGGCTCCGTTTTTCCAACCCGTTTTGATATTGAGGCTGATATAGATTATCATGCCTTATGGTCTCTGACGTTTCTAGATTTAGTAGCAATCGCATTATTGATAACTTTTGACGTCTTTTCCAACTCTCTAGAAATATCACCTAAAAGTCACTCGACTGTATGCCTCTGTATTTGAAATGGGATGTTTCATTAGTGCGACTAGGTCCAGAATAAGCGACCACTCACTGCTCTTTTTAGCAGTCCTACTTTGAGATTCTCAATTTATAAATGTACATTTATATGGACAAAATCATTCAGTTTTGAATCTTGATCTGTTTTCCTGTTAATTGGAATCCGTTGTATCAGGTTTTTTGTACTTACACCGATTGGTTTAAATTAAGACCAAGTTTCCAACCCCCCCCCCTCCATCCCGCCGCTTATTATGACCCGTTTCCCTTATTTCATTTGAGAAATCTTCCACTCTCTTCACATAAGGCCCCCCACATATTCGAGACCTATGAGTATTGTGTGTTAGGAAGAGGGACCCACAGGGTATCACATTTTCAGACATCTGCAGTTTAGTTGCATATACCGTGTGAGCACCTTCATGAAATATCCTATTTCATACTCCAGTTTTAGCCATATTTAATTCGAGTTATCCAGCGCAATTTGTTGGCAATAATCTCACTATGAAGTATGTCAGTCCGATTGCAGCGTGTTTCTGACAAACAGCCAACTGCTTTTAAATTGACAAAATATTATTTCAGATGATGAGGAACCTAGCTTGACTTCAGATTGTACTATAGTGGCGTAAAATTCGGGAGTTACCCGCTAAAATCAAAACGTGGATTGCATGGGATGCCAAATAACAAATGCTTTAATCAGTTATTTTAGATGAATTCAAGCAAACCAGTGGCAAGCATTTAAGATAAGCGAATAATATAGTCATGTTGGGAAGGAGATTTTTATATTTAGGTTTGAGTTGCACTATTCCGGATTGCTATTGGAGCGTTGAACTTTTCGTACCGTATGTGGTCTTACACTTATTCGCTGCAGTGCTATCCGGCTTACAACGCTCTGTAGTGAAAATCTCTCCGCTCTCGTGATGTTGTGAAAATCATTACGCTTCAAATAATCCCTCAAATTACGAAACCTCATTTTGAAGATTGCCTGCCTCCATCTTAAATCATATACCAGATTATGTCCTTCTCAATGATAATGTCTGATGGTCGTTTGGCGGCAAATTTTATGTTGTGTGAATGGGAAATGTAGAGCGAATCTACGCAGAGGCAAATGGTGAGTAGCTGCGTAGGCCTGACTGCTAGCAACAGAGTGAAAATCACAACATTCCATCATTACCTTGAAAATCGTAATGTTACGAAAGCCAGAAGGCTTCGATAAGGGAGCTGTCGTTCTTAATGCTGAGTATAGAAATGGAAAACACCCGGGATAAATGCAAAGTTTTCTTTCCCCATTCGCTAAGCTTAATAGTATTTAAAAACCCATTTCGAAATATTGAAAAAATCTCCTACGCCATTGATAATGTTACTCATGACCTGCATCCGTGCGTTTCTTTGTAGAGAAGAAACAGGTAGATACACATGACATGGGTAGGACATAGCATAACAGGATTGGAAAAAGACAAAGAAAATCAAGCAAAAGCTGCACAAGGTATGGCAGCCCTTTTACTTAATAGCTAATGTTCTGTCCTCCATATGATTTGTTGCAATGATGAGAAGTTGTCTCAAATGGTTGGAGAAGGAGATTTCGGCAGTGTGAAATGATTCCAATACTCCATATTAGAGGACTGAGAAGATCTTTGGACTTTATTGAAAGATTATTCTCTGCTATGGATGAAGAACTTTAGAATAACAAAAACGCAACCTGGATGTGAAAGAATGGAAACTGAAAGAGATAAGAAATCAAAAAAAATCATAACATTAAGTATTTCAAATAACTTTTGCATGCACACAAGGAAAAGTTTGTGTTGCAATATTTATTGTAGGGATGTATTCAAACAATTTCATAACCCATCCAAAAAATTTAATACCCCTCCAAAAACTCTTCCACTCCAGCACCCAGCATTAAAAATTATAGCTCCCTGACAATTCAGTATTTTGTAATAGGGTCTTGATCTTACATCGCTAGTGTCCCTACAACCTTTTACAAATACCCGTCAGGCTTCTTGAGAAACATGACAACAGTAGTTATGGGAAGATTTTTCCTTCTTTTGAATATTTCAATAGAATTGTTTGGTCGGCTTATCAAAGCCATCATTGCATCTGCATACTTTTTCAAAAGGATTAAGGGGATATTTTAATTGGAAATTCTTCAGCTTCACCTGGAGTTGAAGAGGGAAAGATTTTGCGCCATTACGTTGATTATTGTCTGACGATCTAATTTCAAAGATATCTGTCTGGCTTAGGGTTTTAGAATTAGGTAGGAATGCAAATAAATGGTAATGCGCTTAACTCCAAAACAACGTTTGAAGGGGGAGAAGTCGACTACAGATGATCATGAGCATGCCTCCAAAAGCAGGGGGTACCCCTCTATTTTTTGCAGAAGCTGTCGGTAGTTTTTCGGTTCGTGTGTAAAATCTGACGTAACCATCGTGGCTTGTTGCTACTTATAAAAGTTTTTTCAAACCTGTCTGTAATTTTTTTTGCAGCACCCTTAACTAGAAAGTCCTCCGACACGCCACAAAATGCATTTACATTTATATGCATTATTTGATGCAATATTGATAATAATAATAATAATCTACCATATTTATACAGGATAACCTTTTCAGTAAAAATATTACTGCTATCACTAAGGGTCCTGTTAAAATAAATTTTGTAAAGTAAAAGGTTAAAAATTATGAGAAATCGAAGTTAAAACTAGAAAAGTTAACAAGGGTTAAAAATTACAATATATACCGAAATCGCTAAAAATCTAAGTTTGTGTCCTTGCTGGATGCTTTACATCTCAAAAGTGATATCTAAAACCTTTTATATTTAGATGTACTATTTCACTTTCTATTCAGCAAACTATCCACTTCCTTGAGTCTTCTCCCCTCGCTTCTCTCTTCACCCTCCCCTCCTTCACAATAACCATTACTTTTGCAATGGAGTGGTGAAGTTTGCTATAGATGGTAGCCATTCCAATGAGGAAAACATTTCCTGATTAATAAAATTTAGTGTAATATACGGTCTTTTCTTTATAGGAAAATGGTTTATGAAAAATGGCCTATAAAGTGTTCTTCCAAAGGGAAGAAAGTGTAGCTGCTTTCTATTTTAAATTTAATATCAAGGAAATACCCAAAAATACTGTTTTATTCACTTGTTGAAAGGACCTGAAAAAACAGTTATCTTGACGCGTAACAAGCGGTCTTGAAAACGAAGATTGTTGGTGTAAAAGTTAATGGGTATGGCAGTTATGAGATTGTCTTCCAAATAGAACAAAACCAAGGAAGTTTATTATACCAAAAAACGCTTTCCTGTATGAAATTGGTGTGTTCCTGGAAAATACTCCTTCAGATTTCACCTATAAACTGCTAAGTAGTGGTCTGGTAAATTTTCCTTACTTTTGGCCTTTATTGTACTGAACTGTTTCCTTGAATAAAACTTTCCCCATTTATGGCTTTTGCTTTGACTTAGGAACATTAGCCGATGTCTTTGTCTACGTGCCAGAAGAATTTTGTAAACGGCATTACTGCAGTCTTTATTTTATTTTGGTTTCTTCTTGGGGAAAAAGGGATTAATTCTTTTGTTTACTTCTTGCTCAATTATTTGCAAAATATTGCGATTAGCGGGCAAATACAATGCATTCAAGTTTGCTGCAATGTCCTACTCGAGTAAATATGGCGTTCTGTGTTCTGGTATTTCTCCAAAGAAACAATGGACACGTGTAAACATTTTACATGTTACGAGGTATTGTTAATACTTTTTTACTTGTCTCCTCATTACTGGGAGACAGGACAGGATCTAAAAAAGTTTCAGTCAGCTAATATATTGGCTAAGGTACCCATAACTTGTTGTAAGTGTTCTAAAATCTCATGGCCCTAACTTCAACAGCATTTGAAAAGGTGTTAAACTTCACTTTTATGGCCAGCTGGGAGGGATGCGAGGGCTAAGCCCTTTCGCCCGTCCAACAAGATTGTAATAAAAGCTTATTTTTTGTCAAAAAGTTAGAAAAATTGAAAATGAGATACACAAGCAAACAGTGCTACTGGCTACCTAATAATAACTTATACTCTCAGGTACTTAATGGAGGGGGCATTTAAAATTTTGGGCTTTGGCTCGGCCTTGCCCCTCACCTTTTCAGTCCTAGCTTTGTGCCGCCAATTTGTTGTAATCAGATATTTTCCTGTTTGAGAGCAAGCATCACCATTGCCAAAGCTGTATATTAGAAAACAACCGTTATCGTTAGCACTTATGTACTCCTTGAACATCATACATTCTTGGACCTCTATTAATCTTACCTTTATATAAAAAGCTCCTTACTAGTTTCTTGATTTTAACCAAACATTTTGTGCTATAGACATTGCAAATCTTCAGTGCAAAAGAGAGTCACTGCAAGTTTAAACGAAAATCTGCCTATGAAGCACTTGCTACAAGGATTCTCGACTGCTTGCAGTGATAAAGCATTTGATATAGAAAAGTTCCTTAGGGATGTGGTCTTTGCTAGTACATGAATTTTAGATATTTTGGTATTTATGCGTATTTTAGATATTTTCTACATGTTGGTACCTTACAAAGAGTTTAAATATAAAAAATAGGTGTACAGAACCAGTGGGTTCCCATGTGCGGTACTAAGTATAGCATATTAAAGCGCATTCTGTGTATTACCTTTTCATCAATTTAAAATATATGCATAATTAAGACATTTTTAACCTCGGTTACGTCAACAGAGCAAAGTTTTCTATTATCAACACCAATGCTATTGAGCGATGCAATCTAAGTGCATTTACATGGTCACATTTTAATTCTGACCTTGAGATCTGTGTTTTAATTTACTAAATTTCTCAAATGCTTTTTCTTCTAGTTACTTCAATCGACCTATTGAGCCGTTCCTTGTCTCATGTCTACCTTCCATCAGCCATTTTTATGCCTTGTCACCTCCAGCTACTAGGAGCAACAAAGTCCCAGATCGAACGCACACATTCAAGCACATTTACTAGACACTATGATACCATGAGCAAGTTTAGCAATGAATCCCTCCCAAAAGCAAAAATTAACCAGTGACAAAAGTTCTCCAAGGAGAGTAAACTCGATTCTGCAAGGTACCCATGTCTCAAAATGGATCTAAACAGTGATGTGATAATTAGGGAGGTGTATGGGATGTCACACCCTTGCAATTTTCATGCATTTGAAAATTGGGCATGCACCAGGAAATTTAGAGTGTATTAGAAAGTTTGACCAAATTTCAACCAGTAAGTCATTTATTCTGTTGGCCATAGCTGGTCATTGTCAACTCTCTTTTAAAGATATTGCAAAGATTTTGCTTTTAATAGTAGCTATCATTTTTGTTTTCTTTTACTATGGAAAACAAAGGTAGGCAAGAATAGTTGGCAATTTTTTCCAACCCCCCCCCCCAATTGAACTTTACTAAGCACATCCCTGGATCTAAAGCCACTTGTTGGGGGGCGTTTTCAAAGGGCAATTGAACTTATCGTGTTGAGAACTAAGTGGTTATCTATCATGTTTACGGTTGTTATCTCACAAAGTCACTCAGTGTCAAAAAGGCCATCATGCTCCTTGCTCTGGTTCATGTCCTCTGCACGTTTGTTGTCGGCCAGCAGACAAAGCACTGTGCTTGCACTATCTTGAAGGGTTATTACCTTAGAAATGGCATTGCATGAAATACGTAATATATTTCTCTGTTCAATTACAGTTCTCAAGGGATTTCACAAGAACAATGGGGACTCCTTTGGAAGTGCAATACCTTTAGTAATTTCGGATAATAAAGTCATTGTCTTCTACTTTGATACTCCCTAGAACCGAGCTAATGAAGCAAAACTTGTCGTTACCCCCTGTTGAATAAAAACAATCAACTTCAAATCGACCCAACTGACGTGGTTTTGTTTGGTTGTTTTTTCTCTTTTCATCGAGACTTTTAATCGTGCCAGCAAGAAGTATATAAAGTCGCTGAATATTCACTCCCTCTGACAAGGAGGTAAACGTGGGCGGTTTAGCAAGAGAGATGCAAGGAGTACCATTTGTTCATTGGTTGAAAGCTTCATGGTAGATATTTGAACAGTAAACTTTGCCCCTAGAAAGCTGCTTGCACATCTCTGAAGCAACTGAGCATTTGCGATAATGGAAACTGCGATTGAGTACGAAAGTGATAATGAGTTCCCAGACCTTCCTCCCAATGTTATGCTGAATCTTGGCCTAGAAGATGACATGGAAGGTAACCACGGGTTTAGCACACTGCCAGCAGAACTTGGCAAGGAAGGATACCCACCACATTCTGCTGCGATAGACCACAGTGACAGTAGTTCGCCGAGTAGTGATAGGGAAGGAGACGAAGATACCATCTTCAACAACAGTCTTCGAGCAGATGAGAGAGAGACAACAGTGCAAGAGCAACAGAATGGTAATTATGAAGTAAGTAGAATGATTTCCGACACCACTCTTGATGTAGCTCCATAGAACTGTACTGTAGAAGTTCCAATCAAAATGTACTTGTGCCATGTACTTTGCGTTGTGATGCAAGATTGTCCTGGTACGGAATTATCTTTCGAACAGCGCATACTACGCAATCATTTAATGATAAAAAGTACACTAGTACACAATGCACAAGTGTAAAACGTAGCCACCAACTCCTTCGATAGTTCCTTGTTGGCGTGCACCTATCTAGCAAGTGTAGATACATTACACCCAGTTGTGCCACAATGCTCACAGGTTGAGTATTGACATGGGATATGGTAGCTTGTCTCTGTGATTTTGATAGTCTGGAATGGTGGTTTACATAGGTATTGACATACCTGTCACCATGAATTGAGACCGTTTCAGTGGACTTGTTTGTCCTTCCTTTGACATGGACGGGATTCATTCCTGAGTTCTGGTGGATTCCTTTCACTATGCCGTATCCTCACAAAGAGGCTGTGATTTTCACTGCTAGAGATCCTTTTTAAGAATTTGTTCATCTAGAATAACCATTTTTGTAATAAGAACATAGTCTATAAGAATATCAAGGCTCAGTATCGCTGAAATTAACAAATATTACAAGACTCAAGTTTCATGAAGGCCTAGAGTTTTTGTTTATTTGAGTTTTCTTTAGAAAACAAAACTAGTGTGACCTTTAATTACAGATGGTCTTTGAGTTATCACACTATAATGTGATTCTGCAACTCTTTGATGAAGGTGTCGGTTACACACTTTTCATAATAGGAATATAGTCTATTCAAGTATTAATGCTCAAAATGACGAAAATTTAAGATAATTTAAGAATATTCTTAGGCTCAAAATCAAAAAAATGTAAGAGTATTGAGGCTCAACTAGAAATTATGTATTCTTATAGACAATTTCAAGTCTTCATGCCCCCCCCCCCCATGTGGGGATATATAGAAATTTAGTTACTCAAAGCAGCATCTGAACAACTTCTGAAAAATTCAAAAACAATAAAGCCCAAGGTTCGATCCTAACTCCTCGATCAATCTCAGTCTCTCCTACCCTAGTCAGATTACCCTCTGTGGGGCAGCAGCTGGTCTAGAATCACCTTGAGTAAATAAATCTATTGTCCCATACACGCAGGCTAAAATGACAACTTAATAGAAGTCTAATTTTCAAATGGAATCTAAGTAGGAATCCATGGCTCCTCATGGTGCTTCAAAGGTCCACGTATATTCTATATGGAAGCTACTTCAAAGGCCTATATTCTAAAAGCCCCTTATTTTTTGACGTCTTTTTACCACAGCTTTGTACTACAAGTTCATTAACTGACCATTTAGTGCAGTCGACATTGTAAATCTGCAGTGTTCAGAGATACCCTACGGACATTGGAAGCTTTAATGAAAACCCTCCAATCGACCCGTTGCTACATGGATTGCACACAATTGTATGCAAACATGGCTTCTAAGCTCGCGATTGCTTGCGATGATAGGAATTGTCAAAATTGAAAAATTCTCTAAGGGTCTTGTAGTTGTTAGCTAGTGCAATTTGTAGGTTCCTTATAAAGCTGTTCCAAAGAAGAAAATTTAAATATTGATTCCGGTTTTTCCTTTTATATAAAAATGCACATTTTTGCCATATACGGTACCACAAGAATTCAGGAAGACCCGGTTCACTAAATGAGATTTGTTTGCAGGGTATGAATTTTTTGTCAGAAGACCACTCGAAAATATCGATGAGGCACTTATGTGATTATCTCCCTACCACGTCAGAATTGTTCTTGTGTTAATTTTTATTTTTTAATGACATCCTAGACCCCCGCCAGTAATAATGTGATTTGATGTGATTTAAATTCTGACACAAAAGCAAAGATTCTGCTTCAGCAAATACAGATGTAAATAAACAGTTAAATTAGATGCATCAGAAGGTACACGCAACAATGCTGTATTAATTAAAAGAAACACTGAATTCTTAAGGAGGAAACTCCCACTAAGTAGTTGGTCTGTGGAGAAGGCTGCTCTTCGGCTTTAACGGACTAATTATTCACAGACTTTCCGGTAAAAAGCAGATTCCCAGATCTTCAATTGAAGGCTAATTGTTTAGACGCTTCTTGAACAAAAATTTTGGATCCCGAAGTTCTTATTATAACTGTGACGCCATTTCGCAATTTTGTCCCATTTATCGAATCGATTTCAATACATACTGCATAGTATTTGTTTTTGTCAGAAGTACTAGATAACCAGATAACCAGGTCACCAAGTTAAGTGACGTGTAATACGGCAATGAAATGATGCATTAAAAAGTTTTGGAACAATCTCAGGTTAAGATACTGGTTGATTCATTTGAAAAAGGATATTAAGTTAAATTTTGATATATCTGCAATCCAAAGTGATTTTGATCATTTATTTTCCACTTCCTAAAGATACTCAGCTCCCATATGTATCTTATATTTGCTCTTCAAGGTAATTAATATTTTTGTTCTTCAGGTGTCCCCTTCTATAGCAGGAAATTGGTGGACGTACACCTACCATATCGAATTTACAGTTCATCATTGTTCCAACAGTTGATTTTGTAGTTCTGATTGTGCAGTTTGCATTTGCATAAAATATGTGCCTTATAAGGCAAGTCTGTTGAGCATTAGGGGTGAAACCCCCGTGACTTTAATCTTGAAAACCGGATAGATTTTGAATTTCTTTTTCTTTCATTACTGACTCATACTGAGACCTGATCATAACTAGATTTCCATTCATAGTTTAGTAAGTAATTCCAGACACCTGATTGATATTCCTGTCAATTGAATACAGAACAACGTATAGTATTTGACACTTGTTGGAATGGCTTTATCAGATTTGTGGTAGACTACTGAAGGCGTGGCTAACTATGTACGTAGAGAAGTTTTCAATGACTCAAAAGTATGTCGGATAATGGAAGGTTGGGTAGATAACATAACGGAGCACTATTTCCAGAAAAAGACAATAGCTGATCATATTTACTTATAGAAACCATACGCCGGTGAGCATTTTAGATACATGATTAGATTTTAGATAGCGAGCTTATGCTACTACAGGAAAATTCTTTGAGGAACTTTTCAATTTGAAAAATGTTTATAACAACGAACAATCAAGAATTAGGAAACTGGTTCTATTCATCTGCAGCCATAACAAGCATATATTATTTTCCATGCTTTTGCCAAGTGTTCCATGCTTCATTCGTCTTAAGTTATAGCCAGAATTAAAGGCAAAATTCAGAGTTTCAATCTTGGCTTGTATCTGTACCATTTGTATGGCATTAAATGTGGAGTGAAAATTAAGGAACTATTAAGGTTCTTTTAGTACTACAAATTGACAATTTGAGGTCTAAAAGTAAGAACTTTTGGAACTAGGACTTGAGCTAGGTTCCTTATAGAAAAATGTTGTAGTCGGAGTGTCACGCATTCCCATTTGTTTTATGTCATAATTTCCTAACTTGAGAGTTCAGAATACATCTTAGCCTCTATTAGATATTTGGGAGTTGGATCATTGAATGAAATTATTGATTGAGGGGGTGAATTTTTATAGCCAATGGGTACTTTTATGGAGGATACAGAAGAGTTATTTATCGAGATTTTTTGTTGCTTTTCACTAAAACACTGAAAAATTGACTGAGTCACTTGTACTTGATACATCGAAGATGCTATTGTTGTCCTTCCTATTCAAATAATCAGTATCATATGGTCTACAAGGAAAACATTTGTTGCTACAGTAGCTACTGAGTGATTTGCCCCTGTATGTCCAACTGTTGACCTAGTAAAGAAGAGAAGATGGATCATGTAGGAGAGCTAGTTTCATCTATTCATGGCTGTCAACTGCAGGGGCTTACCTAAGTAGGCTGTGTGAGAGTGTCACACCCCACTTTTTACACAAGATATTTTTACACACTGCCATTCTATGTTTTATAAGTAAAACTTGTTGTTCAGTCACACCCCTGTACTCAAAAGCCCTCTGTACGCTATTGGTTATATGTATGATCCCCGTTTCAAAGCTGAATGCATGGTGGCTGTATCCTTCCCACCTTTTTCAATAAAATTTACTTAATTTTAGGTTATTTGAAAATTGAAATCTCAAGATGTGCTTTTTCTGAGACAACCACATACTCTTTCAACCATGAATTGTACGTCAATCATTTGATCCCTATTCAGATTGATTTTAATGAGCTTGAATCTAGCTTTGTTGGCATTCGGCTAGGTCATTCTATATTTAATCTCAAGCTTCGTTTCAACAGTAGCTTATGGTTGATAAAATAACTACTCAAATGCTTATCTGTTACAACCAACCTGCTCCTTTTTATGCAAATAACGTCATTCTGTTAAGATATTTCCTACTTTGCTATCAGTGGAATTTACTTTCGCCTCAACATTCACTGTAACCACAGTTCTGTGTCAATGAAAGAAGGATACATAGCTCCTTAGCTTGCATTTACACAAAAAAATTACAACTTGTTGTTTTGTAAGGAACCTGGCCCAAGGCCTAGTTGTACAACTTCCTTATTTTCGGACCTTTTTTGACCACATGTTGCTACTAAAAGTTTTTCAATACACACTTTTTTATCAGAATATAGTCTATAAGAATATCATGGCCAGGGACGCCTACGCTGGGGGGCAGGGGGGCAGCTGCCCTTGTCCAAAGACTTAATTATTTTAGTGCATAGACGTTTATGATGCGCCCTCAATAGGAACCCTGCCCCCCTTGCCTTCGGTTCGAGCAGGCGTCCCTGATCATGGCTCAAATTTTCTGAAATTTATGAGCAATTTAAGAATATCACAAGGTTCAAGCTTCATCAAGCCTTATATTTTTTGCTGATTTGAGTTTTTTCTAGAAAACAGAGCAAGAGTGAGCTTCACTTATCCTGTCTGGAGCTTGTTACACTATGATGTGATTCAGAAACTCTTCAGGGAATCAGCTACACACATTTTGTTATAAGAATATAGTCTATACGAGCATTAATGCTCAATATTGCTAAAATTTAAAGATAATTTAATGATATTCTTCAGCTGAAAGTCAGAAAAATTTATGAATATTGAGGCTCAGTGAAAGTTAGGTATTCTTATAAAAAGGTATGTAGTTGCTTAACTGAACAATTGGTGCAAGAGACATTGTAAATCTTCAATGTTAAGGCAGTGGACTAAGGACACTCCAAATTTCAAAGGGATTTCGTTTATGAACCACTGGGTACAAGGAACACATACACTTAATGTGAATTTGGGCTCCTTCCTAATTTTCAATTGTTTGCAGTGATAAGATGAGTCAAATTGTAGAAGTTTTTGAGGGTTTTGTCGATGGTGTTAAAGTTCCTTAGTGATGTTGGCCTTCTATATGCAGGTTGTTTGAGTATTACAACAAAGTCTCACTTAATACACATTTGATAGAAAAATATTAAAGCAACGTCCAAGCCGAGCAAAAGTTCCAAGTTCTGCAATTTTGAGCGTCCCAAATGCTACCGAAGATACTAATTTATCAAAAGATGGCGACCAATAATACATTCGCTGATTCCGTTCGTCTTGCATCAGTTTTGCAATTTTTAAGGAGACGGAGCCATGTTTTAAGCAAAACCATGTTTTCAGCTTACAATTGCTGGACATGCACAAGAAAAGGTGTCGCTTTTAAGCATAGCGGCCTGGATAGATACGAATCAAGATGAGAGCACGTTGATACCTGATCTCGCATAAAATGCCTCTTAGCTGTAAAAGCATAAAATGCATTCTTTATGCAAGCATCAGTGAATTCCAAGGCTGTTCTTTCTCCTTTTTCCTTTGTCAAACTGGGACTTTCATGATTCAAATGCAATTTTCAAGCTTCTCTATAAATTTGTGCCTAAACCCAGCTTAATAACTCATTATTGATATGCGACATATGTAAAACATTGATGATTTAATATTCGAATGGCAACTATACAATTCTCACAATTACTGATTTTCCTTTCGAGGCAGGTTAATTTGCAAAGTGTTTATCACCATTATTATACTTTTCTAGGACAGTTGTGAAGACTTTGGTGAAATTGTCGATGGCGGATGCTGTTACTCCTGTAAAGACTGCGATGGCTACGTTAAACACGAATGGAGGTATTACAGCCATAACTTATCTTGTTTTATTTTACCACCCTTGTAAGTGAGTTATTCTCATGACGTACTTTAGACTGTTAAAGGCATTTTGTCGTACATTCCTATGAATATTTTTATTGTCATACCGTACGGATTTTTAAAGGCGTTAGCTATGCCGTACATTGCTAGGAATGTGTTTGGTTCTCGTATATCAGGGATTTTCATATTTGGAATGAGCAGCTCATACCACGTGAACATTCTACTATGAAATATTTGTGCATTAGGACTTTTAGAAGGTAAATCAAAAAAGTTGCCACATAATGTTCATAGAAGTTAGATTCTGCTTTTTGCATTCTTCCTCTAAGGCGTCTTTCATACTCATATCTTCGACCCACTGCTAGTTATTGGCCTATTGACTGCGTTAATCCCCGTTACCTTACGCATTTTCCATTATTACGATTGAGAACCATTTCTCATCTCTAGGCATTTTACGTTGATACAGATAAGCACTCCCCCGCGCGTTTTCACCTCTGTGAATTAACGCTGTTCCTTTGAATTTTTGCGTTGTACGCTATAACTATACATCATTGCATTTAAACTGTAAAATCCGTACGTTATTCAATCTGCTATTCAACGTACTATCCCGGATCTTTCTTCCTTTTTTCAATATTTTATCGTTTAAAAAGTTTTCAGTATACTAGTAGTTGATCAAATACGCACCCTGTTACAAGAATACCTAATGTTTTGCTGAGCCTTATTCACGGAACGTGCAGCCATTGGGCTAGGAGGTGCTACAGCCCCCCGCCCACTTTTTCAAGAGTAGTTCTAGAAAATATTTTCAATGTGCTCCTTTCACTTTTGGTTAGAACAACAGACACACAAACTTACAGAGCATTTCCACAGAACGATGCACAACATTGTTTTGTTATAGCAGAAAGCGAGATTCAATAACTTGGCGATGTTGAACTGTTGCAAAAAGCAGTCAGATACGATGTCCTAACTAGACATCACTAACGGCTTCGTTAATAATGAAATATGGATTAGAACTTTGGAAGGTAGCAGCACTTTTGGAAAGGGGTGTTTCCCAATTGCAATGGTAGTAGTAAGGGGCATTTCGAAGAGGGCCATGAGGGGCCATGTCACTGACAGAAATTTTTCTGTTCCCATTCTTTGCCCCTACCCCCAATATTTCAAGAGGTTGTTCTTTCCAGCCATAAGATGGTGTAATGCTCTTCGTGCACGACATGTATTTCACGTTATAAATGCTGATTTTGTCTGTTTCAATCATCAAAGACCAGCATTTGTGTAATCTACCTATTTCACTTCAATCCAGTTTTCCTAGTTGAGAATTTGCATTTCGATCGTATGCTCACTTTTCAGAGTTTTATGCCAAAACTTGTTTCTTTCAAACTTTTGTTATCCCTTATCTATGTGTGTATTCAAAAGCTTTGCAGAGCACTGAGTTTGCAACTTGGATATAGGCCTTCCTTTGTTGAGAACTATATGTGGAGACACTATTATCGTCCATGATGTGCTAGATTTAAACACTCATTGTAATATTAATTCAGGTATCACTGCTACTGCATCATCATCATCATCATCAGCAGCATCATCATCACCATCATCATCATCATCATCATCATCATCATCATCATCATCATCATCATCATCTTCATCATCATCATCATCATCATCATCATCATCATCATCATCATCATCATCATCATCATCATCATCATCATCATCATCATCATCATCATCATCATCATCTGTCTGTCTTTTCCTGTACGCCCCTTACGGGGCCTTTAGAAGAGGTGATTGAGTCGGCTACACTCAACCCACTCTGTTACCCCAATAGTTACTTATCAGAGCTGCAGCCTGAAGCTGCTGTGCCTGACTTTCACTGAAGGGGCCTGGTTGGACAGTTTGCCACAGGTCGTCAACATCTGCCCCAATTCTGAATCTTCGCGAAATGAATCACTATCAACTTAAGGGCAGAGTCTCTCTGTGCCCGCTTGCCACCACGAGGAGGTCTCCAACCATCATCATCATCATCATCACCATCATCATCATCATCATCATCATCATCATCATCATCATCATCATCATCATCATCATCATCATCGTGATCATCATCATCATCATCATCATCATCATCATCATCATCATCATCATCATCATCATCATCATCATCATCATCATCATCATCATCATCATCTTCATCTTCATCATCATATGTTTATTTGAAGTAGGCCAGTAATAAAAGAATAGCTACGTTAAAGCTAATTAAACCCTACTATTTACAGTATACATTACTTACAATAAAAACTATTAATAAATATTACAGTATAAAAAGTGTTAAAAACCTATCCTGCTAGAAACCCAACTTTCGGTATATATACTTTGCAAAGCCTATAGTTGCATATTTGTCTCTGCCGTTATCAACATCACTGATATTGCCAATGCTAACATCATTTTTCTCAGCCAAGCGGGGATCCAAGGGGGGTGGAGACATGCCCCCCAAACGGTAATATTTCATATCATGAAAATCTGTGTTTAGTGCCATGTCATATGAATTAGACAAGAAAATGAAAAGAATGAACTGAGCACTTCAAAATTTGTAGAAGGGCATGGCTATGAAAACCCCCTCCACAATTATCTTTCCGAAATAGCCCCACCCATCCACACCCAAACTCTGGATCCGCCTGTGGCATTTCCAATATAGCATCAGCAACACCGCCTTTATCGCTGTAATCACAACGGCTAACAACCTTTTTATTATCTATTTGTATCCATTTTGTGAACTAAGGTCGTTGATGAGTAGTTTCTGCATAGGTGGCAATATTATCTTTATAATTTTAAGAGCTGACATCTTCTGCTTCTGTTGAAAAGTAAACTTTCTATCGTTGTACTTAATGATAAAAAAGACTTCCAGACTACCTAATGGAAGTAATTTTGTACCACTTTCAGCAAATTCTCCTTTTTACAAGCCACACTCTTTATAGATGCTCGATATGAGGGCACATTTTTACCAGCTTTATGAAATTATGGTTAAAGAGGCTAGGCAAGGTAAATATTGGAAAGTCTTTGGCATTATAAGTCAGTCTGTCCAGCGGTACTGAGATATAATGATCTTTTTCCTAAATAAGGGATTCATCCTGTAATTTATCTGTTCATATGGTTTTGTATATTAAAAAGCAATAATTGCTTCTTTTGCCATTAATTTGATTTGCAGGAGATTTCCTTGTTTGAATCTCAGATATACCAAAATATAGAAGTTTTTAATCAGTGCTGCCATTCTGTTAATCGCATTTATTAAACTGATTGATAGTCTTATTACAATGGTTTCCCAGTCTTGAAGCAACCTTTGAATTAATAAAGTCTTAAAATCAAATGAACTGAACTGAACTGAGTCTAATGATGTACTTTGGTAATAATGAAAAAGTTCCCGTGCAATACTTTTCTTTTGTATATACTGTTAGCATCAATGGAAATAATGCAAAGTTATTAAAATGGACAGACTTTGAAGAAATCGTAATTTAAAAGTTCATGCACATATTGCTAATATTTTGGTACACACACTCTGCATTTGTTCATGTTCCATTCAGAAATTTGAAAATATTTTAGAAACTAATTAAACTGGAAGTACATTAAAACTTATTTGTAGTAAATAGAACTATAAAAAACGAAAATTTCTTGTTTTCCTGGGGTCATAGTTTAATTACGGTTTACTGATTTCATTTGATAGAATGATGGTATTTGAGTTGGTTACGATGTAAAAACTTTGGATTTAACATTGAGAAACATCTTACAATTTTACAATAGACACACATTATTTATAATGAAATTAAACCTGATGCTCAAAAGTCCGATTGGCTCAAAAGAGCCTGTCAAATCACATTGGCACCATATTGCTCCCCATGGTATCGTTCATGTCTTGTCCTTTAGTAATTATAAAGTATAATAGGGTAGAATGTTATTGTAAAGAATTATATGAATAGAAAAAACCTAATGCTCATTTTGTGTCCTTTGGTGGTATTTTGGTGTACCGTCATTTCCGGACCATTGAGCGCACCTGAATACAAGCCACACACCCACTAATTTAGGAAAAATAGCAGTGTTGTTGATATATAGGCCACGCTGGTTTATAAATCGTAGGTGGATCTTATTTGTACATATAAGGAACATAGCACAAGGACTTGTCTTATTTTTTATTCATTTCTGGCTCTTTTTCACTACACATCGGAGTTGTAAAATTTTCTGTAAAGCTCTTTAATTTTAGCTGTGCACATCTTGTACTATGTAGACAATGTACAGTACGTGTTACGTGTTACGACAGGCTACTACACGTTGTTTTTTTAATAAGAAACCAGTTTATAAGCAACCTAGAAATAAACACTATAAAATTGAAGAAAATTCTAGAACTAAAACGAAAGAGTTAAGGAACTTTAAAACTTTCTGTGCTATTTCAAAGTGTGGGTTTGAAAAAACATATTTCCTCCGCGGATTTAACTAATGTCAGCTAAAGTAAATTGTTTGAGAAAGATATGAGAAAGATCCTTTGGTTGAGAGAAAGATTTGCGCATTTTATGCACAAATGGCAAATTGGAACCATTACGTGAAAAGTCTGTTGGTACTACAGAACTTCACTATAGCAC
The DNA here is from genome assembly GCA_964019165.1 of Mastigias papua. Lineage (NCBI taxonomy): Eukaryota > Metazoa > Cnidaria > Scyphozoa > Rhizostomeae > Mastigiidae > Mastigias > Mastigias papua. The sequence goes on from OZ025276.1 coordinate 6,456,643, forward strand.
GAAAAAGCGGGAACATTGCTTTAGCATACTGAAAGCTTTTTTCGCCCGACACTCGTCAGAGTATGAAACGTCGGATAGCGACCGAAAGGTGAAACGAAATATATAGCCAGATGCGGGTACACGTGATATGATGAATAATGCGTCTATTTGGCTCTATGATTGGCCAATTAGCACCTATTCACCATTGTTTACTTGAAGAGTCCAAGTGAAAAAACGAACTCTTTTTGTTTACACAAGACTGGGTTTTGAGTCTTGATGTAAACCGATTCCAAAACACCTAAATGAAAGGACGATCTTGCTTGCCCAATGATCCGGAAATTATCGTCTGTATATGTTTTGGCGCATTCTGGATTTGTAATAAGATGTTGTCCTATGGGTCATTCCACGGTAGGTCATACAATCGGTGTCAAGTCAAAATCTTTAAAATCCATGAAATTTCTACTGTTGAATCAACTAGATGAGGTGATAAAATCCTGAAAATGTGAAGTTCATAGCTCTAATCGTTCCAGTTTTATGGCATATTTTATGTTTCCATACTCGGCACAATGGACGAATTTTGGACATTGTCCAATTTTTGATGAGCTCTAACAATAGAATTTGATACCCTCAGACCATTATACGTCCAGAGCATGTTGTTGGCATGGTGTTCTGTCAGAATAGCAAAAATCACATGATGGCTATGCTGCTATCAAAAGCCAAAGGGTGCCAAAAATGTCACAAAATGCATTTTTTGTGGTGATTTTCACCATTGTTGCATTTTCAAGTAGTTGTAGAATGTATATCGCACACTTCCACTACTTCCAAACCTATTTTCTGATAAATACTCATGATTTTTTGTGTGGAAATTAGAACTCAAGGTGTTTCATATCAATTAGTTCCTAGCAAGGGGGTCGTTAGCATGCTTCAAGCGTCAGAAATTGTCAGAATTTTGCAAAAGTTTGCTGTTTTCTATCCATATATCTGAATAATTATGTAAGTTAGCTGAAAAAGCTTTTTTATGCTAAAAGTACATACAAAATTGAATCAAAAGTATCTAAAACAAAATTCTAGATTGTTCCTAATATGGTTCCCAGGCCCCTAGAAAATGACAGAATTTTAAAAAAGGCAAAATTAGCTTAACTTCGAATGTACAGAAGCCATTGAGCTCCAAAAAAATTTCGAAGTTTTTTTTCATTTTTCAAACTCCCACGGCATGGTCTTTCTGCATAAGAGAGGATTTAACATAACGAGCATGCTTTGCTGGTGAAAAGGCGCTTCATATAGAGTCTGGTTTTGCAAAAGTCATTCCTATGAACAAGCTGAAAATCAAGTTGAGAACTAAGGAAGATGCCACGGAAGGTCAATTGGTTTACTGATGGATAACAGTGAACTTTGTTTAATTGTATATTTAAAGTCATAATGCTAAAATCAATATCAAGTAACTAGGAAAATTATCAGAATATAACATGTTTATATGTATGTATGAATGTTTATATAGCTCATCTAGAAAAGGTTATCAAAGCATGAAAGTATATGACCAATATCTATATCCTCAAAGTAAACTTGTTCACCCGATTGGCATTTTGGAGCTTTGATTGTAGAAATTATGTGTTCAAAAGGTACCCAGCATATATCATCATTGCATTCATCAGGCTCTCTAATAGGTTCCACCAATCCCTCTAGTTCTTTGAAGCACCGAAAACATAGCTTTTTACCGGGTATCAAGTCACTGAAGTTCTCAAATCGTTTTACATCCTCTAGTGAAATTTCTCTTAATGTGCTCCTAACATGACGGGAATGTTTCTGAAACGGATCACAACACACTTTAAACCAACTGGGATATTTCTTAACAAAATGTGTATAGTGATGAAAGCAAACCAAACTCTTCTCTTCAAACCTTTGTATTCCAGAGCGATATTGTAGACATTCTACTTCTGCAGCGGAAAGCTTCTCTATTTCAATATAACCACATTCTTTACGATAACTTGAACTATGACAATCTTTGCTATTAAAAACGCAATAATCTGGTGCACACGCCATTAACTCAAGGAAGAAATAATGTCACTTTCGTTCAGTAGTTAAATTTACAGTGTAACTTAACACGTTACGAACCCAAATCTATATATAGTATACAAACCTACATTCGGACATTAAAAAGTTATTATTAGAGTAGAAAATGTTAATTCAAATTTTATTTTATGGAATAATAAACAAGATTGTTATTTTCCTGTAGGAACTTTACTTTTAAGCCACTCCTAAACTTGTTCATAGGAATGACTTTTGCAAAACCAGACTCTATATGAAGCGCCTTTTCACCAGCAAAGCATGCTCGTTATGTTAAATCCTCTCTTATGCAGAAAGACCATGCCGTGGGAGTTTGAAAAATGAAAAAAAACTTCGAAATTTTTTTGGAGCTCAATGGCTTCTGTACATTCGAAGTTAAGCTAATTTTGCCTTTTTTAAAATTCTGTCATTTTCTAGGGGCCTGGGAACCATATTAGGAACAATCTAGAATTTTGTTTTAGATACTTTTGATTCAATTTTGTATGTACTTTTAGCATAAAAAAGCTTTTTCAGCTAACTTACATAATTATTCAGATATATGGATAGAAAACAGCAAACTTTTGCAAAATTCTGACAATTTCTGACGCTTGAAGCATGCTAACGACCCCCTTGCTAGGAACTAATTGATATGAAACACCTTGAGTTCTAATTTCCACACAAAAAATCATGAGTATTTATCAGAAAATAGGTTTGGAAGTAGTGGAAGTGTGCGATATACATTCTACAACTACTTGAAAATGCAACAATGGTGAAAATCACCACAAAAAATGCATTTTGTGACATTTTTGGCACCCTTTGGCTTTTGATAGCAGCATAGCCATCATGTGATTTTTGCTATTCTGACAGAACACCATGCCAACAACATGCTCTGGACGTATAATGGTCTGAGGGTATCAAATTCTATTGTTAGAGCTCATCAAAAATTGGACAATGTCCAAAATTCGTCCATTGTGCCGAGTATGGAAACATAAAATATGCCATAAAACTGGAACGATTAGAGCTATGAACTTCACATTTTCAGGATTTTATCACCTCATCTAGTTGATTCAACAGTAGAAATTTCATGGATTTTAAAGATTTTGACTTGACACCGATTGTATGATCTACCGTGGAATGACCCCTATGGCCGAATCACTTTTCATTTTAGAAATAGAGTTTTTACACATACGAGGTGGCTGTTCTCTTGTTGTTGTGTTTTTCGTCCTGATGCTCGTGGGGACATGTTGTTTTATTCTGTCTGCTAGTCTCTGCGTGGTGCGCCCTACGTACCGAGCTTCACATCGGCACGAAAATTCGTAAACTACACAACTTTTTTGAGTGGTAGGAACGCTATCTTTTTTAGCAGATGGTAGCATGACTCTAGTGTTATAAACCGCACGGGGCTTCACAGCATAGAAGCAGGATGTAATGGCTTTGTTAATTTGGTTTTCAAATTTTGAAGAAACATTTCCAATCCAGGGCAATTTTAGGTAGACCGGGCACTTTTCAGGACCAAACTGTTTTTCTGATGAAATGTTGGCTAGTTTTTCCTTAATGCAAGAAACAAGGACATCTTCTGGATATCCATTGTCGATAAGCAGTTGTTTTATTGTGCCCAGCTCAGAATCTAACTTGGTTTTAGAGCAAATCATAAGTGCCCTGTGAACTAAAGTTTTTATAAGGTTGATTTTTCTAGCTTTTGGGCTAAAGGAATTCCAACGTTGGACAATACCTTATCCTTTTCGAGGACGAAAGTGAAGATTATATAAAGTTTACCGAAATTAAAGATGTGGACGTGAGGTTGATTTAGATTTAGAACCGCACTAACTTCTTTTGTTTGCTATCATGCTAATAGTTTGCTACATCCATTTGTTTTACATCGTTTTTAATGCAATCTTATTAAATTAAGAAACATTTAAGAAACTTTTTAGAACTAAAATGGAGCCTAAAATTAAGAAACTTTTAGTACTAGGCCTCGAGCTATGTTTCTTATAAAATAAAAAGCGTGTATAGAAAATGTGGATTTCAACACAAGCCTCTGTATGAAGCACCTACTACAAGGATTGCACACGACCCCCTTGAGGGATGTATCACTCGTAGAAAAGTGTATCAGGTCTTGTGATTTTGTTCCATGTTTTACTATTGATTTTTGCAGTTCTTTGTAAATTTTTGGGATTTTTGGTGATGTTTTGTTAATGGTTTTTGTGAACTTTGTGAGTTTTTGCGACTTTTGTCACTTTTTCACAAAGTGTACGCATTTTCCCGAGTGGTATGTCCTTCACAACTTGATATTCTTATAGACTATGGTCTACTCAAAAGGCTAAAATTTCCCTGACAATGATCAGGACAGAAATTCCTTACAAATATCAGATTTGGTTGACGCTTCACCTGATTTATTGTACTGTAATTGATGAAGATGTAACGGATAATCAACTAGATATTTTGTAGGATTTCGTCTTTATTCGTAGCTTCTGAAAGGGACTAACTGTAACAATGGCCCCCCGCGTTAAAATGCCCCTCGAATATACGCCCCAGTTAGACGTCTAAAAGTCTATTAATAGGGCGTTTATTCGAAGCATTATGGTATTTGAGAAGCCGTCATTGATGAATGGCCTATGGAAACACATAGTAACTGATGGTCATAGGTGTTGTAAATATTTTATGGTAGATGATTTACGAGATTTCTGTTGATTAAAAGTAATAATACTTGTAATCGTATGAATCAGCTGTCATCGTATGAATGGCTGGTGATGTAGTCGCATATGTCATCAGACAAGTGTTCACTGCGACCTTTTGTTCTTGATTGTCGGTATGCTGCTAACCCTTTGTAACCTGTGAATATCTCGATGAATACGCTACAGGAAGGTGTCTCCTCATTTCCGAGCTTTAGACCTCATTGAAAATTGGCTACGTTTGCCATGGAGTTCGTAAAGTCAATAATGGAGGAATTTTGACCAGAATATTTTGATTTGGAGATGGACGACGGGTTGAACACTATGAAATACCTTGCTTATAATGGCGAGGCTACGATGAAGCGTGCACCGCCCAAGAAGCCGCCGAGGTAGAACGCAGTCTTACTTGTATATAAATATATGCTGTTTTTGTAACTGGAAATAGGCCTTATGTTTTGATCTTTTGTATTTCTTCGAAGATATTTACATTGATAGTTTTCTTATCATTAAAGCAAGGTACAGATATATCATTTCCATATTGTTTGTTTGGGTCTCAAGCATATTCATTAGAGTACTATATTTTCAAACAAGCTGTCTGAGTATTTAATATATGTTTTCATTTGCTAGTTTATACACTATGGGAAAGAGTGTTTCCCAAAGCTCTTGTTATCTAAATCGGATCGGGTAGAGCCTACGGTTAAATCGGCTACCGTACACAAGGGATAGAATCCTGACTTCATTTCATGAAGTTGTAATAAAAGTGTATCAGTTCAAGTAGATTATTTAGTTATTATTTGCTGCTACAATATTGCATCTTTGAAGGAACTGTATTCGTTTCATCTGTTGGGATATTGGCTGCAAATTTGATAATATTGCCGTGCAAGTCTCGGCATTTATCATCATAAGCCATGGTAAATCACCCCTCGCCTCGTTGCCAGGCGTTTGCTGATGACTTACAAGCTCCGTAGCTGTAGATGTCGGCGTGAAAAGTGTCAGCATATTTTATGCCGAATCATTGAAAATATGTATATTTACTGTAGTATCTGTTGAAAGTCGATTTCTTTATAACGAGAAATGATGCGCTATTGCAACTGTTAAACACAGAGAGCACTTCATTAATTTATTAACTAGTGTAACCACTATTCCAGCAGGTTCTAAAAGCAGGCAGGTTTACTTCTAACAGATGACAATTACTCTTTTATCTTTCTCGGCGTTTTGTTTAGCTGCTTTAGACAATCCTAAGCATTACGTCTCTGAGTGAGCAAACTGAGGAATTCATTGTATATAACTCTTTTAAGTTATCTCATTATTTCATAATTGGTCGAAAGTCTAACACTGATAGCATGTGCATTAATTCGACGGGGGACAGTAGTGCACCTGACATTTGACTTGTAGTCAGAGAGTCAGGGGTCATAGTGAGCCATCTTTTTCGCCCTTTCGGGAGAACACTTGCTGTCGGTTGTATCGCCCTAGCTGCATTGATACCAGGATCTTAAACGGCGGCTTCCTTTGTGACGTTCAGGTATAACCTGTGTCTTCAGAAGAAACTGTAAAACAGAGGTTCCCAGACTTTCCAAATTATTTTGTATGGCGGTCTCCTACAGTATACTTTTCGAATCATGGTCTCCCTTGAGGGATAAATTGCTGCTATACTTGACATACGTTCACGGAAAACAAACATAAACAGTGATATAAACTAACAGCACAATGAGTCGAACAAACGAAAACAACCTCTCGAGGCCCTCTGACTGCCATTGCGATACCGACAGTTTGGTAACCACTGCTGTATAAGAGTTTGGGGAAGAAGGGACACTTAAGATGATTTCCTATTATCTCCTGTTTGTAGACGAGTAGAAATATTTCAGGCCATGCAATTTTTTGCGCTTCTATACTTCCAGTCATTTCGACTGCCTTTATATAGCTGCAAATTTTTGTTTGTTGCAGGGAAGGAGCATTTTAAAGCATGAAATACGGTCATACTCAACACTAGCACCTTTTGTGATAATAAGATAGATTTCAATCATTTCAGTATTCCAAATGTATATTTAGAAATGGTGGGGCGCATGTAAACAATCAATTGTAATCCAAGCTCCAGCACGCATTTATGTTTTGACAACAGCATTGCGTTTGTAAAGAAATGACCCCGCTGTATTCAATATAAGCTGATATAGGATTTGTATCATCAAACAATCAAGGCAAGGTGGTTCTGGGCCTTAGCTGATGTGGTCTGGGGTAGATCGAACACGAGTTATTTGGGGGGTGTTGGAAGAATTTTTCAGGGCCATGCTCTTTTTAATGTAAGGCAGCACCCTTTATAAATAGAGCAAAGGTTAAGAGCTGGGGGTACGGGGGGACTCAACCATTCTAGTTATTTTTCTATAATTTTGGGAACTCTAGCCCTCCAGTCATTCTCCATAATTTCTACTTTCTTACATTGTTTATTATGTTAAATGTTAATTGTCTCTATAAGTAATTAGATCAGTTTTAATTATATCTGGCAATGTTATAATACATTTTAGCTGATAAAGCTGTATTTTTAGATTCACTAATGGGCTTTAGTGTTAACAACAACTTTGTATTGTCACAAAAAATTGTAAGTATAGCGCTTCTGCACGCATCAAACTCCAGGCATTTCCCCCTGGAACTATTCCCCGCCCGGGGTCACGCTTCTCCTCAATGCCCAAGATATTCTTTCGGCGCTGGCCCAAGTAAACTCCGCACCGCATCATTCATTGTAGACATAGTTGTAGACCGCACCCTGGTGAGCATCTCTCTGCCAGAGCCCCCGCCCCAGTTATCAATTTAGCTCTGAACCACTGTAATAAAGAGCCCCCCTTTTGCAGTTGAGGAAGTAAATTTTAAAGACCGTAAGATCTACATTCTCGATGCATTTCCTGCATACGAACTAAGTGCACGTAGACAGTTCTGGATGGAAAATTCTTGTCAGCTTTCGGCCTTACTTTGTCTATTGAAGCAGTACATGTTATTTCTGTAAGAAAACCCCTTATTTGCCTGAGCCGCAATCTTCTGAACTTTTCAAGAAATTGGGGCTGAGATTTTCTTAACATTTTCTCAACTTTTTCTGGAGTAAACTGAATAAGAGGTTACCATTATTTGCTATAAAATAGGTTGATGTTTTTTATCCAAGATTATCAAAGAAAAGTGTCGATCTTTGTACAGGAGCTTGTAAAGAATGGGCTAATATCACTTTCTGGCACGTAAAAAGATGAACTTTGGAAATTGAGCCTTGTGGTTTTCTTAACATATTCTTAAAATTTTGGCTTTTTGAGCTTCATTTTCTAATAAGCTTTTTTCTTATAAAAAATCGTGTATCGTTTTACCGAATGGAGTTGTTATTCAACTAACCACTGGCAGACTGCTAGGGGTGTCCTATCGCTTAGACCCCCTGTTAACTTCGCCCATTGCATGCTATTTGACGGAAAGATCCGTTTCAACGTCGTCATGTCAACAAATTTTGAGACATGACGGTAGGGTAATAGCATGGACGTCGGACAATTTTATTTGTTGTTTCGTTCCCGGATTTTTTAAGACATGATGACGCCATTGTTTAGATTTGTATTTTTGAATATGGTCCAGGGAAAACAGTCGATCGCTTCATTCACACACCCTTCAATAGTGTTGAGTGCAGGCTGCTCCGTTTCATTTCATTTCATATTTGCATATTTATACATGGTACAAATTCAGTTAAAATACTGCTTTACTGTTGACCCTGCTTATAACTTAATATCTAAATGAAAACAAGAAGAAAATGACAGTTGCACCGTGAAATCTATTATAAATGTATCATACAAATTACGAATGAGTATAAAGAAATAGAATGAAAATAAGTATGGTCAAAGTATGCTCTTAAAAGCATTTAGGGAAGGGGCGCTGTTTTGATCATTCTTCAATCGGTTCCAAAGAGTGGCACCACAATATGAGAAGGATTTCTGACTATTGCAGCTTTTCAATGAGGTCTAGTTTAGAACATGTGCAAAATTTTTGACGTGACAGATTTTTGTGATGATGTGATGAACCAACGGTGGATGAATGTTGAATGACTATTGGACGAATGTCGAATGAATGATGGGATGGAAAACGTTGGGTCGCTTGGCTAGAAAGATTTTTGTGCAGATTCTATATTGACATTGGTAGCAAATTTATGTGTGCATAAAGGGAAATGTAAAATAAAAGATTCTCTCTAAACACGAAAATAAAGACAAAACACGGATACAATAGAAAACAGAATTTTACATTTCGTAAAATACAATTGACTTTAAGCTCTTTGTCAAGTTTAATTTTCACCGTAAACTGAAAGCATTTTCTACGCTAAAGCTTTTATGGAAGTGCAGCTTGTTTTCTATATATGTCGCAAAGTTATCAATTCTGTAGCATTTCATCTTGGGGATTACTGCTCTTGACTTTTTGCCTTTGCTATTGCTGTCTTATTGAGAAGTGGAATCTCACTTGGCCCACGTTTTAAGCCTACATTTTAGAGCAGGCTAACGAGAAAATCCAACTCTGTTATCAATTACTATAAGATGTACCTCGGTCATCGGATCAGCGATGCTACTAGGCTGGCTACAATGATATGGGAACGTGTTTTTGTTGATTTCGCCGATGCCTCCATAGTATCACCGACGTTCCAGTCGATACAGGAAAACTTGAGACGAGTGTTCCCAATGTTCCTCGCTCGTAGGTTGTATTGCCGCTCCTCCTCACTTACAAATTAAAGTCCCCATGGCACGAAGTACCTTAGTCATTTTCTGTTGCGCTGCTTGATAGTTTAAACTTTGTGGTATTGTGTTTTTGATCTATTGTTTCTTAATTACTTTTGTATTTTGAAATTGTTGTGCTGAAACGAAATACTACCTTCACAGATGCGAGACCGACAAAGGATCGAAATTTCATGCTATATTTATGCTATAGTTTCACAGTATAATACAATGTTTTGCTGTTCTATTTCATGTTTGACTTATCAATAGTCTTTCCTGATAGCCAGCTGTTAACAGTGCGTATTGTTGTTCTAATTGTGCCACGTTCTCTTTCAGAGCAATTTGTAGCAATTGCAAGTGCACGAAAGAAAATCACGTAGTAGGCCATAGCAGGGACATGGCTGACAAGCTGAATGCGTTAAAACTTACGGATGACAACGAGAATGTCAGCGAGCTGGATCAGTACGCTTGGCTTCCTCCTGGTTTAGAACCAGACCTGGTAATATTTGATATTAGCTTTACAAATAATTTATTATTTGTTTTTCAGTCAATAGATTCTTTTATTCTCAGATATCTGTTCCTCCAGTGATTTAGACATGAATAACAGTTAAAACTATTCGCCTTTTAGTCACATGCGTCTCGAAGCTTCAAACCAAATCGTACGCAACTGAATAGACGAATATGGTTTGATCTTTTTAGAGCCATATATCATATGTATTTGTTTATTTGTTTCTGTGAGCTATATATATATATATATATATATATATATATATATATATATATATATATATATATATATATATATATATATATATATATATATATATATATATATATATATATATATATATATATATATATATATTTGTATATATATATATATTTGTATATATATATATATTTGTATATATATATATATTTGTATATATATATATTTGTATATATATATACCCAGGAAGTGTAATTTGACATATATTAAGGTACCTAAACCTCAGACGAAGATATTAATAAATCAAGTTCTTTTATTAATGTCTCCTGAGGTTTACTTTCATATATATATCTATATATCCATAGTAGTAGCAGGGCTCCTTCGGTCGGTTTCGGCCATGGATGATATGTGCACCCTAGTTGGATGCCGCAATGGTTCCGCGGCTCGAACAGCTTCGACTGTGACTGGCGACGCCAATCCTAGAGCGATAGACTCTTCCACTGTGAGTGCAGGTGTGAGCAGACGCTAGGTTGTCTCCAGGAGTACTCGCCTTCCTTCTGGCTCTCTTGTCTTCAGCCAGATTTTAAATCTTTTCCTCTCCTGCCGTCAACTGTTTCTTCACCGCCTGCACCATCTACTGCGGTCGGTTGCTGTGGTTGCACAGCTCTCATTGCTAATGTCCAGAGCTTTCATATCATGCTTGCAGATATCTTTGTAGCGCAGCTTAGGTCGGCTAACAAGTCTTGAGTCAGTAGTCAGCTAGCCGTACAAGATGTCCTTTGGAATTCGGCCTTCTTGCATCAGAAGAATTTGGCCGATCCAGCACAGCTTTCGCTGTTGAGTAGCGTGCACATTGTTGGGAGGCCGGCGCGAGTGAGGACCACAGTGTTTGGCACTGTTTCGCTCCACGTGATGCTGAGGATGCGGCGGAGGCAGCGCATATGGAAACTATTCAGTTGTTGCTCTTGCTTTTCATATGTCCTCCATGCCTCAAAGCCATACAGCAAAATGCTGATAATGCAGGCATTGTATGCTGCCATCTGGGTCATGGTTGTCAACTTGGGGTTCTCCCAGAAACAACTGGTGAGTCGACCAAATGTTGTTGTAGCCATTCCAATGCGTTGACTGATTTCTGCGTCAAGGGACAAGTTGTCAGTGATCGTGGACCCCAGGTAATTGAACTGTTATACCACACCTGGTTCGTAATTGTCTATAGTGGTGACTGGTGGCGTTTGCATACCCCGGGCCAGAACGGTGGTCTTTTTCTGGCTGTTTGAGAGCCCAGAGTCTTTGCAGGTTTGGGAAATACTGTTCATGAGCGCTTGAAGCTCTTGCACTATGTGTGAAGTGACTGCAGCATCATCAGCAAAGAACACGTCTCTGATGGTGATCAAATGAACTCTGGTCTTTGCTCCCATATAAATATATATATATATATATATATATATATATATATATATATATATATATATATATATATATATATATATATATATATATATATATATATATATATATATATATATATATATATATATATATATATATATATATATATATATATATATATATATATATAGGTATTAGTTTAGTATAGCTTACGCACAATCTACATTGTATATTAAAAACAGCTATTGATTGGATTACAGTGGAAATATAAACATAGCGTGGGTAACACAAAAGCTAATAAACATAACTATATGATTGACTAACAACAGACAGAATGAATGCTTACTCCATCCACTTGTTCTATGGCTATAATAAATGAGTAGATTAATCTAATTTGGCGATTTAATTTATAAAAATATTAAGCATTTTGTGGTTGCATTTCTTGTTGTACGATTTCACGAGCTTTGTAGATCGATATTACAGGTTTATAGCTACGGGGAAATTATGTTTCTTAAGGAGAATAAAAACTATTAGATTAGTATCAAATACCGTAGACCAATTATCTATCAAATTTTCCTGCAGTCCTTTGCAAGTACTGTTTGGTCACCCGGTCCCTAGCTCTTGTCAACGTTTGACTATGACGTTGAACATGCTACTTGGTAGCAAGGCTTTTAAGCTTTTACTGAATGTGATGTTTGTCCAGTTGAGGAGATAAATGACCATAGAATATGATTGGTTCATTTTATGTTGGAGATTATGTGCACAAAAAACAGGTTAGGTTTAAGAATGATGTTTGTGAGAACTATTTCTTGTTTTTTACTTTGATTGTTTAATTTCTTCCTCATGAAAATTCAACCGTTTGTAGTTTCATGCGTTTGATTTGGTTGAGATTGAAGCTCAGGGTAATTGTTGCTGCAGGGTTGCTATCTTTCAAAGTTTGTAATTCTCGTTTCAGTTATTTATCCTAGATGAGTAACCTTAAAGTATAAAGTACCATAATTTGCATAACTTTGAGATGATTGCATATCTGATTAAGTACCTTATCTTTCAGAGAAAAGTTCAATTTTGCTTTGAGCCTCACTGCCTAAGAACCTTTTGAGACCACAGAATATTAATTTGTGAAATTGTGAGTCATGCATTACGCTTAAACACCAACTATTAGCCAATGCATACCAAATGTTCTCCGCATACCACCTGCCTCCATTTTCCTTATATAGGGAGCCCTTTTCCTTATAAAGGGAGTAGAAACCACATAAAACTTCCATATTATGAATCTATACATTTATTTATCGTTGCAAAAATCGATATGTTGTTGCGCCATAATGTATAAGCTAATGTATGCCATCTGGACTAAATGCAATGATACCATGTATAAATATTGTAACTGCACCTCCATCCTTGCCCTTGTTTGAATTATTTGTTTTTCTTTCTCTGAACTCAATCGTATCAATGTTCTGTAGAACTTTTAGTTTAGAATGCATTTAGTTCTCAGGCTACCATGAATTTGTTTTCAGCTACTAGCCATGAGAAGGGTGTCTTTACATAACTAATAAATTAATAGATAACAGAAGAATGCCCGAAGACAACTAATAAAGTACAGGACAATCTATTAGACATTCAGAGCTTTGAAAACGCCTGCCTTTGCGGGTGAAGGGTTTATTTACAACATAATGATTGTGGATATTGAGCTGTTATTAGTGAGGATTGCCTGAGTCACATGATTGTCTGAATCAAAACAAATAGACTACCAAACCGATTATGCTAAATACTAAAGAGTTGATTAAGCTCTGGCTCATAGCATTTGCTCTTAAGAGTTTTTCTGTTGTACAACACTTATATAGGAATGTTTTTAAGTGAAAATTAAGTCAGACACGTGGCCCGAGGCAATAGTTTACATGCAGTTGCACGCTATGTATTGTAATTTGAAATGAAATGAAATGAAATTTTAAGCGGTTTTTTAATGGTTAATCAAGTCTTTCCTTAGAAATACATGAACACAAACAATATGGTTTTCCCCAATATTCCTGGCGCCTAGAGTTTGCTCTCATAAAAATTTCCTTGCTTATTCCCTCTGCATTGCATTTGCAATTAATCTTTTATGCAAGAAGAAATTAACTGTTCGCGTGTTTATCATTTATTTATTGTAATTATTTGTTGTCATTTCTTTATCATCATTATTTATTGATTTGTATCACACGATCTACTTCGAAATTTGTATTTATCGTTTTTCTTTTTATCATTATCACTGATCAACTATTATCATCTTATTTCCAGTTACATATGTTATTTTTATATATGTGTATTATCAAATATCATTTGATCTTGGCGCTTGTGCCTATCATCATCGATGTCAAGCGTTTCTCTCTTGCGCCGTAAAGTAATACTGGAATGGAAAACTTCATGCAAAAATATGATCTAAAGCACAGGATATAGTACTTTATATTGTTGTTTGCAGTTTTGCATTCATTTATCTCCAATCTTCAGCACTCCATCTGATATGAGTGATAATCAGCTTTTGTCGTTTTGAAATCTCAGTCAACTTTTCTTTCCATGTCTTGCCCTTCGGGGAATTGTTGCATATTTTGTGTGAATAGCCCTTAGCATAGAGTTAGAAGGACTTTTCCTAACTCTATAGCCCTTAGGTTAAAAGGTGATATTCACTGCATCTTATATTAGTGAATAGGTTCTTTGAAGTGAAAGCATTGGGTCCGTTTTCATTTTGAAGAAACTGAAGTTATTTCACCCATCTATTTTTGCTTTTTTACGGACACTCTTGTTTGCTGTGGTTTAACTTCGCTGCTCAGACCAGATCTTTGCTTCACTTTTCATTGATTGACCTCCCAGTGGAACGCGATTACTCTTGTGGGACTAGGGGCCAATAACAGGAGCCGGTTCCCTGATGATGTCATTATAACATTTGAAAGTTATTGTTATTATCAAAGAATCATTTCATAACTTTTCGGAGCCTGTTCCATATTCGTGTACAAGAGAAAATGCTGTTTTCCCCACGATGCCCCTGCCCCTAAGTAACTGTGCAGATAGGAATGGGCTAGCTTCCACATGCATGAATTGCACTTTTTTATGATAAAATGAGGTATTAAAGACCCTATGTTACCCTCTTCAATTTTTGTTTCCTCTTGTTGTTATAAATAGTTGATTTGAATCAGTTTGTTACTATGTATTATACAACTCTCTTACAAAAAAATGATTGTAGAATTGACTGTTTCAGCATTAATAACAATAAAAGTAATGAGTATGAAAATGATAGAAGGAAGATCCTTGATTGATCTGATTTCACTTGAATATGCCTTTCTTTCCAGGTTCGATTGTATATGCAAAGTCTGCCTGTTAATCAGATACCAAGGTATGACAATGTCGAAGGTATGAGGTACAGAAACAAGCAGCTGCTGTTACAGTTCCCCTTGCAAGATACAAATTTTGAACGCTGCAAACACATTCCCAAGACTTCTAAACATGTATTTGACCAGTTTACCAAGACAAGGGAAGCTGACATGGCGACAGGGCACATTGAGAGGGCATTCAGAGAAAAGGTCAGTTTAATGAGAATGTATATTGAATCATATTATTCAGCCAATCAAAGGTTTAGAGCCTATGCTGTGGTTTAGAGGCTTCAGTTTAAGTACCTACTGAAATGCAGAAGTTGATTTTGACAAAGTTCTCATGTTTCCTTTGCTGAATGTCGGTAGGCATTGCACAGTGGATGCATCCAGTTGATGCAAGAATGAAACAATTTCTGTAACCTTTAGGTTATTGGAGGTAAGAGAAACTGGGACTAATTTTTAATGGAAAGCTATTGAAATAACGATAGAGCAAGAGCTAAATTGAATACTTGCAGTATTAACAAGATTCTCCTATGTACCTAATGTTTCATTTGCATTTATAATTGTAATAAACATTCCGTTTACATTTATTTGCCATTTATAAGGATTTGTTATTTCAGGAGTGCAATGATTGCCACGAAAAAATCGAGATTGGAACTGCTTACGTCATGGCATTCAACGTAGGGGAAGAAGCATTTTGGCATCCAGCGTGCTTCCAATGTTGCAAGTGTAGGGAATTGCTTATGAATTTGATCTTTTTCGAGCATGAGGGTACGATCTTCTGTGGACGACACTATGCTGAAAACATAAAACCAAGGTGTTCAGCGTGTGATGAGGTCAGTTAAGTGTTTTATTGAATATTTCCGTTACACTTTTTTTATAAGAACAAGTTTGTAAGAACACGAGCCTCAATTTTGATGGGAAAGTCAGAAAATTAATGAACAAGCTGAGGCTGAAGTACTGTCATCAACTTTAGTTATGGACAACGATGCATACGCTTTCCGGTAATTCTTTCCGGTAATTCTTTCCGGTAATTCTTTCCGGTAATTCTTTCCGGTAATTCTTTCCGGTAGCAACATATTAACATGAACCTGGTAAAACTAGTTACTATATTAACATTGTTTACCAAGACTTACGGCAAGGACATTTGTTTTATCTGATCAAACATCATCCAACCTCACTTTGCAAATGATGGATCACCGGTCATAAGTGGCCAAGCGTGCACAACAATTCACCAAGCATCTTTTTGAGGATATTTGATGAAATGTTCAATACATTTGACAGGACCTTCACTTTGACCACTTGAAAAATAATTTGTCAAATTTTCAAGCTTTTCCTACCAACCTTGAAATATCTTGCATTTCAGCTTGCATAAAACTTTCTTATCAGTATCAATCGTACTGCTTTAACAGCTCTTAAGATTTTTCTAAGTAGGGTACTGGGATTTTGCAAGAGATTACTAAATTTATTTTTAAAATAGTTGGTTCTAGAATGTTCTGTAGAATTAGCATTCAGTAACTAGCTGTATCTCTGTTGTTGTCTAGATTATTTTATATGGGGATTATGTCAGAGCTGCCGATCAGTCTTATCATGTCCAGCACTTCTGCTGTTGGATCTGCGATGCAGAATTGAGTGGGAAACAGCACCTTGTGGAAGCGCAGCAGCCTCTCTGTATTGATTGTTATAATAACAAATTTGCAAATACTTGTCAGAAATGTGGCAAACGAATTCAGATGGAAGATAAAGACATTATGTACGACAATCACCACTGGCATGATACGTGTCTCCGTTGTGTAGTCTGCGAGGAGACCCTGAGTGGGAAATCGTTCCTTACCCGGGAAAATGGCGAATTTGTATGTATTGACTGTCATAGAAAGACGGATACAAGAAGGTGCAAAATATGCAACGAAGGATTTGAACCTGGAACTAAAAGGTATTCTCCCTGTTGTGTAATTTTCTGCTTATACTTTGAACTTATTTTGAACACTTTATAAAATTAGAGAATGAATTGATGCTTGCCAGAAAATTTTCTTACAACAATACAGATATGATATTCCTTTTTATGTTTATTTCACATTTTGAGACATACTTTGTTGGCATACTTTGTTCATATGCAGAGAGAGATGTCTTTGGTCTGTGAACCATATGTGGTATTTTCAATTTAGCTAGCTTGGTTGACTAATGCATAAATAAACTACTCCTCTAACTGATTGATTGATTGATTGGTTGGTTGATTGATTGATTGATTGATTTATTAACTGTTAGAAAACAAAGAAAAATTTTATGACTGATTGACTGATTCCCTCAATCAACTAACAACGATTTGTTTGCTGTTTTTCTAGATTGGAATTAAATGGGGTGTTTTGGCATGATAATTGTTTTATTTGTGAACTCTGCAAAGATCCCATAAGTTCGAAGCGATTTATGCGCCATAAAGATCTGACTGTTTGCGTACGATGTTATGAAGATACATTTGTACAGAAATGCATTGTTTGCAATCAGCCTCTTACTCAAGGCGGTATTAGTCATAATGGAGATGCGTACCACAGAGACTGTTTTGCATGTTCTAAATGCAAAGTATCTATAGCAAGTCAGGCATTTTCTATTAAAGATGATGAGAAATTCTGCACCGCTTGCTATAGCACACTATTCGCAAAGACATGCAAGGCATGTGGAGACTTTATTTTGTCTGGGGAGTATTATATGCTGGATGACGACACATGGCATAAAGAATGTTTTAAATGTGTGAAATGTGGGGAGTCGTTAGCTAATGCTTCTTTCGTTCAAGAAGGCGATGACGTATTGCTAATTTGTGAAAATTGCATTCAGGCTGATCAGTGAAGCTCACCAGATATTGAATTGAATTGAATGAGATTTATAGACATATAATTTAATTTACAGAAGTGAGGCTATAGTTTGTAGTAACATTGTAGGCTTTTAGTGGCAATGGTCCTTGCTTTTATTTATATTTCGGCAAAGTACACCCAGGCTCATGTTACATATCTTATCAGGATGTACTGCAAAACGAGGTTAGCAACTTAGTATTGGTATCATGCATTTTCAGTTTAGGATAGCACTATCCTTTTTGGACCATTAAAAATACGTTGCATAGATTTGACAGATTTTAATCCCTCCTTCCCTCCCTCCCTCCTTCCTTCCCTCCCTCCCTCCCTCCTCCCTCCTCCCTCCCTCCCTCCTCCCTCCCTCCCTCCTCCCTCCCTCCCTCCCCCCTCCCCATTGTTACGCATTGTCACAAAATGCAGACAAAGTCGACCACTCACCCTATACAATGCTAGGAAATTTTCAGATCAAAGGACTGGGTAATATTTTCAAATTGCTGCGTACCATGCAGAACGCTCTGAGGCCCACAAATGGGCCAAGGCAAAGAGTTAATTAGGCTGACCAAGGAATAAGTGAGGATTTTGGAAGTTTTCCCTTTTCGAACCGCCTAAAACCACTTTTGGTTTCATTTTTAAGAATTGAATAAGCTGAAAGTAAGAATACCTTTTTTGCAGGAATTGGCAAAGTTAGAGTGTTGAAAGCGTTTTGAGTGTGACATCACTTTCCTCCAACAATCCCCTCCCCACCTGAAAATCTGTCACAATCTATGCACTCCCTCCCTTGACATAAAATGTGTGATAAATTTAGAGGTAATATAGCTTTGTCATTTCGTTCTGTAAGCTCTCTTTACCAAAACGTTACCGGCCTATGTGGGTGTTGGGAAAATATTAGACTTTTCAGAGTCACAAGCTACTATATCTCTTTAGGAAGATTGGAGGAAGAGCAAAGTGCCAGCATGGGAAAACACAAGACTTTGCTCATTTGGCGAGAAAAGCTGTGTCAACTGAAATATTGAACAACAAGTGAAATTCTGTGTAATGTTGTCTGTACTAGATTTATTAGATAAATAAATTCAGATTGCATTTTTGTAGTTAATAGTAAGTTGCGAGTCGTTTTAGTAGTAATTTGCTGTTAAATTTATGTGAATGAATAGTCTCATGACAGTCCATAGTTTATTGAATTGTTCCGATTGTGTTCTCTTTGATTTCACACCGCAGAGTGTGACTCTACTCTTTATCTTTCTCGATATCAAGATACTCTGAGGTAAGACAGGCATTCTATACGAGCTGATAAGAACAAACTCTTCTCGGAACTATGTCAAATTTCTCATTTCCCAATAGCATTAAGGTAGAGGCGTTCCATTACATCTTAAGTCTAACTTATATTGTCAAGTTCAATAATTCAGTTGGTGGGAAACTTGCCTTCAAATCTAAGGATGATACTTTCTTTTAGAGGCAATTGTCATTGCCGATAAGCGATTCTGCAATCTCTCTTTCTTCGACAATAGACAGCTTTTGTAGTAGATCTTAATTGCTACTACTTTGCTTCAGAGCTGCTGTAGTGTGGGAGAAGAAAACCATGCATTAAATGGCAAAAATTTCTGCTTTAAAGATACTTCTGCAGTATTATACATTGCTAGCCGTGAAGAACAAACGATACTAACTAGAAATATTATACAAATTGCCATACAAATATTGCAACCTATGCAAATATATCAATATGCAACTTGCAATGTTATACAAGATTAATATCAATACATACATGATGGCTGCAATTCATATTCGAGTATTGCCAGTGCATGATAAATTGCTAAGCAGTTCAATGACCAGCCGCCCTGATGTGGTTTTTTAGGCCTGCTAGAGACTTGCATTCCACAGTGATCCAGATTCGCAAAATAAGGGAATAAATAGGAAAAAATATAGCTTACATAATTGAAATTTTTACTTGCAGTTATCAAAAAGGATAACCAGGTCTACATAACAGAGCAAATTTCAAGAAATTCAGACTTCTGGATACAGAGATGTAACATTTTGAAGTTGGAAGAAATTGATTAGGCCATAATTTAGCGCAATTTCTAGTCGAAAGTTTCATTGTTGGCAGAATTTCAATAACTTTCAAATAGAGTTTTATCCACTTCTCCAACTCCGATTGAAGCCATTTTTATCTTGTTTTGTCGCTTTTTGTTTATATCTAGCCAGTAATTATTCATTCATACAATATATATAAGAATATTTTGCATTTTGCATGCTTTTTGGATTACGCTCTTTGTGCTAGTATACCACCGAAAAACTTAATAATCCTGACGTTAGTGCCAAAGACAGAAAAGGGCGGAAACACAGCCTATACTGCGTGGAAGTACTGTTTCCAACAATATCACCCTACCTACTTCGTATTAATGAAAATAGCGTCTTTTCAGAATTTTGTAGTTCGTTCGTAATGATTCCATCTTAAATCTTCTTAAACCATCCTTATTACTTAGAGATAATCTAATTCATCTTCCTCCATTAATTAATCTAGCGGGCATTAATCTACATAGACACTTATATTTAGAATATCGAATTTCCTCATTGAATAGTCAAGCATTTTCAAGGCTACTGTAATACAGCAATTGAATCAGAGCAACCGGATTTATTTAACATATTTCAGTTTGAAACATGCAGTTTTCCTTACAGTCATCATATCCAAAGAGATTTTATCACTGTTAATAGTTTTACTGAAATTTATATGTTTTTCTGCATTCATTTCAAACACTAATCAGTGATTATTCCTTCAAGTGATTATGCCTTTCCCCCACTGCAAGAGGACCTTATATAGCAAACTCTGACTATAAACACACTTTAATCGATGCTGTAATATCATTGATTCTATACTCTGGGACTGCGCTCTTTCTAATACCTTGGTATCACTAACGTACATTTGCCAGCTTAAATCTAGAATGTTCCTCAGGTATTGTTAATGGAGGCGTTCAAGACTTTGAAGGTGTTTTCTATATGTTGTCCAGATTTCACATGTCTATAGAAGGGAAGACCCAATGGCAACCCCAAAGTCGCTTTTCCAGTTCTCCAAATGCATCACCAGCTTTACTGTTCCGCAGGCATACCTCATCATCAAGAGTGCCAGTGATGTTTAGTGTGCTGCCTAGGTACACAAACATCTTGCAAGCTTTCAACTTATGACCCTGAACACAGATAGGTGGTTCTTGATCGGGAATATTAGGTGCTGGTTGGTACATAACAATCGTCTCCTTTAGACTGATCCTCAACCCCACTGCTGTACATGCCAGTTCAACAGCACCCATACACTGCTGTATATCAGCCTCAGTGATCAGCCTCTGTGTGAGCCTCAGTGATCAGCCTCTGTGTGAGCCTCAGTGATCACCCTCTGTGTGAGCCTCAAGAACACAGTCAACAGCATAGAGCAGATCACGAAACTAGAACCTCTCCACCAACATTATTATCGCCAATATCGGCCAATGTATTATGTCTCATTATACAGAAGGGATCCTACAAGGAATTCCTCGAGAGCAATAACCAACAATGCCAGTTTGAATGCTGACGGCTTTAAATTTTCCAATGGAAAACTTTTTGACATGCTTAGAGCAGTGTCTACTACTACATGTTTTCTTTAAGAAACAGGTTTATAAGAAACCTAGTACTAGACAGCCTGAAAGTTAAGAAAATTTTAGAACTACAAGGACGGAGTTAAGAAACTTTAGAAGTGCCATCTTTCACTGTTTCCGAAAACCCTGGCTTCCTCCACGGATTTTATAAGTCGCCTCTACAGTATGTTTTGTGCGCTAAGCCCTGTGCCTATGGGCAATACGAAAGAGAATGTTTTACGTTCTGCACTGATTACTACATGGAACGACAAAAGAATTCATAACAACCAACTATATGAAAGAGCGAAGAAACACCATTGAGCTCTGAAATGAAGGAAACACGATGGAGAACATTTGGTCACATATTGCGATTACCAACTAGCACGCCAGGTCAACAGCCGTGAATTACTACTTTCAATGTCCAATTAAAGTGAAAGAAATCCGAGGAAGGAAACGAACAACACTGCCAATAGTGATAGACAATAGCATAATAGGAGCAGGAAGATTCCATCAGCAAATGCTGATAAGACAGTTCAAAACAGCAGAAGAATTCAACATCCTGAAACGAATAGCAAATGATCGTATCACATGCAAAGACTTGACTTTTAGTAACGATGAACAATGAATGATACAGTTGCAAGCCGATTGTGCAAGAGAGAGGGATAAATATAGAGAGACTCAGTATCACAGCACTAATTTTGACTTAAGAATCTTTTAGGGAACTTTTAATACTAAAATGTGGCCAAAAAGTAAGAAATTTTTAGTACTAGGTCTTGGGCCAGGTTTCTTATAAAAAAAGCGTATCCAACTACAGTAGAACTCGCATAATTCGGATCGGTTTTATCCGGATTTCGGTGTATTCCGGTCAGAATTACTAAGTCCAGTTAATTTCCTATTGAAATGTACTAAATTAATTCCCATTATCCGGATTTCCTAGTCCGGATAAATGC
This sequence comes from Mastigias papua, assembly GCA_964019165.1. NCBI lineage: Eukaryota > Metazoa > Cnidaria > Scyphozoa > Rhizostomeae > Mastigiidae > Mastigias > Mastigias papua. The sequence goes on from OZ025276.1 coordinate 6,478,880, forward strand.
ATAAACCGGACTATATGTTTGGGCAATTATGCTATTCTTTTACCGTAGTCCGGATAAATGATCTTAGAAATATGTCAATGAGCACAGGTGTATTCTTCACTGTATTACCATATCCTAACTGCATAAATTATAACCAATAAGTGACATGAATTCCTGCTTCAAGCAGAGGCCAGCGTGTTGGCAACACTTTAAGGGAGCATGGTGACTGTCATTTACCCTTTCAAATTCATTAGCTCGACATCAACTGCGGGACAAGTTTTTTCTCCTTAGTTATTGTTTTATATGTAGCTTGTAATCGTATTTAAATTTTAGTTTAGATTTATGTTTTATATGTAATGGCCCCAGGGTAGTCAGGATATTGCTCCTCGGGGTATCGTCTTTGTAGTATAGTAATGTTTGGCTTGTAAGTAATGTTATATGTAACTTGTTATTGTAAGCTTTTTATTCTGAATAAAAAGAAAAAAAAAACAAAAAAAAAACACTTTAAAGCAATACATTTTCATAGTCATTATGGCTTCAAAGCGAAAGCACACAGATCGTGCGTATGAAGAGAAATATAGAGTAATTAAATTTTGCAATGAGAATCCGGGAATAAAAAGAAAAGATATAGCGTTAAAGTTTGGAATAAAACCACAGGCTTTAAGTCATATGATGAAAGTAGAAACGAAGAAAAACAGTTGTTAATGTTGTGGAAAATCCGCCAGATGCAAGAAAGGGTACAATAAAGCGTGTAAAAAATGTACGTTTTCCAACATCAAAGCCACTTTTATTATTTGGCTCCGTCAGTATTGTACCGGTCCGGATTTGAAAATTGATGGAGACATGCTAGTAGCAAAGGCTGACTATTTCTCGAAGGAATTCGGTTGTGAAAGTTCGGAAATGACCTCGGGATGGATCCACCGATGTAGAAAACGCTACGGAATGGGGGAAATTTTAAAATCAAGCGAAGCAGGGGGAGTGGATACTGAAGTGTGAACCAGAGAACATTTTTAATGCTGATGAAACCGGTCTGTTCTGGCCACTGTTACCAGAAAAAAGCCTACGATTCATCGGTACAAAGCAGCATGGTGGTAAAAAAACAAGACTAGGATTACTGCATTAGTTGCGGCAAGCATGACTGGAAGGGAAAAATTGCTGCTGATAGTGGTGGGCAAAAGCCAAAAGCCTCTGGCTTTCATAAATGTGCTTCATATTCTCGTTACTTACAGGGCAAATAAGAAAGCGCGGATGACAAGGGAACTGTTCACTGAATGGTTAATGAAACTAGACAGACAATAAAACTTAAACATAGAAAAATTGCAATGGTAGTCGACAACTGCACAACCCATCTGTCAATAGGTGTTCAGGAGTGACTTGAATTATGACATTGTACGTGAATCCGAAATATGCTGGGAGTGATCTCCCAACAACAACACAAATTTAACGGGGTCATAGAAAAAATTTTAGCGTAATCCGGATTTGCTTTAATCCGGACGAATTTTGGCGGTCCAATTAGATCCGAATTATGCGAGTTCTACTGTATTATGGCGGGAAGGCTCTCATGGAGCAGACTAGACAGACCATGAGACAGACTTACCTCTGCGGAGTATAGGATGTAGATTCTCCGGCTTCCAACATGGCGTCCGACTACATAAGTGGTAGTGATGATGACGACGAAGAAATTGACGATGGCCTTACTAGTAAACTTGGAATATCACTCAATCTTCCATCACCACTATCTCAATTTAATCTGAAGCAGCAAAGAAAGGCATTACGAGTTGTTTCTGTGTTTCCACGAACCAAAGAGTCGTTCAAAGCGGAATTGGACTTAGTGGCAGTGTGCAAATCGATCGATGCAGTTCACGAACAAATATCATTCCATCGCCTGGACTTTGGTGAATTGTCTGCTCTTGATCAGTTTTACTCAGCCGATATCGTAATTGTCGATGGATCTTCAGTGAAAGAACAAGCTACTCTGTTTTATCATTTGGGTATACGAGAAAGTTTTGGAATGAAAGATAACTTAGTTTTGGTTTATGATGAAGACGACTCAAAAACAACATCAGTTCAGGTTGAACAATTTAACAATGGATGCAGTAGTAATTTGCATATGACTTTTGCACACTCCTATATGTCTTTCACCTTGCTAAATTTAGTTTCTGACCCCTGATCTGACTGTTGAAGCCTACGTCCTTATGCGACGAGATCTCGGGTGTGCACAAGCAAAAGGTCATGTGCACAAGTGTGTACTTGCTCTCAGGTTTGCATTTTAAATGCGTACTCGACTTTTTGGCGTACAAAGTGAAACTAAGTTAGTAAGGTATTTTCTTGTTTTTGACTCACCTTGAAAAATTCTGTATCAACCAACATGCATATCAGAACAGTTTTTACTTCATTATTGTCATTATGATAGGTAGAGAATATTCGAATTAATCGATTATACCATGCCCTGTCATGTTCTTGAGTGTGCAGTATCATTTGAGACAAAAACCTTGGGTGTGTATTTGCCATACTCTGCAATCTACACAACAAGTTAGGTGTTTAGTTTGACTTTTCTCTGGTATGGGAAATGGAAAGACATTTGCTGGCCCCCTTTGTGAGTTATTTGCAAGCTAACTAATGCTAAGAGTAATTTCTTTATGCTTCATTAGGAGCATAAACGATTGGCTTATCGACTGCATGGAGCATATACATGTAGGTTATTTCTTCGAATAGACAATAGGCTTTCAGACTCACATAGCTTTATTTTGAATCTTGTATCTCCTGAGTTACCATGAACCATCTTATAAGATTTTGCTAGATGTTCAGAAATGAATGCTATGCAAAGAGATGAAGTTAATTTTACATCCATGCAGCTTTGTCTTCATGTCATATCACCAATCATTGAAACAACCTGTTTTCAGAGGAACAGAGTCATGCTGTATCTTTAGGGACTGATGTATTATTTCCAATTTAGCCATCTTCTTCACATGCTTGTAGTTTTATAAATACTTCTCTTCCTTTATCTGCCCAAGATTTTTCCTATAATTATTATTACAGAGCCAAAGAATAATTGGAATTAACAGGGATATAGTAGCTTTCATTCCTCACAAAAGTTAATTTTGATTGTTGATGGCTAATTAGGATGATTTTTGTATTTCTACCCAGTTTTAATACCAATTTATTAAATGGGTGATTCATACTTATTGCTGTTAACTATACTTATGAATTATCATTCTCTTTTGGGCCATTTTGAAATAAAAATATTTGGAGAAACTATATGGAAGTACCAAAACAACTCTATTTAGTTCCCATGTTTAGTGCCAGCTCCAACAAACATTATATTTGTTGCATTTTGTTTTCATAGAGATTTTAGGATTTTCATTATTGAACATGAATGAAATGCCTTTCTTGTTTGTTCATATTGACTTATCTGAATAGACTTCTCCCTTTCTAGCCTCATTTAAAAGATAAATATTTTGATAACCCCCCAGGAGAACTTAATAGACCTGTGTAGTTGTGGTATGTAGAAACCAATATCAGCTGACTTATCTTTTAAGGTGATCATAAGAACTATCAGTTACCAGGTCTTGGATCCACCATGATACACATTTTTACTATTAGTTATATTCTTCAGGATTTCAATTCCCACTCCAAAAGGGAATTTTCTACAGTATTTAGTGTTTTAGTCTCCTATGGTATTTTTCTTCTATCTTTTGGACAGATATCAAGCTCAAACTATAATTTCCTTGCCTACATGATAAGTAAGCCAGGAAGGTGCTTTGTCACAAGAAATGGACATAAAAGCCCAAAGGATCTTAAAATGTGTCGCCCATTAGTAATGCTGTTCAGGAGACTGCTGACAAACATTGAAGGATCAAAAAGAGCCATGTGCAGGGAATATTTCTTACGAGATTTAAGAAATACACGAGAGAAGCTTAAAGGCAAAGAACTGAAAAAGGTTTCATTTTGCCATCTCATTTTTCATTAGCTCTAATGCCTTGATGATTACTTATGGCTAGTGAACATTAGAAGTGAGCTACAGTGATATGTGCCCCAATTTTTTAAGTTTTCGTTTCATTACACATCATGTACTCATTACTACTTTATGATAGATTTTGTATTTGCTTTGTATCATGTGGGCATTATGCAGGAAAAGACAAATTACTAGTGGCAGTTTGATTGTGAAGCTTTTGCAAATTGAAACTTATATATAAATATCTATCTTTCATTCTTTTTTAGGAATTGGATCGAATGAAGTTATTGATAGGAGACCCAGCATTATTCACTGCTGATATTATCATGAATCTGTTACTATCATATAGAGATATCCAGGTAGGTAATATTTGCTCTGGACAGTATCATAGCTTAGTTGATGCAGTGCTCACATCTGGTTTTGTCCACATGTATTAGGATTTCTCCTGGAAAATAGTACTTTGCAATATCAACAGATTTTCCAGTCATTTTCTTTAAGATCTCAGCAAAGTTTGATAAGGAATTTAGACAAGTATTTCATCTGTCCATTGAAATGCATATGAAGTATACTGGAGAGTTGATGTCCTCTCCAGTAGTGACTGTTTTATATTGAAAGCTTTGCCTCTAGAACCCCCCTTCAGTTTAATATGTGTGTAGAGTAGTCAATATTTTGAGCTTATTATCAAAATTTCCAATATAATCTTTATCATGGATTTTGATAGGACTATTCATCCATGGTTGAACTTATTGAAGGACTACCTCCTAATCATAGAGAGACAAAAAACAAAGCCATTCAACAGCAACATGCTTTTGCATTGAACAGGTAAAAGAAGTTCACATTTGTGCTTTTCTGTTTCTGATATAGTTCATCAGTGTTGTAGCTTGGAGCTTCCTTAGATATCAACCTGTTATTAATCTAGAGTTGCTTGGGTTGACTTTTATACTTTCACTGAAGTATGTATTCTTTTTGAGAAATTTCTTCACAAACTGATAAGCACTTGGTGTGTTTCTTGATTTCCTATACTTTTCTGAAGAATTTAGTTCAAATTTCAGAGCTTATTTGCAGAACATTATTTGACCTTCTTGTGTGGTAGGAAATAAACTATGTTATCAATAAACCAATAGGAGAAATTATACTGGTGATAGGAAGAAGGCTGTGAAAATAGTCAAATTGGTAAGTGAGTAATATATTACCTCAAAAGCAATAAAATCTGAAATATTGCTTCATGCACTATGTTAGCATAAAAGTTTTATCAACACACTCAAGCCCTTTTAGTTCTTTACTTTGTCCTTGATATCGACTAGTTATTCCAGAACATTGCTGTTTGTGCTCGCTTTTTGTGACTGGTGAATTTCAATCCAACATTGCATATTGTATCTTGGTTCATTTGTTTCTATTGTTATGCAAATGTATTAGACTCTTAGGGGTATTAGCTGAAGCAGCTTTCAGAATACTTTACATTTACTTTCTTTTTTGTATCAATGTTTCATTTTTTGCCACCTAGAAATCATTCCTCTTTATTACTATTATTACTCTTTGTTGTAATAAATTTAATGCTCTCTTCTTAGTTGCTGCAGTCAAAAGAGAACCATGTCCCTGATGTGCTTGGATTGTGTGGAAGAATCCACAAAGATATATTCATTGGTTCTAGCTATTCAGATTGTGAAAGTAGGGATGAAGCTATCAAGTGGTATGCATAGTAATTAGTTATGGACATACAGTAAACTTGAGGTTCATTTTTCAAGAGATCTGTTCACCTCATATCAATTGAATCAATTTTTTCTACCTATAATATGATTATATGTAAGTTAGTCATGGGAAGACAAAAATAAAAAACAAAAACAAAAACTGAGGTGGAGGGATGTCATAGCGAGAGATATGAAGCAGAGCAGGATAGAGGATGGTGCGTGGATGGACAGGAACAATTGGAGGAAGGTCTGCAGAGCGGCCGACCCGGTCTAGAACTGGAAATGGCCGTATAGTTAAAGAAGAAGAAGAAGTCATGGGAAGACAGTGAGGAACATAGAGAAATATCATTTGATATATGGTGGCATATGAAATATCAATAATGGAAAATATTTATTCTAAGCATGCAATATTATTGAAAGGTGTCTTGTTGTTGACAAAAATTCTTCAGCTTATCTTAGAATACCATCATTAGCTGAATATTGAGATATAAATTATTGCAGAGTTCTGATGAATTTTCTATCTAGTGCTCTGAGCTGTTATATCATAGTTAAAATGAATTCGTGCAATGGCCTGCCAAATATTTTTCCTACTTTAGGAGCTAATGTAAATCCTTTTTGCTTTAGGTATAGAGAAGCATTTGAGTTGCAGCCAGATCAATATTCAGGAATGAATTTAGCAATCCTTTTGGTCTCTTCTGGCAAGGATCTGAGCAAATCAGAAGAACTTCAAAGAGTTTGTATGTGTTTCACCACTGTTACAAAAAAATCCTGCAAATACTTTTGATTGCATAGGCCTACCTGTGAATATACCCCATCTATTTTGTTACAGGATCATTTTGATTATTTTTATCCTCCTTTACTGTCAAATTCACCCTATTGAATCAGTATACAGATGACAAACACATTATATATAGATTTATTTTGATATTATTTTTGAGAGGTATGACTTAGTCATGAGTACTTAGGGTTGTCACGACGTTAGAAGACTTAAACATATCAACTTTTATGCTTAGAATGTCATATCATATATCATATCATATCAATCATATCATATCATATCATATCATATCATATCATATCATATCATATCATATCATATCATATCATATCATATATCATATCATATATCATATCATGTCATATCATATCATATATCTTATCATATCATATCATATATCATATCATATATAATATCATATAATATCATATAATATCATATATCATATCATATCATATCATATCATATCATATCATATTATATCATATCATATCAACGATATACATTTCATTATCAACCATGAAAGGAAAGAAGAAAAGAAATATTTAGATGATACTCGTAGTACGCCATCACTTTACGCTACGTTTGCACTAGTACGCATCCGATTAAATAAGGACCCACTTTGGATCCGTTCCCACTTTTGTTGGTGTTTACACTAGAATGGACCCACTCCCATTGATGTTGATGGGTCCATTCAACTTCAGCAGTGTTGGTGCTAACAGTGGCCTTTAAATAGAAAATTGCATGCCTCGTTTCCAAAGTGTACTTGTTTGGATCGGTTCCACCCATTTACACTACACCTAAATTGAAACGGGTGCAAATGAGTACACTTTGGAAAGCGATCCCAAATGGGTCCAGATAGCAGTTCCAGTTGGGTACGGATCCAGTAGGTCTAGTGTAAATGGAAAGCCTATCTGTGCTAGAATTGGTATGGATCCATTTGGATCCGTTCTAGTGTAAATGGGGCCTTAAGTCGTTCAACATCATGACCAATTCCTGGTTAAATGTCTCAGGTATATTCAATTCATGTGAAATTCTCATTTCCGGATTTCCGCTTGATTTTTATGATCATCTCAAATGCTCATGCGCTGTAGTAGATCGGTCATTTGAAAACTTTCGTCTAGAGAAAATGGATTTATTCCATGGGCATGACACCTTTTGAAATCTCTACGAGTTATTCCATATTTTGTAGCAGAAGACTCTTGCTTGATTTTGTTGTTTGTGTCGAAGCTATTAATTTTGATTGATAGACTCACGTGACTCGCTTCTAGGTATGATGTTAAACAGCATAATCGGTCGCAAAGGAAGCCTGGCATCCCTTAAGAATTTCTGGGATGTTGCTGTGTTTTTCGGAGTTAGTATCCTGGCTGAGGATTATACGAAAGCATGTCAAGCTGCAGAGTGCATGTTTAAATTGCATCCGCCATCATGGTTTGTATTTCTTAAGATAGTTCACGTTTTACCTTTACTATGTTTCAAAAAGTTTTATCAAATAATTGAAAATATGGAGTAGAATTGGAATTCGAGCGGAAAGTACCTTGTACAAAATGAGTCTGTTTCATACCACTTTCATTTTCCTGTAACAGATAATTTTGTGATGTTCGAAGAGTTTCTCATTAGGTCGTGAAGCAGCAACGACCTCGAAAAGGTCATGCAAAACTTGTAGAGCTCTGCTTGTATATTCACACTCCAATTTTTATTGGTATATTGTACGTTCCCCTAGCAGAAGTATTGCAAATGCTGGTCCAACATGGTAGCCAGTGAGACAGTTATTTTCGCATGTTAACCATAACTACAAATCTTTTCTGAGTATGACTGGCCCGATGCTGAGCATTTTGGTAGGAAGAAGTTTGTTGCAGTGTTACCGTCGTTTTTCAAGCATTACAATTCTGTGTTTCATCCTTTTTGCTTTTCAACTGTTCTTTAAGGAATTATATCAATAGTTGAAAGAATTGTTATTTGAAGAATGACTTGCTGTCACACCACGAAAGAAGAATCGTTTTTACTGTCCAAAAATTGAAGCAATTGCGTTAGTCTCTGACAGTAATGCATTTCATATTTGCAAACACTTGAGAGAAGGTACTTCTTGCTTGTTCCAAGCCAAGAACTGACTTCCAGAAACATTTCTCGAAACAAAGGAGAAATTTGTTTGCAGATTTCCTTGCAGAAATCAAGCTATTTGAACAGGACTGTTGTGGCCTAATGGCAAGGTGGCAGCTCACTCAGTGTACACAGTCAAGGATCAGTGAGTTCGAGTCACATTGGATCTTCCATTTTCTCGCATATTCACTTCGTATTAAATTCCGTAGAGTTTTGCTCATGCATGTTTCTTATATATCTTTTTTATATTTCATATTTTCCAAGGTACCTGAGATCTTTGTTAACAGACATCAAGATGATCGAAGAATTCCGTCCACGTGACGAGTCAGTTCTCAAGTCTAATGAGGATGTAAGTTAGTATTATTTGTTCGGAAACGCCTCAGCGGACGTGTGATGCGTGTTTGCAATGACATCTGCGAATGAAGGAAGTTAGATTAATGGAAGGATAAGCATTTGAAAATAAGCTTCGTTTTTGATTGAAAGTTGCAGAAAGTGTATGTGTCTAGTATGTCTGCATCAGAGATTCTTGTTTTTTTGTATTTTTCCATTGTTTTTTCAACTTTCAAAATTCATTCTATTCAATGACTGAACTTTGACTCCATTAGCTGTACGAATTCTGGATGGATTACTTGGTTGAGGCATCGAAGGATTCCAGTGATGATTTCAGATTTTCGGTAATAGTTTTATGTCAATTGAAAAAGCATTATGTGGCCCAAGGTATATCTTATGCGGCTGTGTCTTTTATGCACTATTTATTGCTCATGGTTTATTTGCTTGCCATCGTCAATGGTAAATCAACTTACTGTTATGACAGTATGGCGAATTATATTTTGTTTTGTGGTTCTCGAGCCTGTCAGTGTGTTTTATTAACATATTATGTCACAAATTTTAATTAACTATTTCTAGATGTACTAATAGTATTGGTAGTACATATTTCAGTGATTTTAATGATTAACCCCTCTTTACTTCAGTATTTGTAACATTTAATTTTATTGCTGTTTCACTCTTCTAGGTTCTTGTTTTGGAGCCAAGCAGTGATTATATTCCAAGCTATGTTTCAATAAACTTAGACTCCACTGAAGAGGTATTGATCTTCTTATCGTCAGTCTAAGTAAATGGAGTTCATTTTTCTGGAATTGCTTTCTCTATGATTTGGTGTGTGGAACATATAACAGCTTTATATTTGTTTTGAACCAAGCAAGCGTGACTTGAACTTAGAGTCAAATAAAACAGAGCATATGCAAATTTTTTAAAACAGTGAACCCATAGGATGTGGTATATATTGCTAGCAAGGTTCATCCATCCATTCAGAATGATTGTTTTTTTTCTATTACATATAAAAATCTTCTTGATTATCAATTTTGTGTGGCCAATCGATATCGGTTTTTTAGGAAACACAAATTAGGGGTAGGTGAAACGAAATGTTTGCTTTAGTATTCGCCAAAGCTACATACGACTATAGAGAACAGCCTCCTAATATTTGCAAAAGCAAGCACGGTCGAAAAGTTTTGCTGCTTCGGTAATATGTGCTGGAAAATTTAGATTTTGCTGAAAGCTACATCGAATATATTTCAAATAATCAGCAGAGCTGACCGTCATAAGTTTGATCATTCGTGACACCAATTGGCTATTCCAAAACAATTCTGTTCGTACTCGCTTTTCGTGTTTGGTGCAGTTCAATCCAGAACTGGATTAATGTGTTGGTAGGTTCATGTCAACCATCCTGCTGATGTATTGGACTTAAAGACTGAAAAACTTTTTCTGCATTTTTGCTTATGCTTGCTTTTCTAGGTAATTTTTCTAGTTTTTACATTCAAGAAAGAGCTTGTTTGCTCTGTAACCAATGATGCTTTTTATGGCTTAACAGCTATGGCTATCTATCTATAGCCAGACCTGCTGGTGACCTCTCAGCTTTTGCTGTTCACATTTGGTCCTCTGCTCTGGAATCCTTTGATGAGAGCACAGGGATTTCTCTCGATATTTCCAAAGCTTTTGATCGCATCTGACACCAAGGCCTTGTCGCTAAACTACCCATGTTTAGTCTCCGCCACACCCTCATAAAATGGATTGATAGCTTTCTGTCTGAAGGTCAATTGCAATTAGGGTTGGTGGTTTCTTCTCCAAGCCTCATTCTATCAACGATAGTGTACCTCAGGGCACTGTCATCTCTCCTGTTCTATTCATCCTCCTCATAAATGATCTGCTTTCCTCTACACCTAGTTTCCCCATGTTACATACTAAAAACCACAAAAAACTTCATTTTAGTATTTCTGTATTCTGATATTTAGGCCATAACGATATGGAATGTTGGTGCAAAGAAAGAGGGCAAGGTTTGTTTTTGTTACGATTTAGATTTCTTATTGGTTTATTTGAATGACTTGCCTCTCAGATGACGTTCAGTTTTATCTAGGTCTTTATCAAGTTGTTTTCGCTGTGAATCACGACGGCTTTTATCCTTTCCTATATTTTCAGGCTGTTTGACTACTTTGTCTACCTTTTGAAGAAAACAGATAATATCGTTAGTTTATTGTATGTCGATTAACAATCGTCTCCAAGCAAGATGGCCATTGCAAACTAGATGCTTTATTTCATTTGTCAATATGACAAGTAGACATTTTATATCTTACCTAACTTTCTTATGTTTTCATTTACTTTCTAGAAAATCGATCATTGGGTTTTTAATTCTGATTCAGTAAAGGGACTAAGGTACTAACTTTTAATTTTTCTCTGTTTTCTTATCACACAATTGCCTTATCATCCAAAAGAATTTATTGATTAGGGCATATTTTGGTTTACTGTAAAGCAACTAATTAGATCTTGTTGAGGGTTTTGAATGTTGAAAGAGTGTTAATTACGTCATTAAGAATACAGTACTATGTTCTTACACTCTCGAATGGACCGGATACACGACATATGTCGTTGTATAGATCGTTGTATACAACGAAAAACAGATAGGTTTCTTTGTCTTTAAAGATGTTTGTTCTTTAAATTTTGTTTGACATTACAATTTCAACTAGGATAGCCAGGAAGACGTAATGATTGTAAGACCTAAAGTAGAAAAACCAATATTTACCGATAAATGAACTAACCGTTTCCACTCATCCATGAGCCATCATCTGTAGAGGGTGAGAATGAGTAGGTGAGGGTCTTTTATAGACTGAATACAAGGGGAAGATCAAACAGACGGAAGTACTAGTAATTGGAACTTGTTTTCATTGAAGAAAAAAGTGAAGGTTCTCTAAAAGGGACATATCATGGCACAACGCATGCAGTGAATGTGCCACACTATTATGTTTACTTATAGGGTTTGATAACTTCTTTTTTTGTAGTCTAAATGGTCAGCTAGCCTGAACATTAAAAAAGTACCAATTTTTAATGCACTTTGTACGTATAGGGGTGAGTGGCCAAATAGTTAAAGCGCTCGTTTAGTGCGTGGAAGATCCCTTGAAAACTCATTTCATGCCATAGTTTGGATGCTCGCTGACTATCCACCAGTCCCCGCTAATAGTCACTTCTTATTGTAAGGAATTATATATGACACTATTGTTTACCTTTATAGTTTAAGTAGATGCATGATCATCTATCTCTTATAATGCTAATTGTTGTTGCTTGCTATCTGCTATGAATTTTTCAGTCAAGTTCAGTTGGGGATTAGAACTAATCACGAGATTGTAATCGACCTATCAAGCTCCTTTTTTCAATGGTTTTTGCTATTAGATCAATGTGTCTGATGTAGAGAGTTTGACTTAACTTCCACTGAAGTGATCACCGCTCGATAATATTCTTTAAGGATCAATCTCTAAGTTTTGAAATTCTGTGTGATAGGAACTTTGACTTAGTTTACCCAAATTTCGAACTACTTTTTCATCGCAGCTCCTATAAGTTGGACGATCGATCGCTGTTCATGTATGTGAAGGAAAACTCGGACGATTTTCAGTTCTTCTTTAGCTCACATCATCATCGACAAAGGTTGGTGTATTTGATTTAGCTTTTATCATTTTTAACAAGTAACAAAAATTCAAATTGCTAACGCCCGTTTGTTTCAAGATGGAAATTGGCAGATCAGTTTAAAAGACTTTGGAAGGATATGTAGAAGGTATGCATTACAGCGATCTAAGTAGATTCATTCGGATATAATGTCTCGACTTCATATTTGTTGAGAAGAAAAGCTTGCTACGAGTTATTTAGTTGCCTCTAGATTTTATATGTTGTCAATACACTTTGAGACATTCAATATAAGAAAATAACAGGACAGCTAGAATAAACTTGAAAAACTATGCTGTATGTTGTACAAGGGATGCCAAAGAAACAGTAGGGCAAAGGGCCTACCAGGGATGAGGGGACACTGAAGATCACAGTTGAGCTACGGGGATCGAAAAATTGGGTCCTCCCGATGTAAAATTAGGGAAAATTGTTGTTGTGATCCCCTTGGCATGATACAAATGTCATAACTATTTTTGTCCGAGCATGGCACTTCAAATCCTTTGCCTCCCTTTGATAAAGTCAAGAGGGACGCTTGCCCCCGCACCCCCTCTTCGATGTCCGTTAATAGTAATGCTGCTTGGGCGTTTGGTTGACCATTCGTATAAGAGATGATGGCAGAGATGTTAAGATATATGAGAGTAGCATGCTAGAGAAGATGCGATCAAATTAGAAACTTTTATTCTGATCCAAAGAAGTTTAATACACCATGATTGTTGATCCAATGAATTTTGCAGATTTCATGATCTTATCTTGAGCATGTCGAAGAGTTGCAGTTGCTTATCAGGGCAGCAGGCCTTAAATGAAGCTGATGATGATATCCAGGTAACTTTCATTTTATACCTCGTCTACTTCCATATATCACTTTTTGTCTTTTATTAGATTTGCTTGTTGTTATGTGCATTTTATTATTTGTAGCAATAAATCTTACTTATTCTCTTTTTGGAATATCCACAATAGAATCTTTGTTAGTTTTTTAAGAGCACGGGAACAAGAGCTACTAAATGTGAAATGAAATTTAGAGTAAGAGCAGAAAAAATTGGTAAACTATGTTTGAAGATGAGATAAATTAATTTAAATGTTTGTTGTTATTTCAGCTTCATTCTTGTGTAGACTTTATTGTGAAAGAGCTTGTTTCACACTTTCGATATCTTGGGACAAGTCTAGGCAGCATTATAAAGAATAGAAGATATTGCACGTGACGCTATTCGAATCGTAGTATGGCTCAAGTTCGTCGTTAATCTGAAGCCTGAATTGAACAACAGTGTTTCCCGATCTTAATTGGTAACTTTGCATTCTCTGGGGAATATTTTGGTCATAGCTGAAATAGTTAGTATATTGCAAACGAATGACAGTTCATTGGATAAATCCCAGGGTTATTGCTTGAAAGTAAATGTTGCAAAGATATCGAGCAACTCTATAATATTGAATATTTCATTCTATGTTTTAGTACGAATATGAGTACAGCGAAAGAGGAGAGAGGATTGTTTTAGGCAGAGGAACATTCGGAGTTGTTTATGCTGCAAGAGAATTGATCACACAAGTTAAAATTGCTGTAAAAGAAATTCCTGAGCGTGACAAAAGGTATGAATTGAAACTAAATGCGTTGGATTGATTAATATTATTTTTTAAACTCTTCGGATTAAAATATTTCTTTATAACTACTCCATTCCTCTTAGATAGTTTGCAAGGTACCAGTTTCATGTTGATATTGATAACAATAGATATTATCAATAGGCACTAATGGGTAAGCAGTATTTGTTGCCTTTGCTCCAATTTTCACAAATGCTGCATGGTGTTTTCATTGATGCATTTGCAAGTATTGGTCTTTTTGTCATCATTGCTCCATTTATCACTATTGTTCCGCGTGGAATTATTGTTCCATTTGCATGCATTCCTGGGTAAGGCGTGCGATCGCTCTAGCACACACTGGTACACGCCGCTTCAAGGAGCGCTTTTGTTGCATGCATACTGTGCCTTCTATCTCTTTTCATGTCAAAGTGCAAAATGTACAAAATGACACAAGACTAATTTACAGTTTATTGCTATGTGTAGACCAGTGGACAATTTTATAGCCTCTTCCACGGTCTGTCTATGCCGAATTCGATATTGTGTAATTGGTGATGCCTCGCATCTGCCGACTATTAGATTATTAAACTTTAGAGACTACTGGTCTATCTTGTTTAGTTGAAGTAAAATAGTAGAAATCTTAATTGACTTTGAGATGCAAGAAATCAATTGAGAGATGATCGCTGCACTTTATATCGGACTTTGGAGCTAAAAGTTTTCCATAGCACTTCGCACCCTATAGTACTCAACCACATTGCTTTCAATGTCTATGCAAAATGCCACACGTGTGATAGTTTCTCCCTAGGAGGGCTTGCATTTATCACTACTACAACATTTGTGCCACTGCTGGACTGCTGGGTTTTTCACCGTTGCTTGATGTGTCACCATTAGTGCACTGGTTCACCAATGTTTTATTGGTGGTCACCATTCCTTTCTGTTTCTGTCAAGCTGTATATATGTATGTAATCATTTATATAGTTTGTTAGCTAGTATTTTTTCAATCGAATTAAAATAGTTACACACACACACACACACACACACACACACACACACACACACACACACACACACACACACACACACACACACACACACACACACACATACACACACACACACAAGAATAATCGGTATTTTTTGGTTTTAGCCACGTGCAGCCATTACATGATGAAATCACATTGCATCGCCAATTCAGTCATCGGAATATCGTTGAATACCTTGGATCACGAAGTGAGGATGGAATTTTCAAGATATTCATGGAGCAAGTTCCCGGGGGTTAGTATCTTCCCTTAGACATATGGGATTGTTCAATAATTACGTCACGTTTTTCATGCCTCTCCACGACGGTAAATGGGTGGTTAGGAGGCACTGGATTCAAGCATGTGGCGTAACGATAAACGTGTTTTTTAATGAGACGTTTTGCATTATTAAGGAAATCCAACACTCACCACACGAAATCTTGTTTTATAGTTTTTATTTTATCAATTTCCCATCTTACATTATAATGTAGATGTTGCTTTAGCCCTAAATTTGATGTTACTTTTTTTATATCAATGCAGTTAAAAATTTACAAAACACTACGAACACTTAAACTTTACAAGACGATAATGCAGGGAGCATGGAAGTGCATTGCAACCCTGCAATTATTACATTGAAATATTACGAACATTTACAAATACAAAAAAGATACTTATGAACTACTTATGATGTTACTTCACTGTTGGCGTTTACTGTTGTTGCTGTATCGGGATGGGTGTGTTTGTGTACGACTAATTTGCCCATATCTTGTTTACAGGTAGCTTGTCATCGCTTATTGGATCAAAATGGGGACCACTACTAAACAATGAAGGAACTGTTTCATTTTATACAAAGCAAATTCTCCAAGGCGTCAAGTACTTGGTATGTTGCTTGCTGGTGCTTTTTCGTTCTTTGCTCTGCGGTCATAGGCGTCCTATCTTCGTGGTTGGTGCTCATGACCTCGATATGTCATCAGCTACATTTAGTATTTTACGTAGCGTTGATTCAATGTTGTCTGTCTCATCTTTAATTTCGCCTCATTTTTCATTTCATAAGTATTCATTTGATGTCTGTCTCATTTTATTTCTGCGCTCATCTATTAATCTTGTATGTCGCTTTTGCTAGTTTATTTGTTTCTTCTTTTTGTCCTTTGGTATTTTTAACCTTGCTTTTTACAGAAAGCGTTTGACACCTTACATCTTGACATGATTTTGTATTTGTTCAGAAGCAGTTTCTAGTCCTACTTTGTATTTTAATTTGTTATTTGACATCTTTGCATGCTAACTACGTTGTAAATTCGTTTTATTTCAGGTTTTCCCATTCTCTTGACTTAAGTTTCATATGTTTGCAATAGTGTCCACGCTTTTTTCCTGTATTTTAAAATGAAATTGATTCACTCACAAAGTGCATCTTATTTGTTATGTAGAATTGTAGAATTTGTTTGTGAGAGTAGAATAAATGCCTTTTTTAGCATGATCAGAAGGTGGTTCATCGTGATATCAAAGGTAACCAATTGAGTATAATTTCATTATCATACCGCATCGCATAGTCTTTGTAGTTGACATATCTGTTGTCCATGTAGGAAAGTCATCCTTTGGCTATTCGTTTGTATATAGGAAGTACAATGAAGTATTATTTATATTAACAATCTGTTTTTGATTACAGTCTCAAAGTCAATCCCCATGAATTTTAATAATGTATATTGTCAAATTTTAAGAGTATCTCCTACGGACCCTCAAAATGCAACTTGAAACTTCGAAGTCCATATAGGATATTTTAGTTGGGGTCTTGTTTATAGATTTTGGAATGCTTTAACCAAGTAACATACGCTGTAGTTTTTGACCGCGCTGAAAGAAGAAGTTTACGCGTATCAAAGTTTCTTTTGTAGTTGCATCTTTGTCGGTAATTTGCTATTTTCTGTCTGTTTAGGAGTGATATCTCAATCGGTTTTCTCACTGATATCTCAATCGGTTTTCTCACAGATGGACCCTCTTGTAATACAATTATGCTATTGCGGCCACATGCAAAACTAGTTTGTTCCACCACTTCATCAATTTTTTGCAAACTTTATTTATTTTTTGAACAAGTTAAATTGCTATTTAAATTTACTCTTTTATGAATTTCTTTTTGATTTGCTGCTCGATTTTCATTAGGGGATAACGTATTGGTTAATACATACAGTGGTGTTTGCAAGCTATCTGATTTTGGTACATCAAAAAGATTAGCAGGAATAAATCCCATTACAAAGACATTTACTGGTAATTTAGTTGTTTTTTCTTTCCTCTAAATGCAGAGACTGCAATATATCATTGGATAATCATAAGACATTGTAGAATTTTTGTGGCCAAAGCAGCTCTTTTATCCTTTGACAGTGGAGAAAGAGCTTCAGAGTGTGAGACAAGGAGAATTTTGTATAGCAGAATTCTTCCAATAGGCATTTACTGTTTGTCCCAGCTTTTCTCGATATTGGTGGAATTTGTTCTTGCCAGTGCCTTTGATTATGAGGAATTTTGTTTTACTAGTTATCCGAGCCAGAAATTGATGAGCATGTCAGGATATTAGACAGAATTGTATTAATTGATTGCATTAGCTTTACGTCTGTGTTATTCAATGTTTTGTATGTAATCTATTTCTATTTTCACAAAGGCACAATGCAGTTCATGGCACCGGAAGTGATTGATAACGGCCAGAGAGGATATGGTCCACCAGTATGTGTTCTTGCTTTTTCTGAGTAGTCTTTGTCAAGTCTTGTAATTATAGTCATTGTAAAGTTTGTTCTGCTCGCTTAGTCAATAGCCCAGAACTATGTTTCAAAATGTAAATACATGAATTTTACTAAGTCTTATTGGGCTGACCATGCTGTTCCTTTATATAGGCATAGACTCCAGTATACTCAAGAAATACCACCTTTCATTAGTAACTATTTCAAGGAAAATTTATTTGTTATCTTTTTAAGTAATTTATAGGATATTGTTATGATTTGTTCGAATGTTTGTTTGGCCAGTTGGAAATGATTGCTGCTAACTGATTGACTGAAACGCATTTAGCAGTGTATGGAAGTACATCTAGTTCAAAGTTATCATTTCGCTAGGTTTCATGGTTTAATAAATTCTCTGCAAATTACTAGCTATCGAACTCAGCAACGAGACACTGTTTGTAATCAAGTTGAATTAGAACTACAGATTATCTTCTGGCTTTTCAACTTCATATATGAAATTGGTTATATATTGTACTTCAGCACTCGTTATTCTCTTCGACTAGAAATGCGAAAGTGTACTGTTCAGAAAAGTTTAAATTATGAGTGTTATCTTTCTGATCGGCTTCTCGTAGGCTGATATTTGGTCAGTTGGCTGCACTGTTATTGAGATGATAACTGGAAAGCCGCCATTTTTTGAGGTATATATGCGAACCTTTTGAAAAAGATTTTAGTAAAAGATTCTTTAATTGCAAAGTAGAAGAGCTCTTTTGGATTTAGTTTGCTCTCTCTTCAGTAACCATTAAAAGTTTACTCTACTCCAAAAGCAAGAACTGCTTTTGACATATCGACTTCATCTTGTGGCAGCCACATTGGACTTTCATCGTTACAAATTTCAACATTCGATGGAAAATATACTAATCTGTTTCATTATTCTTTGCTTTCGACTTTTTAGAGTTTTTTCTTCAGCAGCTTATAAGTTATGGTTGTTGTTAGAATACCAGTATATTTAGCTATGAAAGAATTATGTGAACTAGAGCCACTGAGCTAATTAAATTTGTAAACTAGAACGATTGATATTTGGTAGTTGAATTTCTCACTCAACGCTCTTAATGTTTCTTGGATAATCAGTTTCCGCCATTATCTTGTGATCAACGCTTTCCGTTCTCCTTTTAATATTTTGTTGATCCCTGTATCTATATTTTTGCTAGTGATTTCATCTTGTTAGCACCATGAAGCCTGCTGTGTTCAATTTTCTGAATAAGTTTCTTTGTATGTCAGTGCCATGATCTAGCTTGATAAAATTCGACATCTTTATTTAACTTTATGTTGTTTTTGTATTAGCTTGAACCAGCAGCGACTATTTTTAAAGTTGGAATGTTTAAAACACATCCTGATATCCCAGAGTCCGTTTCAAATGAACTTAGAGATTTTCTTATGCGGTATGAAGTTGTCCATTTATCTTTTTACCTGATTGTTTTCCTATTTAGTATGAGAAATGGCTCAGGAAAAATCCTGTAGTAGAATGGCTCCTAATGTACCAGAGTGAGGCCTAGAGTTTCATCACTTAGGGAACAGATCTTTCGTTTGATTACAGAGTTATTGGGATTTACCGCAAATTTTCCATTAAGCCCCCCCCGGGGACTTATTGTTTCCAAGCACTGTTTGAGGGGCCTTATTGGAGAGGGGGCTTAATAAAGTTTTGAAATATTAGAAGTTTTTCTATGGTGATAAAATATGTGTATTTCAGGAATCTTCATCAATTATTATCATTTCTGTTTGCAGCACATAGACGTTTGAACTTAATTTTGATTTTGTCGTTTTCCGTACTAATGAACATCATCAATACCACGGAGTTTATGTTCGTTATGAACATAAATTATATTTGGCATAATTCACGTTTTTGAAGGGACTTAATAGAGAGGAGGGCTTTGTAACTCCCGGCAAAAAGTTGCCTCTACGCCATTCTTAGTAAGCATGACAACAACACGTCTATATTTTGGCCGTATTGTTTGCATTCTATATTTAATATTCTCGTTATAAAACACTTCAAATGGCTCATTGAAAAAGAATGAACTTAAAAATCTATTGCCACGTTTATATTGCCAAGAATATTAACGTTGTAGCGCAGTTCTTTAAACTTTTTTAAATTAGTGTGAACAATCTTCTATTCCAAATATACAACTGCAAAAACAAGGACGAAAACAACGCTGAAAATGTGAGAAAGGGAACCCCGACCCAAGGCTTTAACTCGCATATTTTTAATATACCCTTTCATTGAAGCACCTAGTCTAATTTTCATGTTTGGTTGTTCAAAGGGGTCGCAGCACAAAAAAGCTTGAAAACTATTGGTTAGAGACTATTGATAGATGGTAGCAAGGGAAGAAATAGACAATTATCATTATTTTTACTATTGGAATAAATACCTGAATTGAATCTCAGTTGCAGACAAAAGAGCTTTACTTATCTTCCATTTGACCAGCAGCAAATTTCAATAGCCAAATGTTTGCAATTCCTCTAGGTAGACGAATAGTTCTTAAAATCTGCAGGTAGGTCTCTTGTTAATCTGGGTCTAGTTATGAATCAGTGCTTAATTCGTCACAAATTTCTCATGGATATATTATTCAATTACTAATTTTAGCTATCTGTAGTCTTATTATTGCTCTCATACTCTTATACCTTTTTACTGTATCTTATTTTATTATTGATTATAAAAAGTCAGAAATTCTCTACCTCCTTGATAGCTGTGATCGGATTTGATGGATGAGGATATATCATGAGGCTGTTTAATATGTGCAAACTGGAAATCGCTAACTGGCATATCTTTAGCTGAAATGCATTTGAATACAGACATTGAAAACACGGGCGTATTAAATGAACTTTTATAACTCACAATTGTATTGATTGAAATGATGCCAGCATTGATGTTGGGTAGAACGCAAAATCGGGCTATATGACATTCAGTTGCAATTGTATTGAATAGTTCTCACGTTTGTTTCAGATGTTTTGACCCGGACCCGGTCTCTAGAGCCAGTGCTGAGCATTTATTACAGCACTCATTTCTTGCAAGGTAAGTTGTTTTTAATCCTACATCACTCATATGCTATGTGTGATATAACCTATGCTCAATAGCAACTATTGCAAAGCAGCTGTGAGAGCAGGTCTCAGCGAAATATCGCAATATGAGCCTAAAATATGAATCATCATGTATTGTTCTAAACTTTGTAAAGGTATCTGCTTTCTTCTCCAATTCCTATAGCAATTTTTTTGCATATAGTTAATTTTTTCAAGACAGATATTGATTTCTACTCTCCTTTTAATGGCAAAAGGACAAAAAAGTTGTACGAAATTTTGCTTCAGCTTTATATTCCTCAAAGGTTTGGCTATTATAGGGTTTTAGGAGCATAATGGTAGAAATGCATTTTCTCAATGGTTATAGCGAGATACTTAATGAGATGTGCATATAGATTTAAAAGATGAATATTTTGTTGCAGGAAAGACCGGAGAAGACCTCATGATATGAAGTTGATTATTCCAAAGTATGATAAGAAAGAATCAACAGGTATGGCTGATTTTTATGTCTCTGTTATGTCCTTTCTTTCCTGAGAGCAAGAGTGAGGGAGAAGAAGGCGTTGCTTGATGTATTTAACTTACTGGTCCTTATTGATTAAAGCAGCCATGTCGTGGCGGGAACATTTCAGGTCTTGCCCAAAGTCCATCTTTAGTGTGAAGTGTAGGACAAGTTCAGACCTTACGTTGACGTATGGAAAAGATTGAGAACGATAAGAGCAGAACATAGCGTACCCATTTATGAATTAAGAGAAACAAAGCATAAATGAAGAAATAACAAGATGCCAAAACAATATTAGGAGATTTTGTAGATTAATTATTAGTTTTTAAGATAGTAAACTCTGATCCCTAAGAAGATCGGAGGATTTACGAGATATGCGATCGACACCAGGTTTCTCAAAGGATGGAGATTAATCAATGAGATGAGAATGATCTTAAATAACAGTCAAAGTATTAAGCAGTTTATAGCCTGTTTTGATAAATCTCACTTGGCTAGTGCACTTAAGTTGAAAACACTAGAAGAGAAATTAGACTGGTTTTAGCTTGAAGTAGCAAATTGTTAACAGCAGAATTATGTGGCTACTGGCATGGACGAACTTGCTCTGGTATCCATTAAGTGTGGCCAGATAGAGGTTTTTCATTCAGATATCAATAGGTCATCTTACTTGGTTAATGATTAAGAATTTGTTAAGCACATTGTCCCTATCCAAGCTAGCTATAGTAAGTTTGGATTCAAATTGAAACTGAATCATCCCCATGTCAAAACAAGAGTTTCTTATGAATCTGGTCTTGGCAGTGTTATATATAGGACAGTAAATTAGTGGATGAAGTAGGTACAAGGTAACCGCTTGATATATTAATCGAAGAGAGACTATTGGAACAAAGCAGAAATGTCCCTAGTTATGAATGGCCTGCTGATGAGCCTTTAATACTATATGTACAAGACAAGTGCGTTTATTGTCCCTTTGTGTACAATGCATACATTGTTGTTTAGAGTATGCGAAGACTTTGTTAACTGAGCTGATTTGAATTTAATTCTGATTTATCACGTTAAGAAGACTAATTTTTCATGATTCTATATTCCTGTATTGCTTTACGGTTCATTTCTCACATATTATTACGGATAGATGTACTAACGGTTAATAAATGTATCCCGCTCTTTTATGCTGCAGAAACACCTATTACTGCGGATTCAGGCATTGAAGTGAAAACCAATTCAGATACAGTTTTATCAAGGAATTCACACATGTTGCAAGCACCGAATGTGCTGGAAAAGGATAATTCCCTGCATTCGGTTCAGTCGGAAGTCACGTGAGTCTTGAATCAATTCAGATGATTTGCTATCTTTTCTCAGATTCATTATTTCATTTAAGCCTGGTTCCCATATAGCCGTAGGGATTGGAAGGTTGCCTTCGATGCGTTGCAGACCCTTTGCAAAAATGTTGCAGGTTGTCTTATGTTTGTTGGAAACACTCATTGCAAGGTTGCTTACGATGCCTGCCATATTTCGTGGACAGCGCAATCCGTAATCGGAAAGGTTGGAAAGGTTTGGCTGAGTTCTACTTTTCTAGCACTTGCAGCGGTCCTTCCGATGTTATCAATAAGCAAAGCTTGTATGGAAACACTTTGCCTGCGATGCCTGCGATAATCTTCTATTTGTTACGATACATCTTTTGATAGATTTTTATAGTGGCCTGTAAGTAAAGACAAAATATTCTAAATTGTTTGTTAATTTGAGCTCAAGATTATTTTTGAAGTACTCTTGAGGGACAAGAGTTGTACTTTCGTCTGAAAATGAAAAGGAAAAGTTCAAATCTCATTTGATGAATAACTTCGTGATAAAAACACAACAAGAACAGAACGGCATAATAGACTTGGTATCCACAGTTTGAAACCCAACCTAAAAGCACTTATTTCACTGCGACTTTCTTTTCCGATAGACCGCCTGTTCTCATATACGTATCCAACTCACTCCTATCTGGTTTTCTAATATAACTCAAATAAAAGGACATCAAAGTCTTGATGAAGCTGGAGCTTTGCATTATTTTGCATTGTGGGTGATTATGTATTAAATTTAAGCGATTTTGATGCTTAATATTCTTATAGGCTATATACTTATAGGAGAGTGTTTTGGAGGAAATCAGAACAATAGCCGATATAGACATGGAAGAATCTATGAAGAGATGGTCTTTTTCAGGCCAATTTGTTAATGTACATAAAGCGAGCAAAATCAATAGGGTCATTATCAAGATGGAGCGAGTTGCAACTTTATCCTATTAAGCAATATGTTGTATTTGCTGTATTTAACTCTGCCCGTTCTATTCTGCAAGAGAACTGCTCACTCAAAATGCATGGTCTCTTATTTGCTCGATATGCAAGTGTCGTACTCTGTCTAAATTTCAGTCTAAATTTAAGCATTAGTCTTCATTATCACCTAGGGTGGGTGCTTATTCGAGGGGGGCTTATTAACAATTTGAAGTTCTAGCATTGGGGCTTATTCGAGGGGGGGGCTTATTCAAGGGGGGCTAATTCGAGGATTTAAGGTATAACTTTAGAAATTTTTCTACAGTTTTCTGCAGCCACTATATCTGCACTCTTCACGAATATCCTGATGACGTTAATCTCATGGCTACTGGCTTACCTAGCAGATTTCTCTTTAATGGAAGCATGTGTTTACAATTGGTATCGACGAAGCTACTTCATCTAAACTTCATCTAAAAACGTTGGGTGTCAGAATAGTATTGTGTGTTGTAACCCTTTGTTGTAATTGAAATCTTGAATTCAAATTTAAACGGTACTTAGTTTCTACAATTTTCCTTTTCAGTACCACAAGTGATGCAAGAGCCAAAAAAATGCAGCGATCTTTAACTTTGCCAGCTCGCAAAAGGTACTGGTCTCCTTTCTCAGGACATTTCATTGACTTTTTTCAGACTTTCTCAGTTTTTGTCATTTCAGAATTATACAGGCAAATTTTATGTCTCTAAAATGACAAGGCAGTTATGGCTATGGTTAACTCCGTGTGAAGATATGTCAGCTGCTTCATTTTTCTTGTTTCTATTTTTTTGAACATGACACAGTGACAGTATGTAAATACCTTCAAATGAATGACCTCTCACACGGACCTAGATAAAACCATTTTCTGTCTGTTTTCGTAGAATCAATGCTAGATTCATTTTGATTCTCTCAATACTCCTCCGTTCTAAGTACATTAAAATTTGAATTCGTTCACTTCTATGAGTAAGAACTGCTTGGGTATATTTTACGGAGCGCACTACTCACATTAAGACAGAATTTATATGCTTTTTCTATGACTCAATGAAAAGCTGTGGGCGTAGTTGTACAGCTTTATTGCAATCAATCAGCTCCCTGAGAAATGAGGAGAAACAAAATTCAACTAAGAAAAGAAGAGCTGGAAAATGTATTACCAAAGAAAGTTCCTTTGTGGAACAGTAACTTTCATCATGTCGAATTGGATCTACTTTTTAATTTTGTCGAAAATGAATCAAAAATGCTGTCTTTGGATCCTTTATGTTAGTGTGACTATATCCAGGGTGGACTGAATGAGTTTTTTATACATCCACAGCGCCGTGATAAGATGCCAATGTTCTCAGCTTTAGGCATTTCCAACGTGATCTAGCCTTTAGTTTCATGAGTGGAAGATCTTGAGATGGCAAACAGATTGAAGTTCAGCTACTTTTGAAATTGCTGTTTTAATTTCTTAAGCTCTTTTCTTTACTAAACTATAAAGACTTGTTATTTTAGTGACGATTCGTTACCATTTATTGGGTCGTCCTCATCATCCAGTTCAAGTGGATCCTTAGAGAGTCCTCAGCAACCGAAGTCTGGCAAGGATATCTTCTTTCAAATAAAACAAGAAGTTGACCGGAAGAATTTGATTATTGATATCATCAAAAATGAATCAGAACAAGTAAGGAAACTTCTCGGAAGTTATTCTCGTTGTTCCTGCTGAGATACTTCGAATAATATTCCCACTTGATGGCCTACTTCAAATCGTTGTTATCATTTGATATATAATTGTTAACAAAATGAAATGAAGGCTGTTCAAATTTGACTCAGACACAATATGGAGTTAGGAATCGACCAATTGTACAATTTATGAGTACGAGGCCATTATAGACTATATTTACATTGTCCTTTTTTCCAAAACAAAGAGTAAATGAAGAATGGGATTTCATAAAACTCATCGGCACAAGAGTTCATTCCTAGTGTTGACTTTTCTATCTTTAGTAGAAGGGGTGAAACAGTGGTTTCAGACCTGCCTTTCCTCGAAAGAATTAAGCAGTTCCTTCCAGCTTTCTTAGAAAATTGGAGGTTTTTCCAATCTCACGTTACATTATTTGGCGATATTCCCCCTCTCCCTTCTTTTGGTTTTAGTCATT
Source organism: Mastigias papua (assembly GCA_964019165.1). Lineage (NCBI taxonomy): Eukaryota > Metazoa > Cnidaria > Scyphozoa > Rhizostomeae > Mastigiidae > Mastigias > Mastigias papua. The sequence continues at coordinate 6,504,612 of OZ025276.1, forward strand.
TTCTCTTCTCCATTAGCAGTATCACCCCTTCCTTGCTGTAGCTGAGCCTTCGATTTGTGATGACCAGCTTTGCAATTGTTTTGAGGATTTTTGCTCCTTAAGTGGCAATTGATTCCATATACTCTGTGCTAGTAATTCAAAATATGGTGATTGTTATTTTCAGATATGCAATGGTTGGATGAAAAAATTGGAGCATATGAGCAGTGTATCAATTCTTACTTTAGTAAGCTTAGTGTATTATTTGACCGTCTGTTTTAGTATATCGGTGTTTAGTACAATGAAATATTTGTCTTTAAAAATTTGGTGTTGCTGTTCTTTAAATCGAACTTCCCATTCAGAATTTATCGTTCAGTTTGATCACTTAGAAAATGACAGCACCATAAGTTAGCGACCCTTTTCTAGCTTGTACGAATTCCAGTTTTATCTTATCATATATTCTTAACTAAGCATTGTGAACATTGATATACAAATACATAAATGAATACCAAATTTTACAGATTGTAAATTGTAAAGTTGTAGAATGCTTTCTTTTAGAGCGACTTGAAAATTCTACTCACTTGTGTTAGGGAATTTATGGAAGACAAAGAAGTTCCAGTTATATCTTATCTAGGTTTGAATATTTCGTTGGTGATTCTTTGAATGTATAGCTTTTCCACATATTTTTATATTTTCAGTATCATATACTAGACAGGCTCTTAATAGTGTCAAGTAAATAGAGACTTGCTGAAACTCTTTATAGTTAGAATCTAGCAGCACTTTGACAATGGGACCCAGTTCTGAGGCCAAATTTACCACCATGAACATTATATATATTGTTTACCCCCTTAAAAATATAGATATGTCTAGATAGATATTTTTCTCGATCTCATTTTTGATTTTAAAAAGTTTCTTGATCCTTGTGGCTCCTAGACAAGACCACACATGTTCATGTAAAAACAAATTGAATACAAGGGCAATAGAATGAATTACGTGACATTTCTCAATAAAATATCACATTAACTTGTCTAGCTGGTCGAGATAAAGAAAGCGGGAGTAGAAGAGGAAAATTTCCTCCATTACAGGCCCCTGCAAATCAATTCATCAAAAATAAGCAGCCCTTGATCGTAAGCCGCGCCCACGAATAAGTCAAGAGACTTGATTGAAGCGATGGATGCAAAAACTGATAGAAACCTTGTTGTGATCGTATCTTTAAAAGCTGTCCTTGATTATCAACCACAGCAATAGGTGCCTAGAAGTGATTCTAAGCCGCTGCTTTCTTTTATAAGAAACTGGTTTATAAGAAACCTAGTACTAGACATCCTAAAATTTAAGAAACTTTGAACTACAAGGAAAGAGTTAGGAAAATTTAAAAATTTCTGTGAACACTCTCGGAAGCACATTTTTCCTCCAAGGGTCTAAAAGATTCCACTACAGTGTGTTTTGTATGGTAAATTAAGAAACTTTTGAGAAACCTTGGAACAAAAATGTGGCCAGAAATTAGGAAACTTTTAATATTAGGCCTTGAGCCAGGTTTCTTATAAAAAAACTTGTAATCGATAAAATACTGTATGTGTATATTTTCGTTGTAGTGTTGTCAAAGCTATTATCAAATTGTCTATTTGTTATTGTTTGTAATGAAAGCTAATTCTATTTTCGGACTTGTCCTTGTAGGTCAAATAGAAAATTCTCATGGTGGTGACGCAAGAATCTACCAGGAAATTCAAATCGCCCTGCATATGTTCCAAGAGGCTGTAAGCTATTCATTTTATTAGTAGTCCATTGCCCACCGTCCAAGGCCTTATTTATCAAAACTTCAAATGAGCAAGCCAAAATGAATTCAAATGAACTTAGCTATTTTGTCCTTTATAATCATTTTTCATATTTCACATTTTCATATTGGAAAGATGTTTGGGTTTGGAGAAACAACAAACTTGTGTTTTTTCAGTAACATGAAAGTTTATTTCATTTTAATTTAGTCCTTTTTTACAGAATAATGCTCTATCAGTCAAGCACACAAACGAGATAATCAAAAAATATATATTTGGAAAAATCCTGGCCTATTGTGTTGTCTGGGATGTCATTCCCTACTTTAGCTCTGTCACAAAAGAATCTCTCTCTTGTTATCTCTAATCTAGGCCTTGGTTTATGCAGGTTGCTCATTCTCCTTGTCTCATATTTTGAACTTGACAACTAGCAGGCTATCAATGAGTTGTAGACTGTTGCAAATGCTGAGTTACAAATATTTTCACTATCTTGGATATCTATTTTGGGTAAATTGTCTTGCCCTGTACTTAGATATTTGAATAAGCAGAATTTGCATTCATTATTGCTCTAGGTTTGTGAGGTCATCAGTAAAGATAAGAAGGTTTTGCCACATTGGATGTTTGGTGTTGATATTATGATCCGTAACACAGTGTCCTATACATTGGAAAACATTACCAGAGGTATTTTTCATATTTACAGATGGGGCTTTTTTGAATGGGGTACTTCTTAGTGTGAGGAGCCTACACTTGCTTCTGAATCATGTCACATAGAGCGTTTGATTGTATTTGTAAACTTTAGAAAAAATCGAGGAAGTTTAACTTGGAATTAATACGATAGAAATCTTTAGAAAATTGCTGAGATCAATGGTTATCTTTTGAAGTAATGGCAAAATAATTTTGATACTGACAGCAGTTACCACTTTTTACACAAATGTCCTGATTTGTTTGGTTTGGCATCCTCTTTCTAGAAATGCGAGACAAGTTGAAATCGTCTATTTCTGTTGATGAGAGTGATTATGATGGATCAGCACAAAATAGTCAAGCAACTGATACGATTGGTAAATCTGTAACTTTCGCAGATGCTGTAGATGATGAAAAGTCCTATTTATCGCAAATGGTATCTAGGTTGTCGCAAGAAAATATATCGTAAGTTAATTGCCTTACATCAGTGCTTGCTCTGTCATTGTTGAATCATTTCCTTGTATTTAATTAGGGGTTTGTGACACTTTATTCTAAGTAGTGGTGGGGGCGAGGACTTAGAGGCGAGGGGTGTACCACAGGGAGGTGGGCACCTGGGGTAGAGGAGAGGAGTAAGGAGCAAGGGTTGAGGAACAGTTGCTCCTTGCGTTCAAGGCTTTCACATATTGGACTTTTTCTTCTTCCCCCGGATTTCTCTTCTCTGAACACCATGTTACTTGCTATTAAATTTCGAGACTTTCATCATACGGGTGAGTTTGAATGGAAAACTAGAGAATGTTTTGGATGCAGAAATATATGTTTTTAACCTGATGCTAGTCGCAGCATGAACTATTGTATATTATCACGAAAATTGCTGACTGGAAATCAAGAATATTATTCCTGATCCCTTAAGGCATGTTCGACCCACTAGAAGTTCTACTCAATCACACCCTTTCCAAGTCATGCTATCTAATCCACGAACTCTTGCCCACAAATCATCTTTCATTCCAGGAACTAGTCAACTGCGGAGCACCTTACCTCCCACTTCCTTCCCTGAATCCTACAACTTGTCATATTTTAAACCTAGCATCAGCAAACTTTGTTTCGTCTTTCTGTTCACTTAACCGTTCTGTTCCTTTCTCGGGGCTTTGTTATAGGCCCAATACCTCTCCCCGACATTATTTACTAAAAAAATCTGAAAGGTGAAAGAAGTGAGAACCACCAATAAATATGGTGGACATAATGGGTGTTTGTAACTGTATATGGACTTTTTTTGCTATCTTGTCCTATTCTAGCAACAATTACCCTCTTGTCTCATGGCTATAAAGTTCTAAGGGTGTTGCTATATGATATGGATAGTGCCTATGTATTGTAATGCCAAAGTAAATTATTGAAATCACTCCTAACAGTCGGTGAACTCTGATGACCGAATATGCAAATGATCTTCGCATGAGCTAGAACATAAACTGATGACCTCAAATCAAAATATTTCCCCATCAGATTTTCGTAACTTACAAGGACCATTTTGTAAAACATTAGGTAACTAACTCTCCTTATTTTCCTATTTTGATTCACCACTGCTGAGTAGTGAATGGGACTGTATGGGCAAATGCTTTGTAATGAAAGAGATTTATTTACACTTAGATGTCTGAAGATCGATTATTAATTGATTGTTTAGATTGATGAGAGAGTTGATCAGCCTCCAAGAAAGTATGAAGAAATTGCTTACATCGAGTATTGTTGAACAGAAAAGTTTAATTGATGTATACAGGTTAGTTTTGGAAGATTGTTTAGAGAGGGAAAAATATTTCTACCTGCTATATATGCACTTCCGTTGAGAATAGTTTAGGCATTTACAACTTTGAAACTATTGGGCACGTAAAGTCTCAGATAGCGCTGTCAGAGTTTATTAGTTCTATCTACGAACTCATAAGTACTTCCAGTTCTGTTATTTGAAGATCATAGTGCACAATGCCTTTTATGTGATAAGCGCGTTTTTTGTATTTTATACTTCACTTGCCATTCTGTTAGATTTTTCCTCCAAATAGCTATATCTAGATCAACAGCGATGAGGGGAAGAAAGGAAATGGGGGAATTGTTAAGAAATTTAGTTTCTACCATGGGAATCAAGGAAAATGAGGGAATTGAACAAACGTTTGAAGAAAATCTGGGAATGTTGTAATTTTTGCGCTTTCAAAATAAAACTTTTTGTTTTGTTGTATTGCACTTAACACATAAGCACAAAGATTTTGAATGGTAGTAAAAATGTAAGGGAATTTTGTCAACTCACTGGTCACCCTTTACATGTTTGTGATATCTTTGAGGGTTAAGTTTTCAATAACATTTGGTTTCCAGTTTGGTAGGAGTTGCATTCCCAGATACTTTATTTAAAATTGTAATGGTTCAAGAGCAGTCTGTAAAGTTTGATATCAAGAGGTTACAAGCTTTTCTATTAATATGTGAAAAAGTGACATGGATTTATTTCCATTTTTGCAGTTCGGAATCTAATTCTAATCAGACAAACGGACGAAGCTCGCTTTCAGGTATTTCAATGGATTTTTGTTTCGTTTGAAAGAGCTTGCAAACCGACATGCAGATTGTTTAATACCACTTTGAGTAGTAGACAGTTAAATGTCGAATAGCAGTCTTCCAATGCCAACCGAACTGCAGTATTTTCAATTATTCTGATGAGTTTCATTTACTTGATATTGTCAGTAGTCAAATCATTCCTTTTATCATTGGAATCAATCCGCCGTACGATATGAGAAAATAATCACATAGTAAGCAGTTTTCTTTACTTCACCAGTTATCGTTTATCGAAATGGATAGTCAAATAGAATTTACAATTTCTGATCAGTTGATCAGTTGTACTGTTTTGATGAAATTACTTTAGCTGCATTTGGTAGACAATTACATGACTAATAAGTTTGCATAGCTGAAGTACAGTGATATTCTGTTTGGTCATCAAGTTGATTAAAACTCTTCCGTCTTTATTATAGCGAACAATTTCCGCGATTTTGCTAGTCTGGATACAAAACTAGAGAGTTTTCTTCGCGATATGGGAATCTCAGATTCTGAATATAGCAAGGTAAGGGGATTTCTTTTCCATAATCCCATAGATTATTAGGCTTGTAGACGGGTTTCAATCGTGCCCTTTGATGAGGATAATGGCCCATGGCTGTTGTTATGGAGTTTCCAAAATTTTTTAATAGGTAGTCAAGAGAGAACAGCAGATGTGGAAAAAACTTTTTCTTTCTGAGAACCTAAGTATCTAGCTCAAAATTTCTGCGACATTTTTGAAGGAATTTATTTATTGTTTGTCCTTTGTTTTTTATCTATAGATTAACTATTATGTGACTGGCGTACAATACAATTTCAAATAAGCATAATGAATGATTTGTTCTCCTACGCTAACTTGAATTATGGCATTAGAGTTTGATACTTATCTAAGCAGCTCTAGAATTTTCGATGAAATTTTCTGCAAATCTTTCGAGCCAAAAAGTTTCTGGGAACTAGGTTCCCAGGCTCAGATACTTTTTTTCAACTCTGGAAAACTGTATGACAAAATGTACTCCTATTTCTGTATGCACAGACTGAATAGTACATTTGTAATATTTGTAATTCTCATTATTTACTAATCTATTTGATAGGTGAGTTATTTTGTGCACAGCAGGAATAATACCTTGCTTCTTGAGTTCGTACAATACAATTTTCTATCAATTACTCTTAGTGAAAACTGCTCTTGGTGAATGGCTGTTTTCTTGTATGTCTGAGAAGCTATCAACAGAAGAAATATGAGAAACTCATATGAGCTTCTTAACAAAAGCGGATAAACCATTTCTGACTCCATAATGTATATTGGATGACATCAGATTTCAATTTTGTGCACAGCTAGCTACGAGTTGGTACAACCTTTAGATAGTATTTTGAAACCTTACATTAGATATCTTTCATTTTTCTTAGCTTTAGCCAATTGATGATATCTGTTTCCATCCACAGTTCGCCTTTCATGAATGCACTTATGAAGATATCATACACAATTTTTCGTTCGAAGATTTGAGAGATCTTGATATTAAGTGAGTATCCGCTGTTTTTTCTTGGCATTCCAAGTCCTTTGACTTATCTATGCCTTTTTCATTATGCAAATTCTGGAGAATTTTCAAACTATAATTTTCTTACCTTTTTACAAGCATTATAAGATTAATTATTCCTACTTTTAGAATCGGGCCAAGAAGCAGAGTGTGGAAAGCAGTTTTGAAAATTCGCTCACAGTTGTCTTCGGCGTAGGAGAGTGAATCAAAGATAGATTCATCGTCTTGAGGCCCTATTCGTTGTTTGAAGGCCAGGGGACTGCTTCCTACATTCCAATAGTACTTGAATGCATTAATAGCCTAAGCACATATAAATAATTAACATTTCATTTGCTTGTGTACAAAACTTTTGATAACAAGATATTTAATGTATATTTTATGAGCTAGTAGATATATTTAAGTTGCTTACCATAGGTAGGAGAATTCACTAGTGCGACCTGTCCATAAATTTATATCGTGCCTAGTTCTTGGAGAAATACATTGCTTTTATTATTGCCTCACAAAGTGCCTAAAGTTCACATTAACAGTGTTTTGTGGCTGGCTTAATGCCTCAAAATTTGTCATTTTTGTTTGCCATTGTAGAATTTGTTTGCCTACACTTTGCTTTCGTTGGTATTGCGCGCTGCACTTGTCAATGGCTGTACATTTCAATGGGTTTTGCGTGTATTTGTCACAGCATATGAGTTTACATTTGTAGCTCCTGAATCAGTTATCAGTATGCTCAAAACGTAGGACAAGAGTTTCAGTATCTGCTAGCCGTACTTTTGAGATATTTCGAATTTTTCTCCATTTGTGGAATTTTGCATGTTTTTGCGACCATCCTTTTTTATTTCTTCCTGCAATTCTTATAATTTCTTTACCACACATTTCATACCCCACATATTTATAATAGCTATCTATTAGTTTCAGTTTTTATTCGCATCTTCTCATTCCTACACTATGACTGTTAACACGTGTGATGATTGTATATAATTGTAAAAGACATCAATTTTATTCTCTCTTCCTTGGCTTTCATGTTCTAGCATTATATGCTCCTCGAACCGTGTGCAGCTTTGCAGCCATTGACTCAAAAATTGATCCTGTGCCATATCAAATTACATAGATCGTCCATTTTATAAGAACTCACTTTACCAGAACACTGAGCCGTGATTTGCCAAACGAATAAGAACGCAGATAGCACATTCTCAGGCTCAGGTGAGGCATTAAAAGAGCTTTTCAGTACCACTCAACTACCAACATTCTTTGACAAATAAATTCTGATTAGATTGTTAGTGAAATATCTGCATCCGCTACTTTGTTGCCCTGACGATTGTCGCAGAAACTCTTTACTGTTGTTTCTCAAATATTTATGTGCAAAATAGTGAAAAATCTCAATCATCGAGTCTCCTCAAAAGTTCTCTGGTTCTTATAAAAACAAAAATGTATATAGTGTGTGTTGAAAGCACCTTTGTTACCAGCAATTGTTCTACATTGGTGACGATTGACTTTCTTAATGCTACATGTCACAATGGGTGTCATGATGGGATATATATATATATATATATATATATATATATATATATATATATATATATATATATATATATATATATATATATATATATATATATATATATATATATATATAAACGTCAAAAAGCTACAACCAACCAAGTAATTTATAAGTATAGAGAGAATTCAAGAAATAAAATTACACCATTTAGACGTTTCGGCACAAGCCTTCATCAGTAATATCAAGCCAGTCACATTTTGCGCATTTATAACCATAATACAAAGGAACAATATATAATTATGTTAAAACAAAACCGTACTCTACACAATACATACATATATATATATATATATATATATATATATATATATATATATATATATATATATATATATATATATATATATATATATATATATATATATATATATATATATATATATATATATATATATATATATATATATATACATTACATATATATACATTACATATATATACATTACATATATACTGATGAATATATATACATTACTGATGCTTGTGCTGAAACATTTGAAATGGTGTAATTTTATTTCTTGAATTCTCATTATACTTTAAAATTATTTGGTTGGGTGTGTGTGTGTGTGTGTGTGTGTGTGTGTGTGTGTGTGTGTGTGTGTGTGTGTGTGTGTGTGTGTGTGTGTGTGTGTGTGTGTGTGTGTGTGTGTGTGTGCGTGTGTGTGTGTATGTGTGTGTGTGTGTGTTTGTGTGTGCTTGGGGGTATCACATCCCCAATTTTGCAGAGCTCGTCGGTAATTTTTTGGCTCGTTACGTCAGTAAAAGTTTTCTTAACGAACTTGGTTTGTCGGTAATTATGCTGCCTTTGCCACTGCGTAGGAACCTTTGTGTCGTATTGCGCTTCTTTTTCTTTGTTGAGTATTCTCATCAGATTATAGTGGCAGCCCCTTTTGCATTAACAAACACTATTCATCCAAATTTTAGTCTGGGAAACGTCTTTTTAGCCAGTCTAGTATATAGAGATTAAAATATTCTCTGTCCTGTCAGACCCGACCATGATGGGTGGTTCTACGTCACTAAACCAGTGCATCATTCCCTGTTGTCTATTCGAGACAACTTCACTGATTCTGGGGTGTTCAGTTTAAGAGTTTTGACGCAGCTGCACCTCCATTTGTATACATAAAGGGTTCTCAATGGGGTAACTCGTGGTTAGAGGTCATATCAAAGAAATAACATCTCTAATTCCGAAAGAATCATGGTTTGATGCTCATCCTAACATCTGATTAGTTGTAGAAATGAGGCTTAAGATAAAAATAGGCACCACTTTTCCTTAGAACTTGAAGTACCCCCTACAAGATTACCCTCGTGCTTGATACTACCCTTAGCCACAATTTATTGGTTTTACATTTTATTGGGCTCCCCTACGACCCCTATGAAACCGATGAGAATTGTAAATCTCGCTCAAAAAAGCAGTTTGTGTATTATATTTGTATCGTATGTTATCAAGAAAATCTAACTTGGTGAGGTATTCGGTTAACTGGAACATTTGTAAACTCGGGATCAATCCCCATCTCCCTTGAGAGTGCGACTTAAAGGGATTCTACTGTACTCTTGGGTTCCCAATAAACACGGGGGTCTGAATAAAGGGGGTATCAGAAATATTCCTAAAGCCTTATAACCCGGGGTCACTTAGTGGAAGAAATTTCTTTTCTTCAGGAAAAAACCTCAAAGTTCGTTCCCTGAAGTTAAAACGGGGGTCCTAATAAACTCCAAGGGGTCGAAAATTCATGACAAATTGATTAGCCCCCCCCCCCCGTTTATTAGGGGCCTAAGAATATAAATGCTCGATCATAAAATTCGGAGTTGCAAATTTGGCGCGCAATGCGCCTAGTCTCGGAATGAAGACGAGCGTAACTTCTAAAGAATATCGAAATTCAAAAGATGTTTTCGTTCGTAAATTACAGAGCATTTGAGTTAATAGAGGTCGATGTGTAGACTGAAAGATGTCAGCTGAGGAGGACACAGAATTGCGCGATCTGGTAGCGCAATGCTTGGAGACAAATGGCGTGCTTAACAAAATCAGAGTAAGTTGCCTTTGCAGATTGCATATAGCATTCTCTGATAGCATTAAATGGGTGTTTTATGTTGTAGGCCCCGCGCCCGACTGTAGTTTGGCCTTTACCGACGAGATCTCGAGTGTGGACAAGCAGCAACTGTTGCCACATGATAGTTGGTACTTTCAGAGTGTGTTGGCAACTATAACAATGATACATATAAAATAATTAGTAGAGCTATGTCACCTACCTGTATTGGAGTTGGTTTGTATCAAAGCAAGGCAACTGCTGCCTTGCAGACAGAGGGCTCACAGTCATACATGGACTCTTCTACTTATTTCGCTTGTTGTGTGGCATCGTGGGCTATTACAGACCAATACAATTCTTGACTGCTTTTTCATGTAAGCAGTTAAGCCCATAGCAGGGTAGATACTTTGGTAGTCTGATCATTTTGATCATCATGGTGATGTGTTATACTTCAAAGCATACCAGCTCAAGGTAGTTTTTGTTCATTCTTGCTTTTTCAAGGCAAGTTCTCTAATGAATTGTATTAAGTTTTTGTTTATATGATAACTTGCTTGAAAGTACCTTGTTCTATTTAACTTGATATCCATATTAATTTTGGTAAGCTCAGCATGGTGCTTGTTGTTGAACTAGCTGCTAGATGTAGCTTTTTGTTTCTTTAATATTCAGAGAGCTATTTGATTATCTTCTTAGGCTGAACTTAGAGCCAATGTTTTCATGGCACTTGAGGAGCAGGATGCTTTGAAGGTGGTATATCTAATGTGTTTTGTATTTGTTTAAAGTATTTATTTATAGATCTTGATATAGTGCTAAAAATTTTATTTTTTGAAGAGTAATGCACAAAGGCATGCTTATTTGGGGTGTAGTGGTATAATTCCCATTGTTTCTAAAAGTCAGTAGGTAATTGTATGATAGAATGGGCTTTCAATCAATTGAAAGTTTCTGACAATCTCAAATAAAGCATTGACAATTCAGTGAAAAAATTACACCAAAAATAATGAAGGTCCAGATTTAATGCAGACTGGCCACTGGAAGTTTTGTGACAGATGTATTTGCAAAAGTCAAACTTTTCCATATTAGACTTCAAACTCAGAAAATCTTTCAAATGAAGAGGGCTCAGCATTTCCAAATCTGTATGATTTTTTGCATGATGAACTTGTTTTGTGAAGTGCAAAGCCAGTTTTTTCCAAACCTTGAAACTATGTAATAAACAGGAACATTTTGTGTGTTACAGATGTAGAAATTCTGTGTGATGGAATGTAATAAACTCACTGAAGCTCTTAGCATTAACTATTTGAGGCATAAGGATTTTTTGAAGTATAGGTACTTCAATAACTTTTGGTTAAGTTTTAGAAGTCAGAAAAGAAATTCCCCCCCTCCAAAATCAAGCAGCTTGTGTTTCTTGATAAATTATGCTTGCAAAGCATCTCTTTTGCTGAAATTCAATCTTTTTTAGACTTTGTGTTATTAAAGGTATGGATGTATCCTATTAATTTTTAATTCAGGTTTTTATGAAACTGGATACACCAAGCTACCTAATGATATTCAGAACTTAGAGTATCATTTTTTCTGATAGTTGATATTTGCACAGACTTGCCTAATAAATTCTGGTCGGCAAGTTAAACTTTTTATTATTTGCTTCAATAGGTAATTTCTTTAGGCATAAAATCTTAGACAATGTTTTCAGGTAAAAAATGCCCAAAAATAGTAACTGTCAAAGTTTTAGTTGTCCAACCTTTTTGATGCCCAGAATGGTGTATCAAGGAGATTCTTGTTGAATACCCATTTGAATATTTGTATTTGATGAAAAAGAATTTGTGTAAAGCATAAATTTAGAGTGTCCTGTTGTTTGTTTGATTTTCCCTTCCATTTTTATTGTCTGAAAATTTTTTATTCCTTGACAGAAATACCCAAATGTTGTCTGATCATTAGGTTACAGAATGTTTATAAGTAGCTTATCCAAACCTCTTTGATCTACACTTGTTTACACTTAGTATACTCCAAGAAGTAGTTCTTTTGGTAAAAATTTACCTGTGGACTGAATTCAAACATGACAAGGTATACCTTTGATAATGCTCTCAAGTGACCACTAGTGGTAATTTTTTATAGCTTTATTAAATCCCCTGACATTTTTGCTTCTTTTGAAGAATAGTAAAATGGGAAACCAGAAACTTAAAGCTTTCCTGAACACAAAAGAAGGTATATTGAATTTATCCTTATTTCATATTTTACTATCATGAAATTAATTTATTTGGCTTGAAAACTTTCTGTATTCCAATACATTGGCTTGTATTCCCAGGAATCTTACCATCTTTTCATGATTCTAATGAGAAGATTTGGTTCTCTGCATGAAATTGACTTATATGCTTAAATAGCAAACATCATTAATTTGCTAAGACTTTGTGTTTAGTTGTCATGCCTTCTATAATTTCAGTAACATGCTGAATAAAGAAAAAATTATATGTATGAAGATTCTCATTATTTTCAAATTTCATAGTAATGTATTATCTATATGATTTCTGCAGTGGTGAAATTGAAAGTTTGCTCCTCAGATTAAGTTTTGCTTGATATTTGACATGGCAAATATTTCTGATTATATAATTTGGTAGAGAGGACCAACCATACCAAAGACACAAAGCATTTAGCTTTTTCACCTAGAAGCAATTGACTTATCTAGATATTTTTTCCAGTCCTAACCTTGGAAGTTGCAGAGTTAAGTTTTTGGGACATAGATTTCCTTCAATTTTAGGCTTCATTATTGCAAGTTTGGTTAGAGAGTTTCTTTCATGTTTTAATTTGGATTTTACACTAGCAGTTTTTGATCCAGAGTGCTCCCATGTAAGTAATTGATTGCAATATAATATTTGGAAGTGCCTTGGAGCAATTATATTTTTCAATAGTTCTAATTAAGACTGTTGTTTTCAGGTTGTTTTATACCTGTTCTTGCGGCAGCTTAGATATCCAAAACATAAGAAGAATAGATGTTTGGTGTTAGGAATTCACTATTTTAGCTCCTTAGCCAATAACACTTTGAGTCATATGAAGTTTTGTGACATTTTCATGATCTATGCCACTCAAGAAATAGTAGTATGCAGGTTTTAAGAGGCATATAAGGGCAATTTGCCCTATAGCATTAGTTGATTACATAAATTGTCACTCATGTTGTTACTGTTTGTTGAGGTGATATTCACCACACTGCATATCCCAGACTGTGTACAAACTGATGAAAGTCACTGTGTAGGGATAGATTATGCTAGTACTCTTTGTCATTAGCCTTGTTTGTCTCATTAAAGGAGGAAACATTCAGTAGTAGAGATGAGCTTGTCAACACCCTCAGCTTGGCTCCTTCTCACAAGGATAGTCCTTTACTGCTGGAGTTACTTCAGAGTTACCAGAGTGGTCAGGTTTGTTTACATACAACCATCTCATATCATATTATGCATGCCAGCAGAAGCCAACAGTAATGACTTGTTAGACTGAGTTGACAGAATTATGTGCTACCATAGTAAGATTTCATGATTTCTCTACATTCGTTTTGTGCAAAAGTTGGATGCCTCTTGCAGGGGTGTGCCAATGTAGTGGTGGTGAGTTTTCCACATACCTCCATGTTTGTCAGAAGCTGTCAGTAATTTTTTAGCTTGTTGGTAAAAGGTAGCATAACATTTATGGTTGGTAGTATGTACTATGCCTTATTCAGATATGTGTGTGAATTTCTGTTGCTACACCATACTCAAAGTCCTTCTGCACATCACAAACATCATGCATACTTTTCCCAAAGATGATATATTTTTTGGATATCAAAAGGTTCTGTGTGTGCCTAGGCACGCATAACTGCAAAGGTTTGATTGGCCCTTGTTTTCATAAGTAAAAGTAGTTTGTAGGGAAGAGTTGAAATATATACTTTGGTTTGAGCTTCTAAACCATCTTTGTTTGTGAACTCTTCAAAAATCATAGTAGTATTTTCAATTTTCTGAGAACAAGGAGGGCCTTGTATTAGAGACTATCTTTAGCAAACTTGTTATATTCCATAAAGCAGTTCAATTTGCCGTAGTATATGCATCTAATAACTGAAGCTACCTATTGATGATTTACTTATCAAAACCTTTCATGATATTTTTGTGAAGAAATTTCCTTTCACGAATGTGCATTGATTCATTTGTAATTGTGAGTACTGTGTACCTCACCTTGATTGTTTTTGGGATTTCCTTATAAAGGCCAGTTTCCACTTGAGCAAGTGCTTCAGCAAAGTCATCAGTGAAGTTATCAGTGAGTTCATTATGCCTGTCAAGTGTGTCAACTGAAGCAAAAGGCGACTCCATCTTCTTTTGTCATTGAGTCTCTACTTGGTCTCAACTCTTAGCGAAATCACCTATTCCTTGAAAGAACAAAAGACATTTCAATTGCTGAAGAATTTGCTGAAGATTTTGCTCAAGTGAAAACTGGCCTTAATGTAAATTAATTACAGTTTTGTTGTTCATTATAGAATACTGTGAAAACACAACTAAAATCAAAAACTGGAACTGATGAGAGTCCACCTTTTTCTCCAAGGGTAGTATTTAGTCTTTTTCAGTTTAAAATTACTAAAATGCCTAGTATAAAAATGCTGACACTTTGAAACTCATGTAGTAGTTTACAGATGAAACATTTCATACATATCTACACTCATACATACATTCAAACAGTTATTTGGGATAAATGCAGGTTGGTAGCTGGCAGTATAGTGCTGATGTGGGCCTGCTGCAAATTAAAGACTAACCTAAAAAGCATACAAGTGATTTTTGCAACTTGGAATGACAAGAAATTGTTTGAAGTAAGATAATTTCTAATAATATGCACATGTTACATACCTGTCTGAAATGCATTTTAAACTCTGACTGTGATTTACATCTAAGGCCATATATATGATGTGAGAACTGATTGCTCATTTGCTTTACATCACATGCATTGCAGACTGGCAGCAAAATCCCTCAAAGAATTGAACAAAAACCTAAGAGTGATAGCAATACTCCAACTGAAGATCGCTCAATTGATTTAAGTTTTAACAAAGAAAAGTCTCAAAACAGTAAAGTGGAGTGAGTACCTTAAATAGAATTATTTTCTACTGTGTTGTTGGTAGCTTTGGTGAACTGAATATGTCATCAGTACACTGGGCTTGTTATTGTCCAGTGTGTATGTAATGGTTTGTCCCTCTGCTGTACAGCCATGGCTTACTCTGGAGTCTGAGATGGATGCCCCCCGAACATTTGTTTCTCTGGAAAATGCATGCCAGGACATTCTTATTGCAACCCCCTGTTTATCAATTTCTTGCAAAGAGAGAATGAGTAATAAATTTCCTGCTGGCTAGTGCCAGTGATAATAGTTACACCCAGCCCTAACCATACAAAGGATATGTAGTAGAATATGCTCTTCCATTATAAGGCCATTAAGCATAATTATGAAAATTGAATGATATTCACTGAGTTAAATCTGAATGTCTTTCTCTTTGATCTCCATGATACCACCCCTCCTGATTATTGCAACCATCCTAGCTATTAAATCTCAGGCCTTCTGCAGATTGGCACCCCCTTCTATTCCAGATTCAAGAGTACACAGTTGGATCTCATGTTAAAATTGAATTAAAAATAGGGTATAAGTAATAAGGAGCCATTAGGATTGTAAAATGGCTCAGGTGACAAATGCTTTAGGTTAACTTTTGTTTCTGTTTAGCTGGTAGAAGAAGTATTTGCAATCGATTGCCAAATATCATTATAATCACACTATCTATTTACCTACTTGCCAATTAATACTGCACTGTTTGTTTACTAATCTGCTTATTGATGGTTTGCTCACAATTACTCAAAACCCAATATTTTCATCCACTGATAGGCAACATTTGTATGGTTGTCAAACACTCAGATATAATGTTAGTTTTAGAGAATTGTGTTTATATGGATATTAATTTGCCTTCATGAGCAACCGTTTGTGTGTGTGTTTGTTTGTGTTTGTTTGTGATTGCGTGTGTATGTGTGAGTGCGCGCATGCACGCGCGCGTTTGTTGTGATTGTATGTGTGTGTGTATGTGTGTGTGAACGCGCGCGCATTTGTTTGTGTGTATACGTGTACGTGCTTGTATGAGTGTTTGTACGTGTTTGTATGAGTGTGTGTGTGCATACATGTGTGTGTCTATAGATGATCAACACTTTTTCTATATGGAAGTCTGTGGCTTGGTACAGAGTAATGACACTCTTTCTCCTTTTAAGTTTGAATAAGAAGTCAAAGATGAGATCTGATTTTGAAGATGAAGACAGCGAACTTTTTGCGGAGCTTGGACTGTTAAGGGAAGCAAATAAGAAACCTAGAAGGTAATGTGTGAACATAAGGATTTCTGGGATTTCATATCAAGGCTATCTTCTTGCACGCCCAATTTTCCTTCGAACACCTGTAAGAAAATAGCTATTTTACAGCCCATATTGAACTAGACGAAACTCAAGGATTATGTATTTGGCAGTCTAATTGGAGTCAGAATACATGTGTAGGCTTAGACAATTGAGAAGATGTACTTAGACCTACGGCAAGCTCATCATGTCTACTTCTGAATATTGGGCAGCTAGTGATCTCAACCGAAGTTTCTGTGACAACCTCCTTGAACTATTCCAACTCATACACGCCACAGCGTCATATCGAAAGGACGGTATGTCGGTTTTGGTCGTCTGTTTTTGTGGCATCCATTGTGCATAAGATATATTCTGAGACTGCAAGGAGCGATCCGCTTCTCTTCTTTGGCAGTTCTTTCCGGCGTTTTTCAATGGCATAGATGGCTTTTGGAACGAACGATGTATCTGGGAGACATAGCCTATTTTATTCTTTAGGTTTGATAATGTCCAGGCGTTACCCACACTTAGCGAAAGCTCCATATGCTTCCCTTGCCGAGGAATTATGCACTGCCTGGAACTAGCATCATTTGACCTGTCACTCTATCCTTTAGTAGCAGTATGTCATGGAATACCCTTGACAATGAAATATAGCATTGTGAAAGTATTTTAAATCTCAAATGGAAATTTAAACCTATAAATGGTTAGTTTGGAACTATAACTTAGTATGTTATTCTGTAGTCATTGTCTTTATGTTTATTGTCTTATAGATCACTGGTTTCTAGTTGCTATAAATTAAAGAAATTTCTATTGCCAAAGATATTAAATTGATCGTCTGACGTAAGATCCATGCCCCTGGAAGTTCATTTGCATCTGACTTAAGATCCATGCATCCTTACTGGTGTAAGCAAAGACTGTCTAGTTGTTCCTATGCCTATTTATTCCTATGTTGCAGCATAAAATGGAAAATTAATTTAGGATGTGTGTGAGACATTCTCAATTTGAGACCTGTCGGTTGAAATTCTGTCACTGATTTATGTCCATTTTTCTAAACTCTTTGCTTTGCAAACTTAGATTTGGCCGAGAGTCTCTTGTATCCTCAGTGTTTTGTTGCATATAATTGTACTGTTTTGTTTTTTCTTTGATTTTTAGTGGCGGTATAAATAATAACGAATTTAAAAAGAAGACAAATGATAGTGTTGGACTTGGTTCTTTGAAAGATGCTCCTCCTTTGCCTGGTATGGGAAAGAAAAATGATCCATCAACAGGTATTTTGTTTTTAAATTTTCAAGTGTTAGTCAAGCTTTATGTTTGTTTTTTATATCTTTATTTGAATTTTACCTTGATTTTAATTTTGGAGATCTCAAGGAATAAATTTTCTCAGATTTGTGATGCTTTCATATTGCTTTCAAAATCAGTAATCATTATTCCTTTTTCTTTTCTATTTGTTTGCTGCAAATAAGTGTATTCCGTCAAGGTTATTCCTTCGGTTTGGTATCAAAGGGCGTTACGATGTATTTCTATTAAACTTTACGGATGATTAATTATTGTCTTATGAGCATATCCTGGAAAGGGAAATGATAGTTACGTAATTTCTGAAAGGTATAAGTCTGTATTGTATGTCCCTTAATATTGTATGTCCCTTAACCTTTTGGTTGACAGGAATGATTGAGCTCAGGTTAAGCCTACTAGCTGCAACATTTTTAGAAACAACTGATTTTCACTGACAATCATTATATCAGATTTGATAGACTTTCGGGTGTTTTCTTAATGGCTGAGGGGAAGTTTTGAATGAATCTGTACGTTCATTGTGTAAAGGGGACTTAATAAGATCCGTCTCATGAGATTGTATATTATCGAGTGTAGACTCTTTGGGAAGTCCATCATTTCTCTCATAGACCCAGAAGGGGCTTTTTGAATGTGTTGTTTTTAGTACAAAATGCGTTTGAACGCTGAACATAACTAACCCTTCAGTAACTTGTACTGTTTTAAATCTCTTATTCATGATTTGTAATATTTTGATATTATTGCGATGATTAGAAGAATATGTAGAAAAGAATATTAGAGAGCACTGCATTGAGGTTCTTTTCCCCGAAGTAGTTGTAAACATGTTTGTCTGACAAGTCCACTGCAACATGGAAGGAAACCATTTCTTGCAGTCAATTTTTATTAGAGAATAATTAGATTTCATTCCGAAAGTTTGTCGCACTCAGTTCCAGGCCATTTTTATGATGTCTCGACATTCGCAACTGGCTAGCATAGAATTCTGCACTTTAGCACCAGTGTAAAAACAGCTGGTGGAGAGGAAAGTGAAGAAATTTGTCTATGATTCCCAACAGTTTGATTTACAGATGACGAAAATCAAACTCAGATTCTCGATATTCTCCATGTAAATATCAAAATTTTCGAAGCTCTATCTGCAGAACTACCTTTTCACACAACTGTTAACCTGCTTTCGTCTTCTTTAAGACTTGAACTCCTCTGGCGATTGGCAGGATCTGGCTGCAATCGAGGCAAAGATAAACAAGTTAGGATTTGGTAAGTTTATCTACATGACTCTCGAAATAGTTCGAAAAAATGAGAGAAAGATTCATTATCATGAGTAATAATAAAAGTAGTAATAAGAAGTAATGAAAATACATCTCGAAAAATTTGATATTTTTGCACTATTTTTTGTGCTTTTTTCAATGGAATGTCTATCGGAGTACAGAAGGAATCTCATAGATCAATAGTGTTATGATTGCGTGCCATAAATTACCTTGGCTGTGAAAGTTCAGGCAAGCTTTCTGCTAGTTTAAGATTTTTCTGTTCCTCATACTCCATAATTTCATTCCTCTCTTTTCCTCTTCTCTTTTCAACATTAAGACTTTGTTGACAAATAATATGTTACTTAGCAATAACAAATAAATTTTTTGTTTACTGTGAATTTAAATTGTCTTTTTTATCGTTTGCGTTTCCCTTTTAGATTTGTCAATGTGATATTGTATCTATAGCACTTAACTTCTCGAGACAATGAAATACTCATTGCTATTGTTGTAGACAACTATCTAGCTTTCATTACTTTGTATATGCAAAGTTGACAGCTCCTTGTTTTTCCAGATATTCCAAAGGACGACAATTATGGATATGAAGATGATTTTGTAAATTCTAGGTTTGTGGGTTGATTAAATTTTTACTTCTATGGAACATTGTACTTTATTTCTAAATGATATTCACATTCTTTGTTTTATTTTTGGTCATTGTTTCATGTCAATGAAGTCGGTTCATATGTCTCACACTAGTTTCGATATCTGTGGCCTTTGTTTCCACATGTTCTAATAATTCTACATGATCATTTCAGATTGTTCTATAATACTAGGAAATCCAGCTTGAACTTGATTTTCAGCGAGCCATTCAGAAAGGCGACAAATTGGAATATCGAAAGAATTTTTTCTTTTGAATAATTGATTGGTCTTGAAAAAAGAAAAATTATGCCATTCACCTTTTTCAACAGTCACGTTATTGATGGCTGCAAGCAAAAGATTCTTAATATGCATAGTCAGGTAGAACTTTGTTGGCTGTCTAAAAGCCTCATAAACTATACATTCTTCATATATTCAGCACCAACTGCATGATTTTCGGATAAATAAGGGTTAGAAAAGTGAAGATTCAATGTATTTGAAGTAGTTCAGAAGCCAGGCTAATAACCGTAATTTATTCAATTAACCTTTCTTATTCTGTGATTAAAAGTGTACATAGTGTGTGGAATCAGTTCTGTCATTGCGATGTCTTTTTATGGACGCTTTGCTTTATTTTGCAGCTCGCATAAGAGTGAAGGCTTGAGTATAACTGAAGAAATAGAAGAAGATATTTCCATTGGAAGCTTTGCTGGTAGCAAAGTAGGTATTGTTGCTTACTTGCAAAGAATGTAATTTGCGTTTTGCTTCATGTTGGTATTAAGTTAAGTCTAGTACCAATATTTCTCGTATGTTCCAGCAAATTTATGGGAGTACATCGATGTACTTCCGCTAATAATTAGGGTTGCTGAAATACTTTGCAATATCGAAGGAGTCACCAGATATTATTTTTCATGCTAGTGACTAAAGATATTGCAAAAATGAGAGTTATATGGTGACAAACGTATATTGAAAAATGTTTGCTAAGTTTCCTATCTATATTAACAGAGATAATGATTAGTGTTTGAATTGCAGGGTGATGATTTCTTTACCACTGATCAAACAGTCTCTCAGATCAGCGGAACTGGTTTTGATTACGCAGAGGACATTGACGTATAGCAAATGTTGGTGCTCAACACACAGCTCTACTCTATCATGTGCATCAGAGTGACCAATCACTTCCATTGATTTGTTAGATTTTGGTTTTGTTTGTCTTCTGATGCACTTTTTTATAAGAAAGTTGTTTATATGAAAGCAATACTCGGCTACTGAAAAAGTTAAGACCGTTCAGTATTGGGTTTGTGAGACTTAGGAGAGCTTATAAGTTCACATTCATTAAAAATTGCGATATTTACGCAAGCAAACGCCTCTTTTGCCTTATTGGCATAGATCTCATGTGCTAACATACATATTTCAGTCTACTTTTGCGGTGTGCCTATCTTTCTGTGTAACGCTATACTGCTACGCAAACTTGAGTATTTGCGATAAGAAAGTCTCAAGAAAATTTCAGTACTGAAATCATGAAGAAGTTAGGACAGTTTCAGTTCTGGGCGGCAAACACTTTCTGACAAAAAACATTTATTCGCCTTGTTTCTCCTTGTATTTTATAACAAAGTACATACTATTCGTTTGTCATACGGTAATTTCTCGATACATTTCAATATTGCGTAGAGCATTGCTTTCACTTGAACTATTTTCTCTGTTTATTTTGTAGCAAATTACAGTTGTTCTCTAAGGGATCTTTTACAGAAATGCTCTGTTTTATCTACTATTCGAATCCTTTCTTTAATGTTTGAATCCAAAGCTAAGTTTATAGAGGTTCTCTCTTGTATTTACTTTAGAAATACTCTGATTGTTTGCTCAGATGTGTTATAACTTTGATCTTACTAGTAACAGCTATCGATTGAAGTATGATGCCAGAAATTTGTAGCGATGCATCATCGTGAAGAAAGAAAACTAGAGGATTATTTAATACTGCTTAACTTTTAAGTAATTTAGCAGATTGTGACAAATTTTTTCCAACGCGTTTCTGCAAATTTTTCGACTGTGGCACTACTTGGAGGATTGTTGGATATAAGAGATATAAGAAAATTGACGGTTGAGAGTTGCTATCTATCGTGTGTTTGACCCATTACGCAAAAATGTAATTGAAAGAAATCTTGAAGTACAGAATGCAAAATGGCTATGACAATGATATACTTAAAGTTTACTTATTTTATACGTTTTTGTTAAATAATCTAGCACATTATTTATGCAACTATTTTATTTGTTTGTAAATCAGTTGTAGAGGAAGGTTACCTGAAATAGAATATGTCATGTTTTAGGACAGTTTTTGTCACAGTTTTTTTTAAATCGTATCTTGAAGTGTCTTCAGAGTTTTTCATCCTAATTGAAAATCATAATCTTGAAAAGTGCATCAAAAGAGTCCATAATCAAAACAAGGTAGGAATGAGCATACGTGTATATTTGAGTTTCCAAGATATTTTCTCTTTAGTGCTAGCAACTTCTTGAATGTTTTTATTTTTATCATGTTTATGATTTGCTTGCTACGTGTCTATCTTGTAGCTACTAGCTTTTTACTTGTGCTTTCTTTGTGTTTACTTAATGCTTACTATGAGTTGTCTACATTTTAATTTCATTGTTCGTCGTTTTTGATTCGTATGTACTACCTGTTTGCTATGCGTCTACTACGTGGTTACTATGTGTTTACTATGTGTTTATTATGTCGTTACTATGTGTTTACCACTTGTTTACTACGCGTTTGTTGAGTTTATCGTAAGCAATCTCACTTCAATGTAGGAGCTGTCAGAAGCAGTCCGTAAAGAATGATAACGTCTTGAAATAGCCAATTTTTGAAGACAGATGGGAATATTCAATTTTTTGAATTCAAACAATTTTCATGATTCAATCGCTTGGAAAATGAGACACTCAATCTTTAGCCGATTTTCTTTAGGTCTAGCAGTCTCAAACTGTTTTAAAAGCAAAAATGTTTAGACAAAGTAGCGTTGCTGAGTTATAGCATATGAATGGAAGTAGAATAAAGTACATATATTCGATCATTTTGTCTGATCTTTATGATTTTACATTTGAAAAGTCTGTTGGTACTACAGAACTTCACTATAGCACGAAAAAACGGGAACATTCTTTTGGCATACTGAAAGCTTTTTTCGTCTGACACTCGTCAGAGTATGAAACGTTGGATAACGACCGAAAGGTGAACCGAAATATATAGCCAGATGCGGGTGCACGTGATAATATGAATAATGCGTCTATTTGGCCCTATGATTTTACATTTAATGTAGGTCCTAAAAGAAGTACGATCTATTTTATATGAACCAGTAATAAGGTTCAGACTGATTGTTCTTAATTTTTCTAAACTTTTGAGGTTGAATTGCTCTTAATTTGTTCTTACATTATTGTGGTGTAGGAAATTTGGCCATTAGACAATATGCCAAGACAACATTGGATGTTTATGACACAGGTATTTATTTCAATAACAGTAAATATTTCTTCGTGACAAAATTTTATAAGCACTTATAAGAAGACCATGTTACAGGCACAGTGTCGGTGGGGGGCTGGGAGGCTTCTGCTACCCTACCTTTTCTAGCCGGTGATTTTTCTAGCCTTCATCAAGCAATTTATTGTTTGTAGGGCCTCCCCCAACTTTTTATTTGGGAACGTCATGCCTGTGTTAACACGTTAACTAGTTTCACCAGGGGAAACTAATTCATGAAAATCAAAGAGAAGTGACAGAGCTGTCAATTCTTCGCAAGCTAACAAGGAAATTGCAGTTCTTCGTGTCAATATGCCGTTGGAAACCGTATGCATCGTTGTCCAAAAATACATTTTACGACGGTGCTTCAGCCTCAGCTTGTTCTTAATTTGTTCTTAAGTCTAATCTGTTTTGAGTCTTGGATCTTGTAAAATTGCCCTTATATAAAAAGAGTGTATATGATGTTTTGAAATGAGCAAGTAGGGGTATAGTTTTTTAAATGTAAATGGAGGGGGCTACTGAGGTTTTACTGCAGCATAACTGGTGGGTTTTCATATATTCAACTCTTACTCGTCCGTAATTTAATTGTTCATGCCCTGAGTAGCTAAGTATACAGAATAAAGCCTTCGCGTTAAGGAATTAACTCTCTCTCAGGTGACCCGAATGTCCACACATCCCTCAACAGAATGGCTAGGGGGGATCGCAGGCCATACGAGAAATCTGCACCATGTTTTCAATGGCTTGTGAACTTGCCTAGGGAGGATGCCAGTTTGGTCTCAGTATCGAGTTATTCAATGCCTCATCACCTCGAAAGGAAAAGGCCTTTTGCCATTGTTTAGTGTTTTCTTGAACAACTTGACATCATTATTCATGCAATAAAAAACAGACTGGCAGTAAAGTCATTTTCAACATGAAGAATACTTTCATTCTCTAATTGTGCCTTTAATTCTTTAGTTCTCCAATACAAATGCATATATTCTAGGTAACTTTTATGCACTTATTTTAGTTTTATATGTTTTTAAGTTCTTTAAATTGTTAAACAATAGATTTGTCCGTAGTTAGTTTTGTTGTCGTTTTAAAATCTGAACCAGGCAACAGTAAAACACAGTCATTTTGCAAAATATTTTGGCACTCTATATGTAGGTTCCTTGTATAGTAGTTCCTTATAAAAAAGCGTGTATTTCACGGTTTTACATTTACTAGTATATAGTCTATATAATATATACAGTCTATAGCTCAAGCGTGGGGGCGTGTTCGAGAGGGGGCTATTTCAAGGGGAACCAAGGCGAGGTTTTTACAGTTGCCGCTAAAAGAGAGCTTTTGTCAGTTTATGTCTACGATGCGCGACTTATCTTTTCAGTACACTCTGTGTGTTAAAATGTGCAGTTCACCCTTGCTATTTCCACCGGCCTTGATTGCTTGCTTTTGTTTTGCACTTTGTGTCATTTCCTTGCTTGTTGTCTCGGTGTTATTAACTATATTTCTTCTATAAGTGATGTATTTACTATACTCGCTTGATAAAATTTGCAGTGGCTTAAAGCACGCAAGAGATTAATATATCAAGTCCTTTTAATGTAAGATTGATGGTTGCAAATGAATGTAAGAAGATCCAATGACGTATTTTTATAAAACTTACTTCCAAAAGTGACTAGTGCAGTGGAAGTGGATAGCAATGCACCTCAATTACAATTCACTTCAATACATCCAAGTTACTTTACGGGAAATGGCTGCTGCTGCGGCGGATCGAAATGATCCATTGAGTATTTTACTTGTGGTAGCTGGCAGCCGTGGATACCGGCTCCTTTTTCGATATCCTTACGAAGAAGCAATTTCAGCTGATGAAAATGATTCTGGTCCTACCTTTACAGCTGTTCGTAATCCTTTTGGTATCGACAGGAGCTTCAAGAATGTCCATAAACAGTCGTCAAATTCCATATTGAAAGATGGAAATTTATTTGGCTATCCTGACGATATCCTTGCAAACATATTAGTGCCTGCATCAAATCTTTGTGAAGCTCACTTTGAACTTAAAATTGATGAAGCTTTGTTTGTTGGACACCCAGTACTTGTCGAAAAGAAAAATGAGTTTAGTGTGGAGAAAACCGACGATGCACATATTAAAGATGACGTCCAGTTGAAAATTTTCAATATCGTGATAGTTGTTAAAACTGAGTGTGATCAGTCAGCGATAAAATGTTATCAAGTGCTATGCAAAATACTTGCAAATGCAATCAGACATGAAGAAAATAGGTAATGACTTCTTTCAATGTTTTTTTATCAGCATAGGTGAATATATATATACAAATACATAGTTATAGAAGTTTGTCATTTGCACCATTTTTATGGACCATTCATGTCATATGACCCCTCTTGCATACTGCACAATGGACGTTTTAAGCATACAAGAGGGCATTATGATGAAAATGTCCAAGGACTGGTGAAATCAAATTTTCTGGTTTTCTAATGATGTAAAATGAATTAATTATCCCATAAAAGCTTGAATAATTAGCCCCCAGGGGGCTTATTTATTTTTGATATTTTTGGATGGAACTTATTTGAGGGGAGGGCTTATTCAAGGGGAGAGCTTATTTAAGGGGAGGGTTTATTTAGGGGGGCTTATAAGATTATTGAAGCGTTTCGCATAAGAAAGCTCATTGTTAAAACTCACTGTCTCCATAATATTAAAAGAACAGTGTAAATTTAATTGTCAGTCTATATTAAGGTCTCCATCATCCCCTGTGGGCCAATTTAAGGATTTACAGAACCCTTTCCTAATTGGCTCTATTATTGTTTGCCATCTTTTCTCATATCTGTAAAAATGCCCACAATCCAAGAGGTTCTGACTAATTTGAGTCTACAGCTCACACAGTCTTTATGGGACAGAGTCTATAGTTCCTTATATATCTTACATGATATCTTCTCAGACTTGATTTTAATTCATTCATCAAGTGTATACAATAAGGATAGTTTCTAGTTCCTTATTGAGTACTCATGATGAATGATTCAAAATCAAGCCTGTGAGACTATTTACAGGAGAATGGTTATTGTATTGGTCAAAGTTTGGGCAACATCTCCTGAAATGCCCACAAAAGGAATCACTGCACCAGTACTGGGAGTGGTGCATGTGTTTGAAGGCTCTTCAGGGAAAATTATTAAATATTTAGTCAGCTAATTAAATTTCTTTCAGTTAATATGAGTTGCTTTACATTATCAATCCTTATCAAACATAGAATGTCAGTATGAGCTGGATATCTTTGCTGGCTGAAAAAGATAACTTTGCTGGAGAATGGGGCAATACTAAAAGATGTAATGAAAACAGATTTATGTAGCACCTTCTATAGTATTAGGAAGCTGCCCAAGGAGAAATAGAAAGATGTCTATCCTGAAGAATATTTATCCTTAGTATGGCTTTTATTGATTTACTTTTAATAAAAAGCTAACTTTTATTTTCAATACATCAAAGCTACAATGTACAACAAAATGAAACATATTTTGAACTTTGCTTTCAATATCAGTCAATAACTCACAACAAGTAGACAGGCAAAGTGAGTAGATTTTATTGCACTTTTGTTGATATTAAATATAACTTTGAGTAGTGTTAGGGTGACTATCATAGTTTAGCAGACCAGCAGGTCTCCCAGATGGTATAAAGAAAAGCACAAGATTGTAGATTTAGCATACGTTTTGTTTGATCAGTTTACATTTTGCTGACTGAGTATAAATTATCTTAAAATTTAGGATCACAAAACTATTAGATTTGTAGTGAGACAATGGCAGAATAGCAACAATAAATCCATACTTATACACTGTTACCAATCTCATATTCATATTCAGCATCCTTTATTGATTCTTGTTGAGCCCCCTTACCACAGGAATTTTTATTTTTGGATACACTTTGTTGAAAATAGACTGATTGGTAGCATATAAGGTAGAATGAAATGTAAGAAACATTAGCATGGAATAGTGTACAAATTCCATGAAGATATGGCATAGAAGTGATATAAATTCACAATTGAATGTGTGAATTTTGGCTGGGAGGCCAGAATGAGTCAATTGACAAGGACAGGTATTTGTTGCAAGATCATTTTGGTATAATCTTCAAGGCTATTATTATTGTCAAATTTCTTCCTACTCAGCCATTTTAGTTGAAGAATTGAAGTTGCATATTTATCTGTTAACAATATCATGAGTATTTAGTTCTTTTCCCCTTAGAACAAGATATTTAACCAAAGAGAGAGGGTTAATTGCAGCAATACATGATGAAGTTGTTGGCCAAATGCCAGAAGATTGTCACCAGTCCCCTTTTGAGATAATCTTGAGTAAAAGTAAATTGGCCCAAGATTTGAAGCTGATCTTCGAAGAATTGTGTGACAGTGGGATCATAAATGTCTATGTCAACAAGTGGATAAATGTGAGCTTTTGCTTGCCACATCGTGTGCACAGAAATGAGGAAGGGAGACTTCGTATTGAACCAGATTTATTAACTGACTATGCATCAAGAATCCGGCCTTATCATACCGTACTTCTTTTGGATGAAGAGAGAAACTTGCTCAGCAAACTACCGGACGACTGTGCACCAACATTGAAGAGGATTATTAAGATGTGCAGTGTCATTAAAAGTTTCCAAACGTTGTCCCAGGATGCAGATATATCACTAAGCCAAATTTTCAGTGTTGTCTCCCACCTTGTTTACTGGGGTAAAGCAATGGTTATCTATCCACTCGCTGAAACTAACGTTTATGTTATATCAAAAAGTACTCCTACGAATATAGATTCAAAAGTTGCTGATAAATTTGAAAGGGAGTTTCAACGAAAATCTCACCTTGATCTGATTTCAGTACTTGCAAGGTTCTCATTTCCAACAACACTAGCTGAATGTAAGAACCCAGTAGATTCCATTCACAAACAACGAGAGCATGTGAACATCGTCGTATGGCTTTTGAAACAACAATTACTCAAACAGTTGCATACATATGTTTACTTTATGCCGCCAGATGATGTCGTAGATAAGTCTGCGATGCAGGAGTTTAGTAGCCTTGAATTTGATGATCTAGATGAACCTGAGAATACTTCAAAAGATATGTGGGCATCGGTATCAAAGAAAGAACGCATGTGCATCTTGAAAATGCAGCCAACGGTTGACCCAGAAGACATTACATTTTTCTTACGAATCTTACCGTATTTCAAAGGCCAGCATCATTTGGAAGAAATTATGTACTATGAAAATTTACGCCGTTCGGAACTTGTCACTCTCATTGATAAATTCAGGAGTTTATTGATTACGACACAGCATGAAGACCCTGCCACCGCTTACAGAGCTTGACTGCTTCGCCGGCGTATTGATGTTCCGACGAAATGCGACGAAGTGCGATGAGCTGGGAAAAGAAATTGTTTCATGTTCACATGCACTTGAGTAAACGTAAATTGCTCAAAAGTAGAATCATTCTTCAAAATTTGATAGAAATCTGTAGATATGGGTTATTATGGCGTAAATTAATTGGTACTGAGACTAAATTGGACTTGTTATCTTGACATTACTTATCGTGAAACGGAATCTTTACTGTTTAAACTTGTTGTCAATGGCTGGTCAGTTATATCAAACTGGGGGTTTGTTTTTGCTTGTATCGGAAAATCACGTGCTCTCTCGTCTCCACTTCTTGATGGATTGGAGTGTTCCATAGATGGCAGGAACTGTAGAAATGTAAGACGAGGCAGTAATAAATGGAGTTGGAAAATATGTCTATGGTTTTGTTTAGCACATACCGAATAGAAAGCTCGTCAAACTCATTCTTCTATAATACTAGACAACCAGTTTAAATTTAGCATCAGTATAAATCAAGATCTTCACCATCATCTCTGGTGGGGGCATATTCCTGCGGAAACTTAGTAACAAGTTGAAGTTCTAGTATGGGGGTTTATTCGAGGGGGACAATTTGCGGATTTACCGTATGCATACTGCCTATATGTCTACTTCAGAAAGTTATCAGAACATCGATTGCTTCCATCAAATTTGGGAGATCTTACCTCTTGGATGACGAGCAATGAAGTCCTTCCACTGACCTGTAGCATGAAAATGCTGTTGATAAAACTGATCAGAATTGTGAAGTCCCCTTTTCCTTCAGATCAGATTTTAGAGGAGGGGGACGACTCAATTCAGCTATTGGGATTCATCATCCTCATTATACTGAATGGCTGCTAATCTTTCACAATCCTTTAGTATTGTGGTAAATGCCGTGCCAGTTCACAGAAGTCAAAAAAGAAAAATATTTGACAAAAAATCTTACAGGTAAATGTAGAACAACACCCCCGTCATGAGAATGCTGTTTCCATAGTATAACAAATATAATGCCCTCTATAGCATTATATGTTTTGCTCATGAAATATGTTTAAATGTGTATACAAATTTAAATGGCATAGTTCCAGATAAATATATAAATATATAAATATATATGTATGCGCGCAAACACAGACACACACACACACACACGCACGCACGCACGCACGCACGCACACACACACACACACACACACACACACACACACACACACACTCACACTCACACTTACACTCACTCACACACACTCATACTCACAAAACCTTACTTTGGCACACCGCTGATCTCAATCTAGGCATTCATACACTTAAGGCTTCCAAGCAAATGCCTCTACCTAACTTTTGCTTCTTACAATGAAGATATTGCTAATGGACTAAGCGGTGCAGTTTCAAGTGCATGACTATAGTGCACTTTAGTGTGGTAGCAATAAATGAAACCAAGAAAAAAATGTGGTTCGAACTGGAAACTTATGTAGGAAAATCAGTGGCCATGAGTTTCAATATGCTGCCAGGGGGTTCTATCATACTAGGAAAACTCTAAAGGAACGTATCTCGTAGTATAATTGAGTCAATCAATTGTATAAAGAGATGAATTAAAAGTCTATTATGGATAGTTGCGATAACCATTTCAGATTGCTGCAGTATTGATGAAGACGTATGTTAAGTACTACTTCTCGATTACCGAGGTTTGTATTTGCAAAATATGAGTATTGTCAAATATGCTAAATGACTCAGCATCTATATTAAAAATAGTCAGGTATGGATGATTCTAGCTTCTCTCTCATTTTGTTCATTGCAAGGATCAAGACAAATGTCTCCAAGAATACGATGAAGATATTGCTAGAGGAATCACATAAAATCTTTCTAGTACATAAGTATATTGTAGTGTAGAGCTTTACAACAAGCTTATAGCGGATACCATCGGGATTCGATTGAAGCATTTAAATCTGAAAAACAGTTTGCTTAGGAGCCCAGTGAACTCTGCACAAGGCAGGTAGTTGATCTGCAACCAACACAACACAAAATTTTGTTGCTCAAGGTGCCGTCGAGGTCCAATCTTAATCTCGTTTGTGGTATTTCATATGCTTAATTCTCAAGCTCAAGGAAAATGCTTCTAAATAATTAGTGTGTCTACAATGAAGATGTTGCTAAAGGAAAACCACACAGAATTAGTGCACCATAGGTGTCAATAATAAACTAAACTGAGGAAAAAATTGGTTTCGAACTTGTGCAGGAAACTTGTAGGAAATTCAGTGAGTATGATTGTGCACGGGGGTCCGACCAGGGATGAGACCAGAATTTATCCTATGGTGAGACTAGCATGCCCTCCTGGCGCTGCACAAAGTAGATATGCTTCTGTTGAAGCCTCTATTCTCCAATGGACCATACCTGATGAATGAAAAGCAAAGCAACATTGGTGAGACATCAGGCCTGTAGGCAGGGTGGGCAGTGTATCCCTCCAATAATTTCTGAGATTGTAACTCGAGGGGTATTAAATAGCTGTTTTATCTACCAACATTACGCAATGCCCCTCTCATTCTGGGTCAGCTCCCTAAGGACCTGTAAAACATCAATGACTTTTCCCCACGAGGAAAAAGTCAACAGTATAGACGAAGAACTAAGGTTCCAAGCTCTAGCCGCTTAGACTTCTATGGAATAAAAACAATTGCTATATTTTAATTCTTCTATTAGAATCTTCCTCTCATACGGAATATAAGCAAGGTCACGGTCTCTGGTTGATTCACTGAGAGACAGTGAGGAAAATCAACTCTTCCCAAAGAAGAAATGTCATGAAAAGTAAGTGATGGTGAGCGAGGAAGAGTTGTGAAAAGAGGCGATTTAATCCTTTCATCTATGATGTGAGTGCTGTATATATGCTGTGATGAAGTAATCTTCTAGCGAGTGAGCTGAATCGGTAAAAATTAATAGAATGCATCATTTATTTAGGGGAACTGAACCAAATTTCAAAACTCAAGAAGGGCCCTCTCCCTGGTCCCCTTGATTGCAGGTCTGACTTGGAAAGAGAAGAATTTAAAGATTTCGCTACTTTCAAGTCTAGGATCGATTAATATCAGATCTATTTAGCAATGCAATAAATAGTTTCAAACTATTCTAAAAAAGAGGGAAATTTTAAGCTTCTGAAAGAAAAGGCTTTACATCAAAATAATGGAGAAATATTATTCACTCTATAGAAGGATCAGGCGAATCTTAACATCCGCCAAAACATAAAGTACAACGAGGTATTGACGAAGAGAGGCAGATGAAGAATTTTTAATATAGCTAGCTCACTTGAGACTGCAAAGGCCAAAACTTCTCACTTCATGCAAAGTTCAATAGACAAAGTAAATTATTATGATCAATGATGCAGTGATAGTATTATAGCGAGTATGACGCAGAAGTTTAAAACAAATACGGCCTTGCACAACTTTGCATTTTTGCAAACTCATAAGCAACTCGTTAGCATTTGCTTCAGTAGGTAGCGTGACAATGAAGATCAAACATTTTACGAAGCTTCGCGGCCTTATATTGCGTTACTCTTCAACAACACCATTGATTATTGTGAGACATGAAACACTTGCTGCCATAAGGCAGGGAGATTGCTCAATAAATGGATTCTGCTAGTCTTTATCAGTCTATCTCTGCTTGTTTCATTTCCCTTTTATACTAAGAGAATCCAAGTAACTTTCAATTGTTGTTGTAGTGAAAGGCATGTGCTATTCTTATGGTTTTGACAGAAATCAGGGAATCAAATCCATATTTTGGTCTCAGGTGATGGGGAGAAGAGAGTAAAATCTAGCCATTTGATTGTTGGCAACCTTGGTTACTGCAAAGTATTTTGATTTTTAACCAGAATATCATATCGTTACTGGCTTATTGCTAAATGCTTAATCTTTTATGCTAATGTTAATGTCTCACACTTTTTACTTTCTCTTGTATACAAAGAGAGAAGCTTAGAAACTTTCTATTCCTTTTGTCTCTGCTTTCAACAGAGAACAGGGAATCAAATCCATATTTATGGCTTAGTTGATGGGGATAAGAGATTAAAATCTAGCCATATGTCGAAAGGGCTGGCCTACAGAGTTTTCATTTCTAGTTGGATATTCATTTTGTTAGTGCCAAGCTTCACTACTGGAAATATTGCAGCTGGCGCCCATAATTCTGCACGTCTCTTCAACTGATACCCAGAATTCCGCATATATTTCGAGAACTGATACCCATAATTCTGCGCTTCTCAGGAAAAAAGGTACTCCTAAACAATGGCATGTCTCCGTATCCAAAATGTACTACGCTATCCCCCTTCGAATCTGCACTGCATACCTAAACATTCTTCTTGATTATATAAAGCTGGAATATCATTAGCTGTTCTTTACTGATGATGTATGTAAGCGTAAAATCATTTTAGGTTCTATGAAATAGATGTGTCAAGCTCCTTACACCCTAATAAAGCCGTTTTTTGTCTACTCAATAATAAACAATCCTCAAAGAATTATTTATGTACTCATAGTAGTCTGCATTCTTTCTGCCAAATTTCTAATAAGACCAAGCAAGCAAAATAGGAATAAGGATAGCAGAAGCTTCTCACCTATTGAAATCCTACTGCTGTTGCTCTCTCATATAATGAGTAAGTCATCACATTTTTTCATAGTTCTTCAAGTCATGTGGCAATAAACTAATCAATGCTGTGGGACTGGCAAAATGTCAAAATTATTGGTCATAGTGCTCATGCATAGTTGTCTCATTCTCAAGACCTCTTGCTACAATGAAGTGGAACATATGTTAAGCAAAAATTGGCTTGCTAGTTCGGATGCACCACACAAAAGCTATCAGAAAATTCCTGGTGAAGATGTGATCGATCACACCCATCATCCAATGGGGGGATACAATGCAGATGCAGGTATAGCAACTGTATAGTTTGCCTGTCTTGACTCTCTGCTATCTACAATAAATTGAACTTTATTTCACTGTACATTGTGGACAAGAATGCAAACTACATCCTATCTTAGAAAGACAAATATGAACCTCAGCCCTCCTTTCGCTAAAATATCTCCATTTCGCGCACCTTCTTCAGTGTTTTTGTACTGGGATTCAACAATTGCTTGAAAGCTGTTGACAAGATTTGCAAACCACTGTGATTTAATGATGCCTTGTTGTAAATATGAAGTCTTTGTTATACTCTACTTGATTCAAGAATAGTATTCAAAGTTTATCTCTTTCGTAATGTTACAAAACCTGCGAAGATTAATCTTTTAGGATGATAACTGATTACTCTCGTGTCTGTTTTTAAGGACAAAGCAAATGTGAAGGTTGCAAATATTATCCTATATGCGGGGGCTACTACCGTCCAATAAAAGAGGTGAAGTCACTGCCTACTGCGAGTAGGCCTACATCAGATCAAAGTGATTGGATGGAAAAGTACAAGGAAAGACAACTTAATGATATCATCATGCCTGGAAGTCATCACACAGGTTTGTCTTGTTTGTCTTTACTGTTTTTAGCCATACAAACCTTTATAGGAATATACTCTATAAGACACCAGAACATTTAGCAACAATAGGGCAGATCAACTGAAGGAGAAGCAGAGGAAAACCGCACATAAAGATGTTGGATGATCTTAGGCTTATGGCTGAGAATTGCCAACAATACCACCCTTATCAGGGCAACACAGGATAAGAAGAAGTGGAGAGCCATGATCGTCAACGCCTACCGGCAAGGCACATTATGATGATGATGAGTATATAAGAATACCTAGACTCGAATTCTCTGACATTTAAGAATAGTTTAGGAATGATTCAAGGCTCGAGCTTCAACAAGCTTCGATAATTTGCTGATTTGAGCTTTATTAGAAAACGAACTAAGCGTGAGCATCGCGTGTCTGGTCTGAAAGTTATTATGCTATGATGCGACTTAGTAACTCATCTGGGAGTGTCAGTCATTCACTTTTTATAATAACATACGAGTATTAATGCTCAAAATCACTAAAATTTCAGAGTAGTTTAAGAACTTTCTTAAGACTCAAATTAAGAAAATTTGATAGTATTGAGGCCCAGCAATCAATTGAGTATTCTTATAAACAATGTGTGTAGCTACCAGGCAAGAGTGCAAAATGTTTGTGCCAAGAATACTCTTGTGGAGAAACTTCTGATACCCGTCTTGCTTTGGCCCTGTTGTATACCAGAGTTCTCAGAGACACCAAAAAGACTCGCGTTGTAATTTTATAACGTGTAATGATAATCCATCTCAGTAAGGCTGACACACCTTACCCAACCAACGTACCGACCAACCTAACCTAACTACTACTGAGTTTGAACACTGTATTTATGTGTTTCTACCTACTATAATTAAGTATTACATCATGTATAAAATAAGTTAAAGATTACGTAGTTGCTATTCCTAGGGGATTAATTTCCTTAGTAACATAACAACAACATTGCAACATCGGTCATTACATCGTGTCTAATAATGTTCGTGATCTAAGAATTAAATCAATCAAATTACGTAATTGTCACACTCTCGGCTTTTATGCCTTCTGATTATTCAACCTTTCTTATGCCTTCTGTTTCTCAATCTTCCTATTTCCGCTCTTTTAAATGACTTGAAGCTTTCAACAGCTGCTCTATTCTTTATATTAGCAACAACATCAGTGATTCTTACTTTCTTATTATTCTATTCATACTCTTCTTCGACATTAAAGCCATGTACGCTTCTTGCTTCCTTTCACAACTATATGTTGTTCCATGATATATTCCAATTCATTTGAACATTCTGCTACTGCATCAACATATAGACTCATACAGGTCTCGCTTGAATACCAAATTTCAACTGTGCGAGATGATGCTATCACTTTATACCTGGAAGCTGATAATTTCGATTAGTGACTTACCAAAGCCAACCATGGCTGGTTCAGCGCAATAGAAACTAGTTTAATTTTAGTCTCCGATGTAGCTAATAATGCATGTCTCGGATTAAGTTTTGACTTCATAGTATAGTGTTCAGGCGCGGATTTAGAAAAAAGTCTAACCCCCTACAAGAAATAGTCTCACAAGCATTATTTCAGCCGGGCATGTCAAGCTACAGTAAAGTAAACGAGCTTGGTTCGGGCTGTAAAATCCTCCTGAGTTGGTGGATTGGCCACTTGGGGCTGTAAAATCCTCGTAAAGCGTGCCATCGTTGTATAAGTGAAGCTACAAGTGTTTTGAATCACCTGTTACCGTATCACTTGGGGACTCATGTCAAAGTACACGTTCTCCCTAAAGTACTAATAGTGAATGTTTCTTAATTTTTGGCCACATTTTAGTTCTAAAAGTTTCTTTAATCTTTCTTAGTGTAATGAAAGAAACTACAGTGAAAATGAGAAAGAAAACATTGTCTTTTGTACTTCCCATAAGGTTTAGCATACAAATAATACTGTCGTGGAAACGTGTTAAATCCATGGAGGAAAAAAGGGGTTTCCGAACTGTGAAAGGTGGCACAGAAAGTTCTTAAGTTTCAATGCTCTGTATTTAATACTGTGTCGTCTAGTTTGCCAGAAAATAGTTGCACTTATGCCACTTTTGGCTGGTACTGCTATATGTTTTTCGAAATCACTGGGCATATTCTTCATAACTTGCTTTTGCATCTTGCTTAGTTTAAAGCAGAGCTCACTTTTCGGGAGATTTCGACTTAAGCAGAGTTGCTTTGTACAATTTAATCTGATTCAAGTCCAGTTGTGAAGAGGAAAAGACTGGTTAAGTTTGTGCACCTCGTCTGGAAACTGAGATGTACTCTTTGGTGCCCTATAAATGGAGGCCTAGATGAAGGGGATGTGAACCTTTTCCTATGTATGCGATAAGCGGTAAGTGTTAGTGGGTGAAAAGCGACAATTGTGCTTTACAGAGTAGATGTTGACCCAAATGTTCAAAGTTACTACAATGAAAAAGTTTTAGCAAGCATTAGCATGCTTCAGGATTATAGATCTAAATCTTGTATAGACAAATGATAATAATAATAATAATCCATCCTTATATAAATAAATAAATATGAATAAATATAATATAAACAGTGCTCATTGTATCTAAATTACATTGTCTGGTCATTTTTGTCTCAATGTTCCGGAATCAGAATTTCTCTCTATCCCTCGAATATTTATCTCCTGCTTTGAGCCTCGAATTAGAGAGAGCATAGCACCGAATTTTAAAGAACTCTGATGAGGTCTATTCTCTCCCAACCTAATTGGCCTGTCATTATGCAAAATTGGACCTATTCTTAGCATGTGCGGTGAGAATCCTGCATGATGATTGGTCAATTAGGTTGGGAAAAAATGGATCTGACAGAGCTCTCAAACATTTGGCAGCTGTGCTATATATATATATATATATATATATATATATATATATATATATATATATATATATATATATATATATATATATATATATATATATATATATATATATATATATATATATATATATATATATATATATATATATATATATATTTATATATATATATATATTTATATATATATATATATATATATATATATATATATATATATATATATATATATATATATATATATATATATATATAGAATAAACCACAAATATACTATCCTTTAAGTAAACGTTTCGATCAAAATCTTCATCAGTACTAAACTTACAATGACATTGGGCCTGCTTAAATTACCTACATAACAATGGGGTCACAATTGATATTACCTAAGGGGGACCTACCTATTAACACCTCATGAAAAATTAAGAATACATTATATGGGGAGGGCCGAAGCTGTGAAGTAAGAAACAAAGGAGGATAATATAGAGCATATAAGGTGATGCAAAGAGTGCGAGAAGTGTGAAGAAAAGAAGAATAGATGCTGGATAGACGCAAAATGGACAAAAGAAGCAATTAACGCTAGGAAAGTGCATAGGGGATTGCTAATGATCTGCATATCTGACGTTAAGTCCCTCAGGTATAAAGCTCTGTAGTCTAAACTGCCAGAATCCCTCCTTATGTCTAGAAACTCCAAATACCCTATCTATAATTTGAAAACTAACATCCTCTAAAAATCCATGATGATTGGCTTCTGTAAAATGTCTAAACAACTCTGCCTGCGTCACTGCTACTCCACTAGAAAACTTCTAGTAGGAAGTTTTCTAGTGGAGTAGCAGTGACGCAGGCAGAGTTGTTTAGACATTTTACAGAAGCCAATCATCATGGATTTTTAGAGGATGTTAGTTTTCAAATTATAGATAGGGTATTTGGAGTTTCTAGACATAAGGAGGGATTCTGGCAGTTTAGACTACAGAGCTTTATACCTGAGGGACTTAACGTCAGATATGCAGATCATTAGCAATCCCCTATGCACTTTCCTAGCGTTAATTGCTTCTTTTGTCCATTTTGCGTCTATCCAGCATCTATTCTTCTTTTCTTCACACTTCTCGCACTCTTTGCATCACCTTATATGCTCTATATTATCCTCCTTTGTTTCTTACTTCACAGCTTCGGCCCTCCCCATATAATGTATTCTTAATTTTTCATGAGGTGTTAATAGGTAGGTCCCCCTTAGGTAATATCAATTGTGACCCCATTGTTATGTAGGTAATTTAAGCAGGCCCAATGTCATTGTAAGTTTAGTACTGATGAAGATTTTGATCGAAACGTTTACTTAAAGGATAGTATATTTGTGGTTTATTCTATTTATGTAATTTATATACGTTGTGGATGCGGCTTAGGTTTAGTTTGTATATATATATATATATATATATATATATATATATATATATATATATATATATATATATATATATATATATATATATATATATATATATATATATATATATATATATATATATATATATATATATATATATATATATATATATATATATATATATATATATATATATATATATATATATATATATATATATATATATATATATATATATAATTGATATCTATCATTTATTATTGTTATTGTCTAGGTGTAAATGATAATCCCGATCCATGGACAAAATGGGACATTCCTCAAGTAATGTCTGTTGCGGATCAACTGGGAGCTGGTGTGAGATTCATGGATGTCAGAATCGCAACTTCTCCTTCACTATCACAGCCAACAATAGTACGTACTTTCAAGTATAACAGCTTTGAAGGTCTAATCAGAGCTGTAGTAAAGTTTTTGAAGACACATCAAAGTGAAGTTGTTGTTTTACGGCTGGAGGCTCCACATGGGAAGCAACTAAAGTGGTGTCTCAGTTGGCACAAAGTAGACAGAATTCTTGAAGACTATGCCAAATACATACATATGGAAGGGAACCCAATGGAAATGAGACTTTCTGAATTAGGAGGAAAAATGATAATCTGTCAAGAGAGATCTAACTCTGACTTCAAAACGCTGAAATGTCTTGGATCTTTTAGTGAGACGACTAGAAATGAACCAATAGAGCTTCCTTCCAAGATGAGAAGATGGTTGAAAGCACAGAAGAGGCAACTCAAGACATTCAGATTTCTTGAAGCAACATGTACACCAGATCAAACAGATGTTATCACATCATCTGTTCCAGGCTTTAAGTGCAAGTACGATGGAAAACAGTTACTTAAAAGCTACACTAGCCTGAAACAATTGGCCGCAGACTGCAACTATAAAGTATACAACTGGCTAAAGAAGAACAGGCAATACGTTTCAAAGAATTTGAATTCGGTCATGACTGATTTTGTCAACCCGAAAATCATGAACTACATCGTCAATAGTAACTAAATTTTCCCAAGTTGTGCTGAGCCACTTGCACTTTTCAGTTGAGTACTTGAGCGCCACTTCTTTCATTGACTGACAAACTAACTATAATGCCATGCCTTAAAGTTGTTGTCTTTTGCTGCATTTTATCCTTGAACCTGCAGTTTTGATAGCACTTTCACTGACCCTTGGACAAGTCGATGTTTCCTTGCTCCATTTTAATTTTGCCCATGCTCCCTTGCTCCCTGGATTCTGGATATATTTTGCATGTTTCCCTTTTCCCTGGAGCCCCTAAACAGCCCTCAGTTTTTGCAGAGATAATGGCGTTGATTCAATCATTGAGGACGTAGATGTGGGTTTACCAAACTGTCCTTGCCCTCTTTTTTCCTCGTTTAAATCAATGAACTCCCCCCCCCCCGCGGCTGTCCGAGATTCCGCATGAATGTGACTATTTATGAAATTAAACATTTTGCTACAAAGCAACAAGCTTTCCTTGAATGTAGGCAAACTTATTCAATGATTATTCCACCAAGCAGAAACAGTATTCTCAATGCCCAAAACAGCGGGTTGTCACTGCGGATACATGATACTGCGTGGTAGTCAAAAATGATGTGCAGATTGACTGCCCCTTAGATTGGAAATAACAAATAAAAGCAGTCACTACGGCAGTCGGTATTTTGAAGCATGGCATATCTTTTACCCAATGAAACTTTGCAAATACTATACAGAGGTATAGTTGGGCCGTATTTTTCAATCTGTTGTCCTATCTGGGGTACGCTGGTTTGACTGACACGAATCAATTGTAACAACTTCAAAGCCGTACAGCTAGAATTATTGCGAATACGCCCATTTTTCTTTTAAGAAACAAAGGTCAATGTTGAGTGCTCCAGTTTCTTAATGTTCTGGAAATTTCAATACTCGTTGTTTCTTAAGAGTTTTCTTAATGATTATGTCATGAATTTTATATTTGGGGTTCCTTATATTTAACTTTTCATGCTATGAAGAAATTTTAGTTATTGTTAGGAACTGTTACTGAAGATGAGAGACTTTGAATCTTTTTTTAGATTTTCCAAAGACAGGACCAAGAAATTACACACTTTTTATAAGGAACCTATATATAGAACGCCGAAATATTTAAAGAACTTATACTAATAAGGGAAAATTCTTTAAGTCACTTTCAATTTCAAAAATGTTAATAACAGCAAAGAATCAAGAATTAGGAAGCTGGCTCCAGTCACTTGCAGCCAAAACCAGCATAGATTGTTTTCTATGCTTGTGTTAAGTCTTTCATTTTTCATTGATCATACGCTATAGCCAAAATTAAAGGCCAAATTCGGGATTTCATTCTTTCACATGTGTCTGTACAATATGTATGGTACTAAATTTTGAGTGAGAATCAAAGGACTATTAAGGAACTTTTAATACTAGAATTTGACCATTGGAGGTCCAAAATAAGGAACTCTTGGAACTAGGCCTTGAGCTAGGTTTCTTATAAAACAAAAGCAGGAGCGAAATTGATGCGCAAAGAATAATTGAAGGGATGGGATCTAAGACTGTTAGGGGAACTTGTTGCTGACGAAACTAGAATAGTGGTCTGCAAATCCCTCCCCCCCCCCATCCTTTAATGATCTCGCTGCACAATACCTCAGCGATCTTTCTCCCGCAATTCACAACATGTGGGACGAAAGACGATGAGGCCAACAGCTGGCAAAAAAGTTTGCTCTTACAGAGGAACAATGCTATGGAACAGCCTATCCGCTGAATCTAACCAGGCATCCAACATACATGGTTTTAAAAAGTCAATTTGACCTGGCAAGTTAATCTTTTAGCTATTGAAATTACCTTTGGCTGTTGTAACTGTTTTTTCCTAGTTAAAATTTACAACTATATATTTTAAACCTTTAAAACTGCAATTAGTGCATCGCATTAAAAATTAAAATGAAATTAAATGAAATAACACCAAATATTTGTCGGCTGGGGTTGATTCTTCTGAAAGAGAGGATTAAAACAAGGCAGGCAGGGTGGTACAAGTTCTAAAGTAGCTCTGAGAAAAGAATACCTCACCTTCCGATGAGCGGCTAGCATACTCTGATGGGGAGGGGGGAGGGTTTTAGCTCCCTTGCCTTCCTCTGGCGCCACGCCTGGTCTGCAGCAATGCTTTTAAGCAGTTTATATTGACATGGTACATCTGTGAGCTAAAAGTTCTATAATGGATGTAATGTAAGTGTTCCATGACTTTTGGCAGTAATAGTAGGTACATATATTTGTTAGATATTGTAGTTTATTTATGTACACGTTTTCTGTTAAGCCTCAAGGTTGCAATGTATTCTCATTCTCCTTGAGGTATTGTCTTGTAATCATGTGTTGTAATTGTAGATCTAAGAATGATGTAAAAAAAATGCTTTTAAGTCGACGAGGGAAACGCAGCTTCAGTAGAAATTTGAAGATGCGGCCGACGACCAAAAAGGGTTATTTACACTTTTTTTACAAGAGCAATTTTCTAAGAATGCGAGCCTCGAAAATTTTGGAACTTAAGAAAAAATTAAGAACAAGCTGAGGCTGAAGCACTAGTGTAAAATGAGTTCACACTGATATAAAACCTTTTAGGCTCTACAAAGTCCTTGAGACACCAAAATAATCAGTGTGTAAAAGGCCATAAATGTACCAAGACTTTAGCAAGGATTTAACATCTGTAAGAACGTATATCTTTTGTCTTATCCTAAGGTTATGAAAAATAATACCTGTTTTATAAGCATCCATTTCTCTCTTGTATATTGTCTAATGTCTACATTGCTTTCCTTCCAATAATTTAAGAACAAATTAAGAGCAATTTAGCCTGAAAATTTTGGAAAAATTAGGAACAGCCAGCCTGAACCTTAATTTTACTGGTTCTGTAAACAGATAACACGGGTAATCAATCCTTTAAGCTCTTACTAAGCTGAATTGTTGACCCCGTCATTG
Source organism: Mastigias papua (assembly GCA_964019165.1). Classification (NCBI taxonomy): domain Eukaryota; kingdom Metazoa; phylum Cnidaria; class Scyphozoa; order Rhizostomeae; family Mastigiidae; genus Mastigias; species Mastigias papua. The sequence goes on from OZ025276.1 coordinate 6,546,704, forward strand.
ACCTGGACTTCCACCTTTATTCTTTGAACTTAATACAATAGAAACGCTTTCCCGTTTTCATGCCATTACGCTGACTCGTAGCTATAAAGCCTCTGTCAGTTCATTTTTTGGCAGGCACGCGCGCTGAACGCGCACAAAATCCAGCAGAAGGTGATTTTAGTAACTGGCTATACGTACGCTTTTTAGTCTGGCCTAAGTTTATTGCTGTGATATAGGTCATCGCGCCTATCGTACAGATACACGCAGGTTTTGTGGCTACGAGGACACATAGATTGTAAGTAATATCATCTTTGTTATTTGCATTTATACTATTTTTTGTTTATTACTTTTCTTTTCTATCGAGATTATAATAACTAATGGTACGTTTCTCGTAATATTTAGGCCGTTATTAAAGATTCTTGTCTACTTAAGTAATAGTTATATTGTTAGTTTACAGGAACTGTTATTAGTTGAATTATTAGCTGATATAATGTGTTTTCTTCGATAGTGAACAATCATCGAATCGATGTTATTATCGCAGCAGCACAAACAGTTGATATTTTTACTTTGCGTTTCTGCTGGATAAAGCTTTCAATAGATGCATTCAATCTAGTCTGGTTGTGTATTACAGTTCTTTTTAAAAAAGAGTGTATTGTGATAACATGCAAATAGAGATTTGCAAAGAAGCACATACCTAGGCTCTCTGATGAGCACCAAACAAGTAAGGAGATAGTAGGCAACCTATAGTAGGACAAAGAAAACTGACGAAATGTGCCTAAATGTGATCAATGGGAATAGAGGATTGTTCAGAACTGAAACAAGGATTATCTCATTGAATGAGAAGACTTTAACGTATGAGAAGGTCAAAAGAGTTGTCAGTCTCGGTAATTATGCCAAAATCACCAAGAGAACCAACAAGGCCAGTTTTTTCATATGTTCCCATATGGGTGATGGATTAGGAAAAACGACTAGAGCCACTCTTACCAGTACCCAAGTGCCCAATGTCACGAATTCTAACAGTTCTAGATGTTCTACCGGAATGCGTGGCACTACAGCCACTATATGAATATTTCTTATAGATGACATTAGAGCATAACAGGGAGTGAAAGCGGTCCTTGTGCGTGAATAGGGATGATAAATTTGGCTCCATTTTTCATGGAAAATGACTTCTTGTCCATTGATATTGTTCACGTAGTCATTTTACCATGGTTGTAAATGTTGGAAAACTCCATACTGAATAACCACTTCTGAATAGGGACGCAGCTTTCCATCATCCATTGGTTAGAATCCCAAATTGAAAGTCATTACATATGTCTACAAACGTAGCAAGCTGTGTTTTTGTAAGCATGAAAGGTTTTTAATTTGTCAATCCCCCGAATACTTTCGTTTTCTCTTTTGCTATAACACTAATATTGAGAAATTCAACATGCAAAAATATTATACTTTATGAAGAAATAATTATAAGTACTATATGGTTATAAGTACTATATAATTATAAATGATTATAAGTATTATGTGGTTTCATTAACATGTTAATTGGTTTTAAATATTGTAATTTATTAATTATTAATTATGTTTGGCATTAATTAGCACATAGCTATCACCTACGCCAACCTTAAATATTTATTATTTATTCCTACTATATTTGTCCTCTGAGGGATGATGGTTTTTTGAAGTGTGTGTTAAGCTCGTGCATATCATTTAAAGTTGAGGTATCATTCTAGCTTCAAAGAAAGCAACTAGAAGACTATTTAAAAGTTATATTATGACCCTGCGAAAGATTTATGCTCAAATTAGCTACAGACATACTTAATACATTAAATCAGTAATGAGATGTACTGTAAGCGTCATGGTGGAGGAGCCGGTGGTTTTTTCCTTCCTGCTGTATTGGTGCAGGAAAAGAACATTAATTCTTAGCCCATTGTTGTCTTCAATTACGAACAAGAGAAATATGCTGAAAAATAGCATAGGCTAAATAACTGCCTGGTTGAAAGATAATATTTCCATGGTAGCTGACTTTGAACAAACATATTTAATGAATAGATTCTATAGGATTGAATGAACAAAAACTTACGTTGAATGAGTGAGCATCTGGTTGCTTTGTAGTTTCCTTTGTTCCTGCGCAAAAATTATCTCGCTACGAAGGACCTTCGATGGCTGGTTTCGACTGATGAACAGGATCTCAAAAGTATTTGCAAATTTGATCGTTATTAACAACTCTTTGGATAATTGATCTTGTGACTCAGTGTGATTTAAATGTTAAATTACTGAGGTTCCTTATCTCTTGGAAGTTGATAGATCGAAAACTCTGCAACATATACAGCTGATACAAGGTCGTGCCTTTGATGAATCGAAGTAAGTTTTGCCTTCTATCTTGTAGATACGTGGTTAGACAGTATGGACATTTCTGTAAATAATCTCTGTGAATAACCTTTAATATGATGCGTTAAAAACTAGTGGATTACAGGATGGTCCTACGCAAACTTCTCGTCTGTGAAGCGTTAATGGACTTACATGACATTGGAGAATAAATGCTGGAGATTGGAATCTCATGCTATCATGGCAAAGGAAATTAGTTACAGCTTCTGACTATATATGGCAACCAATTGTTACAAGTAGTACCTTTAGTTTGATTGAAGGGGCGAGTTACGATTGACCATAGCTTAGTAAGCGTTTTCAATGATAACTTAATGCTACAGCTAGTGTTGTATAATATATATAAGTCGGCATTCTTGTCCTGCTATAAAATTTTTGATAGTCCAGACTTATCAGCTTATATAAGGTTTATTCAATAGGTGAGATACCATAAGCAAAATATGGCTTTGATGTTTCGTCAGGATAATTTTTCTTTCTTTCCTCTCCGTGGTGTCTTTCATGTGATGTTAGCAATCATGAATCTCCACTTCTGTCTATCCTTTGATAAATGTGCTAACTCCGCTACTTTGTACCGTCCACTAACACTTTCTTGTAAACAATCCATGTATTTCTTCCGTTGTCTTCCCTCAGCCATCCTTCCATTTATCTTTGCCAGTAAACGGTCACTTTCCAATCCTTGTGCTCTTAGTATGTGACCAAGAAATTGCAGTTGTCTCTTCTCAATACTTCTCATCAATTCCCTTGTCAATCCCGCTCTTCTCAGCACCTTTTCATTTGTAACTGTCTGTCCGCTGTATCCTTAACATTCGTCTTATAAACCACATCTAATTTTCTTGTCAAATCCTTCCTAATCGTCCATGCCTCACATCCGTATAACAACTTTGACCACACAAACCATTTCAATATTCTTACTCTAACCTTTATACACATACTCAAATTCTTCAACATCTTATATTTATTACCAAATGCTTTCTTTCCCAATCCAATCCACTTTACAATCTCCTTCTCACTACTTCCTTGGTCAGTAATGGTGCTTCCCAAATAAACAAACTTTCAACTTGCTTTACTCCAGTATCTCCCACTCTTATCTTCACTTTCACTTTCTCTTTGCTCCATGTAACTGTCAATGTATTGATCTTATCTACATCTATTCTCATTCATTTACTCTCACATTCGTCCTATAGTTTGTTCATTAACGCTTGTAGCTTCTTCTATGAATCAGCAATCAATACTGTATCATCCGTAAATCTGATATGGTGACTCTTTATGGCAAATTTATCAGACACGTTTAAAACCTGATTTCCATATCGTTGTAAGTTACACGGACACTTTCCAGTCATCGGCGAGAAGACGGTGAATTATCTACTGGGATGTATGCGATACTACGGGGCGTCAGTGACAACAGCAGTGGTGTATCATAACGATTTGAGGCCCTTAGGATTATTCTGCTTGGGACCCTGTTCAAGCCTAAAATTTCTCACATCTAGACAAAACAATAAGGTTCCTTATAAATAAGAGAGAAAAGAAGCAGTAAGTAGCCTATAAACTATGGGAATATCGGCTTAATTGATGTTTTTCAAATTAATAAGTGCAAAATCTATCCTCTGAAAGCTTTTGAGGGGCCCCATTGGGGCCTCATGAGCTTGGGGGCTTCTAGGACTTCTTCAGCTCTCAACCTATGTCAGTTACACCACTGAACAACAATGAAAATATTCCCATATCTTTGTAAGTGCTGTAAATAGCAGTTCTGCCGATCCAATGACTAGGACACGTTTTTATTTGACATTATAAATGTAATTGAATAAGAAGAAATGCACAAGAGTAAACTCTTGGAGCATCCGTTATCACATAGCTCATATGTAGTTCTCATTTTATTTTCTATGACAAATAGCATTAGCACTCTACCACATCATTTTGGTTGACGACTGGTCATAGTCACTGTTTACCATGGCCTCGTATAATAAACAAGTAGTGAGGCTATTCAGATTGCCAAGGTACAATACATTGTCTTACATAATGTATATAATATGACAGTAGTGACCGAAACTCACCAGATGAAGTCCAATTGTGGTATGCGTGGTTTTATTCCCTAAAACCTAAATCAAATAAAGACATTATTTATTGCTAGACAGTTGTTCAATTGGTGCAACAATCAGAAATAGCACATGAAGTATTCAGTTCTCAATATGAAAAGATAACAAAAACAAATTGAACTGTCACCAAAATAAAGGCTCTTCAGCAGCATCAGTCTCTATTAATGTAATTGGCTGGTTGGTATAAGCAGAGTGCACAAAAGTCACGGCTGACTGACTGTGAACTGGAGGAGGCTTTTTACTTTGCTGGGAAGTGTGGCCAGCAAAACGTCCCATGTTGCAGAAATATGGAACATTCCAAAAAAATAATTGATTGTTATGCATTCATCATGTTACATATACTTTTGATATTCTTTCTACAGACTTTTGATATTATCTTGCAATTGCACTCATTTAGACACCAAGTTTAATATTTTCTTGTGATCAACTTTACGAATTAGCTAAATAAACAGGAAATAAATGAGTATACATCTTAGCTATTCCGACTTTGTGTTATTCATGTCATACATGGCCTTTTTTGAAATGGACTAGAAATTCTCTTTAAAAAGTAATTATCATTAATCACATAACCATTTCAAGTTCTTCTTCCTTCCATTGGCCGCTATCCATAACTGTTGTTTGAAATTTGACAAAGCCCTATAGTCAAGAGTGTTTACATTGTCTCCTGCAAATACCAGATCATTTCTCGAAATCAATATTCATGGCATTACCAACAGTGATCGGAGCAACAGAATGTGACTTATAAGGCACAATTAGTTTAATGAGTTGTGTGAAAAAACTATATTTCGAGCTATTTGTTGAGAACAAGGAACAAAGTTAGACAGGAGATATCAGATGACCACTATGGCTTTGTGAAAGATAGGGGGCTCGACATGCTATAAGCATGATGAGATTTTTATGTCTGTTTCATTGATTACAAGATAGCTTTGATAGAGTAAAGCATAAAAATTTGATCGTGATGCCAAACAGCATTAAATCTATTTCTATTGTTTCCTTCCAGTCCTGTTCACCAACGCTCTACTCATGTCGCGCATCCATTTGTTTCTTCTCTAGAATAAAACACGTTGATGCGTTGCATGAGTAGCAATGTTATCGGGGTATTAAATTTTTCCTGTAGTTTGATATGGAGTTTCAAATCTTAATAGACTTAGTGAATAGAGCAAGGAAAGTTTTCAATTTATCTCGAAAATTCCTCCACCCTGTACCCAGCATGATACACGACAGCTCCCTAACTAACTTTTTCATTAGCTTGTCTTGTTACACCCTGATAAGTGGCTTTTTGTCTACTCAATAATAAGTAATTCTCAAAGAATTTTGCATGTGTTCATAGTAGTCTGCATTCTTTCTGCCAAATTTCTAATAAGACCAAGCAAGCGAAATAGGAATAAGGATAGCAAGGCTTCTCACCTTTTGAAATCCTACTGCTGTTGCTCTCTCATATAATGAGTAAGTCATCACATTCTTTCATAGTTCTTCAAGTCATGTGGCAATAAACTAATCAATACTGTGGGACTGGAAAAATGTCAAAATTATTGGTCATAGTGCTCATTCATAGTTGTCTCATTCTCAAGATCTCTTGCTACAATGAAGTGGAACATATGTTAAGCGACAATTGGCTTGCTACTTCCGATGCGCCACAGAATAGGCATTCTGCCCACGATGGAGTTAATGATATTCGTAATGATGACACTGAACTGAGAGGCAACCATCGAGATGAATTTGATGATGATGATTTGCAGCATGGTGCGTATGGTGAGGATGATGAAAGACTAAGCTATCAGGAAATTCCTGGTGAAGATATTATCGATCACACCCATCATCCAATGGGAGGATACGATCATCCAATGGGAGGATACGATCATCCAATGGGAGGATACGATCATCCAATGGAAGGATACAATGCAGATGCAGGTATAGCAACTGTATAGTTTGCCTATCCTGGGTCTCCGCTATCTACAATAAATTGAACTTTATTTCATTTTACTTTGTGTACAAGAATGCAAAACTACATCCTATCTTAGAAAGACAAATATGAACCTTAGCCCTCCTTTCGCTAAAACATCTCCATTTCGCGTACCTTCTTCAGTGTTTTTGTACTAGGATTCAACAAGTACTTGGATGCTTGGTTTCTCTTGATAAAGTTTGCAAACTATTGTGATTCAGTGATGCCTTGTTGTAAATATGAAATCTTTGTTATAATTTACTTGATTCAAGAATAGTATTCAAAGTTTATCTCTTTCGTAATGTTACAAAACCTACGAAGATTAATCTTTTAGGATGATAACTGATTACTCTCTATGTCGTTTTCAAGGACAAAGCAAATGTGAAGGTTGCAAATATTATCCTGTATGCGGGGGCTACTACCGTCCAATAAAAGAGGTGAAGTCACTGCCTACTGCGAGTAGGCCTACATCAGATCAAAGTGATTGGATGGCAAAGTACAAGGAAAGACAACTTAATGATATCATCATGCCTGGAAGTCATCACACAGGTTTGTCTTGTTTGTCTTTACTGCTTTTAGCCATACAAACTTTTTATGCGAATATAGTCTATAAGACATTTCTTGAACACCAGAACATTTAGCAACAACAGAGCAGGTCAACGAGCTGAGAATTACCAACAATACCACCGTCATCAGAGCAACAGAAGATAGGGAGACGTGGAGAGCCATGATTGCCATCGCCTACCGGCAAGGCACATGATGATAAAGATGGGTCTATAAGAATATCAAAGCTCAAATTCTCTGAAATTCAAGAATGATTTAAGAATAATGCAATTCTCAAGCTTTATCAAGACTTGGATATTTTGCTGATTTGAGCTTTTTTAGAAAACAAACTAAGCGTGAGCATCACGAGTCTGGTCTGAGAGTTATTATGCTATGATGCGACTTGGTAACTCATCTGGTAGTGTCAGTCATTCACTTTTTATAATAAGAATATAATACATACGAGTATTGATGCTCAAAATCACTAAAACTTCAGAATAGTTTAAGACTCGTCATAGGACTCAAAGTAAGAAAATTTGATAGTATTGAAGCCCAGCGATCAATTGAGTACTCTTATACACAATGTGTGTAGCTACCAGGCAAATTTTTGTGAAAGATTTTTGTGCCAAGAATACTCTCGGCTTTTATGTCTTCTGATTATTCAATCTTCGTTATACCTTCTGTTATTCAATCTTCCTATTTCCGCTCTTTTAAATGACTTGAAGCTTTCAACAGCTGCTCTATTCTTTATATTAGCAACAACATCAATGATTCTTACTTTCTTATCATTCTATTCATACTCTTCTTCGACATTAGAACCATGTACGCTTCTTGCTTCCTTTCACAACTATATGTTATTCCATGATATAATCCAATTCATTTAAATATTCTGCTGCTGCATCAACATATAGACTCATATGGGTGTCACTTGAATACCAAATTTCAACTGTGCGAGATGATACTATCACTTTATACCTGGAAGCTGATAATTTTGTTTAGTAACTTATGAGGGCCAGTCATGGCTGGTTCAGCGCAGTAGGAACTAGTTTCCCCATTTTGCCAGAAAGCAGTGTCAGCTCTACCATCTTCGACGGGTGTTGCTATATGCTTTTCAAAGTCACTGGCATGTTTTTCATACTTTATTTTTGCATTCTGCTTGGTTTAAAGCAGAGCTCCGTTTTAGGAGATTTCAACTTGGACAGAGTTGCTTTGTGCACTTTAAGCTAATTTGAGGACAGTGGTGAAGAGGTAGAGTTAGGTTTGTGCACCTCAATAGCCAACTTCAGACTGCCAAAGTTAAGCCTGTTTTGATAAATAATAATACTAGTAATAACCTGTAAACTGGAATGTACTCTTTGGTGCCGAATAATTGGAAAGCCTCAATAAAAGAGATGTAAACTTTTTGTTATATATATATATATATATGTAGAATAAACCACAAATATACTTTTCTGTCAGTAAACGTTTCGATTAGAATCTTCATCCGTACTCAAGATATTGAGCACATCCACTATAAGTCATAGCTATCAACCTCTGCTATCTATTAGTATATATATATATATATATATATATATATATATATATATATATATATATATATATATATATATATATATATATATATATATATATATATATATATATATATATATATATATATATATATATATATATATATATATATATATATATATATATATATATCAAATAGAAGGTGTTGACTTCACCAGCATATAGTGCTCTATGTACAAAGTACAGAGCGTTGATAGCAGAAATATAGAAAAGGAAAAGACCAATTCTCTGTTACTCTGAGTTTCGTGCCTAAGCACTCATCAGACAGACTATAACTGAATAACATTCCAAATGCGCAGATTCGATTAATTAATAAGATTCTAAAACAAGGTTGATTAAGCGAATTGCTATCAAGGGATATATCTATTACGTATTATTGTTGATTAAATAATATTTGTTTTCATGTCTGCACTTGGAGATTAGTTCGGAGCGTTTGTTTAGGGTATTATTACTGTTGCTTTTGATTATGTGTAGCTTTTCTGATGCACAAAGGTCACATCTTCTTGAAATGTTGCTATATGGTTGAGCTGCGGTGATAATAGACCATTGAATTTGGTATTCTGTATTGTTGTCCTTAAGTTGCCAGATGTATTTGGAGAGTTCCGTGCTGTTGGAGTATTTGTTGTTCTTAAATGACAGTTTATGTTGGGTGAAACGTTGTTTGAATGTCCCTTCAGTCGCGCCTATGTAATTTTTCCCGGTTGCGTCCTCGTTTGTGGTCACTTTGGCATTGTAGACAATGTTAGTGGTGAGGCAGTTATTGTTTAAAGGGCAGTCTTCTTTTATACGGCAGTTGCATGATTTTGATGTGGTGATGGGCGGTTTGGTGTTGAGGATTTTCTTGTTGTGCTTGCTAATGATGGAGGCCATGTTTTCTGTACAGCTGTAACAACAATAATACGTAATAGATATATCCCTTGATAGCAATTCGCTTAATCAACCTTGTTTTAGAATCTTATTAATTAATCGAATCTGCGTATTTGGAATGTTATTCAGTTATAGTCTGTCTGATGAGTGCTTAGGCACGAAACTCAGAGTAACAGAGAATTGGTCTTTTCCTTTTCTATATTTCTGCTATATATATATATATATATATATATATATATATATATATATATATATATATATATATATATATATATATACTTATAGATAGCAGAGGGTGATAGCTATGACTTATAGTGGATGTGCTCAATAGTTAGAAGCTGATTTCGAAAGTCGATGATTAACGGACAAATTCGGGGATTTTCAGCTTCGTTTTGACACCAAAACTCTTGTTTTCGATTAAAAATGGCAGTTCTCATTATAAATCATGCTTATCCAAGAATATATCGAGAATTATCGTCCAATATCCGTTATTCCATCAATCTCTAAATTGAAAGAGTAATTCACAGTTAACTATCAGAGTACCTGGAAAGCAATAACCTAATGTGTAACTGCCAATTTGGTGTCGATCAACGGAACTTGCAGCAGCCATATTCACTGAGAAAATCAAACAGAAAGTGAACGAGGGGAAGCTTGTAGGATCTCCTTGGCCTAACAAAGGCATTTGATGCATTAAGCCACGCAAAATTGATATCAAAAATGCAACCCTATGGAATCTTAAGGGTTAGAATGGTTTAAAGCTTATCTATTTGACAAGACTCAATACGTACAAAGGGTACTTCACTCTCAGATGCAGGAAAGGTTTATTCAGGAGTACCTCAGGGATCGATTATAGACCCCCTTCTATTCACCTTATTTTACAATGACCTTCCATATTGTCTAAAGCACTCTGAAGTAATTATCTATGTAGATGATAGGGTGATATTTGTTCCTGGTAAATATGTAGCGATAATAGAATCTCGACTATCAACAGACATGAAACGAGTATATGGGAGTATATGAGTCGTGTACAGACAACGAAGTAATTTTTAATCTTCAGAAAGGTAAAAGAGAGTCGATGTTATTTGGTACTTTGAAAAATCTTAGTCAATAGCCGTCTGTCCTTGATATCAGTTTTGGTGATAAAACTGTCAATTTTACAACAAAGTAGAAATAGTTTGGCTGTTTTATCGAGCCTAGTCTAAATATGAATTCACACTTCGAAACCAGCTAAAAAAACCAAGCAGCAGACTGAGGGTGCTCTGCAAATTAAGACCATACATGACAGCACATGCTTGTTCCATGCTCTACAAGTTGAAGGTTATACCAATTCTTACTTAATGCGGTATTGAGCGCAAACATTGATTAAAAAGTCCAACGTTCTGCACGAATGAGCATGTCGAATAAGTGGAAGCGATAAATCACTCAGTGTCAAATCAAAGGCTATCTGATCAAGGGGTATCTGATCAAGGGCATTAGTAACTGTACGAAAGTGTATTGAAGGGGACATTTGCAACAATTTCAGAAACTATTTTGAAATAAATCAACACACAAAATCCACCAGAAACAGCGGGAAATGGTTAAAACTTCCAAACTTGAAACTAGAATTCTTTAGAGGGTCGTTGTGTTATCCTGGAGCGAAGCTATACAACGAACTCACACGTGAAATATGGCAGGTAGATAAACTGAAATTTAAAGCACATGTTTAATTTTGATTACTTTAATTTTGCCACTTACTTGTAGTATTAAATTTAGCTTTTAAACTCAGTCTTAGCGTCTATAAAAGCTCAATAGGTAGCACGTTGCCAACAGAAAATGTATATTTCTGAAGTGCCACACCTATATAGACATTTGTAACTATTTATTTTTTCATTTATGAAGATTGTAATCGAAGCGCTTACTTAAAAAACAAATGTATTTTTGGCCTATTCTACACACACACACACACACACACACACACACACACACACACACACACACACACACACACACACACACACACACACACACACACACACACACACACACACACACACACTCACTCACACATGTATATATATATTCATATATAAATTTATATATACTGGTATATAAGCAAAGTTGTAAGTCGTTTCTTTTCATCGCCTAGGAATATATGTTAAACCTAATGAATGGACTAAATGGGGCATTCCTCAAGTAATGTCTGTTGCGGATCAACTGAAAGCTGGTGTGAGATTCATGGATATCAGAGTCGCAACAGCTCCTTCACTTTCACAGCCAACAATAGTACATACTTTCAAGTACAAAAGCTTTGAAAGTCTACTCCGAGCTGTAGTAGCATTTTTAAAGAAACATCAAAGTGAAGTTGTTGTTGTGCGGTTGATTAATCCGCATGGGATACTGGTAAAGTGGTCTGTTAATTGGAGTAAAGTAGACGGAATTCTTGAAGAATATGCCAAATATATACACATGAAAGGGAACCCAATGGAGTTGAAACTTTCTGAATTAGGAGGAAAAATAATAATCTGTCAAGATAGCTCAAAGTCTGATTTCAAAACGCTGAAATGTCTTGGATCTTTTAGTAAGACAAATACAAATAAACCATCAGAGCTTCCTTCCAAGATGACAAAATGGTTAAAATCACAGAAGAGGCAACTGAAGACATTCAGATTTCTTGAAGCGATATGTACACTAGACAAATCAGATGTCACTTCATCTATAATAGGCACTAATTGCAAACGCGATGGAAAACAGTTACTTAAAAGCTACACTAGCCTGAAACAATTGGCCGCAGACTGCAACTACAAAGTATACAACTGGCTAAAGAAGAATAAGAAAAACGTTTCAAAGAAATTGAATTCGGTCATGACTGATTTTGTCAACCCGAAAATCATGAACTACATCATCAATAGTAACTAGATTTTCCCAAGTAGTTTTGTTGCACTCTAAATTTGCACTTGTTAGTTTAGGTATTTTAATTTGAACTTCGTCATCACTTTTTTCTGCCCTAATTGAGAAACATGCTTTTCTAAGACAAATAAAAGTTTCAGAGAGGTACTGTCCAACAGTCGATGCTTATCTAGAGGGATAACTTTGAGCCGGAGACAAGCTAAAAGAGCTGCTGCTTAATACGATTCTCAGAATCTCATAGCTTTTCTTCAACTCAGAAGTAGAGTTAATTAACTGAACCTGACCCTCAAAAGACAAAAACCCTCAGAAAACACAATTATGCATCAAGGCAACTTGAAAGAGGTCTGCCCAAATATCATTCAGCTCCTGAATAAACAAACCAAAATAATCAACGTCTATGGCCTGGACAAAGGTCAAATGACCGCACTAGTCTTCATAGCTTTGAAAAAGTTTTCGATACTGTTGAGCATGAAGTTCTCAGCAAAAATATTCCTCTATAGTGTTAAAAGTATGGAACTTGAGTGGTGCAAATACTACTTGTGTAATAGGAAGTAGTTTACAAAAAGAAGTAAATGGGATTGGAGTGCCTCAAGGTTCTTGCCCTGGCCCACTGCTTTCCTGGTCTTCATCAATGACCTTTCTCTAATACATCTTTGCATGCTGATGATATCAGCACTTACCTATGCTCTAAGGACCTGTCTCAACTTAACAAAGGCATCAATGATGATATAGATAGGCTAGATGGCTGATTCAAAGATGACCAATTGTCTTTGAACGTAACCAAAAACACACCTAGTGCTAATTGCTTCTTGACGAGAATACAATTTTCCAAGGCGTTGAAACATAAGATTCGACCCTCAAATAGGATGTAATTAGATTGAGTTTTGCAATCAGGCTAAATACCTGAGTGTTCAAGTAGATGAAAAGCTCAAAAGGAAAGAGCAGATCAAAGTAGTACCGGCCTAAGTCTCTCACGTTGTTCGATTTCTAGCTGTATGTGGTTGCTGTAGTGCTAAAGAAGCCCAATAAGTGCTGAGGCTTCAAAACAGGGCAGCTACATTTGTTACATATAATGCTTATGACGCTCTTCTAAACCTTTCTTAGAAAGATGGGGATGGTAAACCATGCTGTAGTTGATTAGCACACAGACAAAGATTGTAGCTTTCAAGTCTCTGAAAAATCTTACCGCACAATTTCTATGTTATCTATTCAGCAAAAATAGTGCTTGCACTTCTCTTAAGCTTTGCAACACAAATACAGATGCTAGGTTACCGCTGAATAACATTACGTAAGGACAAAGAGCATTCTCCTTTCGTGGATCCAAAATATGGAAAACCTTGCCACTAAGGCCAAACTGGCATCTTCATTGTGGCAATTCAAAAAATCCATTTGAAATTGAGGATGGGGAACAGAAATTTTCTTTCTCGCGCAAAAAATATACTCTAGTAAAAAGCCAATCAAACCTCTCTTGAAGATTTTATTAATTCGCAAGTTCCTCAGTTTCGCGCTGTTACTTCTCGAGGGGGTAACATAGTGGATTTGGGGTACAGGGACGTGCCGTTATTTTAGAGGTACCTTTTTTCTGAAGTGTGGAAGTTTGGGTATCAGTTTTCAAAAATTTGTGCGGAGCTATGAGTACCATTTGAAGAAACAAAAAGAATTATGCTCCCCATTTTGGACAAATGATGCAAAATTACCAGGAAGGAAACTAGCAAAGTGAATGAGTGATTTCATGGGATTGGTAGCAGATATTAGAAGCATTAGCAAACTTGGAGATATTAGAATTTATTATAGCTAATGGGAAGTCATTGATATATATATATATATATATATATATATATATATATATATATATATATATATATATATATATATATATATATATATATATATATATATATATATATATATATATATATATATATATATATAAGAAGTAGAAGGGATCCAAGACACGATCCCTGTGGTACTCTTACTGGTGCATCTTTAACCTTTGAGCCTGAACGACCTGCTCCACAAAATTTTTGCCGGTTGAAATAATAGAATTTAAGCAAGGAAAGCTCGCGCTGACGATCACCATGATGTTGTAGCTTTAGCAGAGGATGCCATAGTCAATAGTGTCATAGTGTCAAAGGCTTTTTGAGGCCAATGAATACCAAACCCACAAGTTTTCCTAGATCCAATCCCCTGTAACAGTCATCGGCGTATTTTAGCATCGAATGTATAATCTTTTTTTCCTTTATCTTCTCTTCCCCCTTGCTAAGTGGCGTCAGCGTACCGAAGGACTGTTATAAAGGGTGTGCAGCACAAGAAATCTACCCATAGCTTTAGATAAAGCTCCCTAACTATCGACAAGCGCCCATAAATTACAGACAAGTCACGATCGCTCAGGCAACTTTTACCGACGAGCCAAAGGGTAACCGACAGCTCTGTGAAAAGTAGGAGTGTGACGCCCCCACACAGTGGCGTAGCGGAGGTGTGTGGGGCCCTTAGTGAAGTAGGGGGACTGGGGCCCCTTGCACCTATGTCTAGTCAAGTAATTTTTTGGTTGGGGGCCCCGTCGGGGCCCCTTATGAGTGGGGGCCCTTAGTGGTACGCCCTAAAGGTAACCACCGTCGGCTACGCCACTGCCCCCACACCTCTTACTTCGGTACACCCCTGACTGCATTGTACGGTACGATCGTAGAATAAAACAAAATAATGTTTTCTTTACATCAACTGGCTCTTCACAAACGTCGGGAAGAGGAGACTGCGATTTTCTTTATCAGTTCTGCTTATATTGTTCTGCTTCAACTGGTGAACTGACGACGTCATTTGCATATCATCTCTAAACAAAACCACAACAACAGAAAGTAAAGAATGCATAATGAGGTCCTCTCATAAGGTCGACTCAGAGCAAACCAGCTAAACTGCTTTACGATATTGCAAGCAAAGAGGCACGAGGGACAGAAACACAGAACAATTTTTATATATGCAATGGAATTGAACCCTACGCTATCATTGGTTGAGAGAGATGTTCACAGTGCAAGACGGGCTGTAAGAAGTTTAGGCGAGAAGGCTAGTGTTTTAAATGCCTCGAACACGATGTCTAATGACCGGCATTTTAGAGCAGAAGATGCCATCGATGGTCATTGGCAGACATTGCGCGCTAGTGTCAG